>CM062808.1:724401661-724717539 GCA_031772625.1 Pinus tabuliformis | reverse complement strand
AAATGACCTAAGAGCCTTTTGTTCAAAGTGCTCCATAAATATGTTTGCAATATGGGGATAGAGAGAACCCATAGCCACACCATGAGTTTGTTCAAAATTATACCTTTGAAACTGAAATAAGAAGATTTCAGGCACAACTCCAAGAGATCCATAATTCTTTATCAGTGAGGTTTCTCATGATCTCAATAGCTTCACCAATAGGAATCATGGTATAAAGGGATACAATATCAAAGCTAACCATAAGGTCTTCATCTTTCATTTCTATGTTATTAATCCATTGAACAAAAGAATAGGAGTCTTTAATATAAGAAGGGGTATTACCAGACATGGGTCTAAGTTTTTTGGCAAGGTGTTTTGCGAGAAGGTAAGTAGGGGAACCTATGGTATTAACTATAGGTCTGAGAGGTATGTTAGGTTTATGAACTTTAGGAGCTCTGTAAATTCTAGGAATAATGGAGCTATTATGTTAGCGCCTAAATCTACCTCAGGCTGAGAAAGGTAGAATCTAGGGTAACATCAAACCACGCTTAACCTGGTAGCTAGCCCTACCAGGTCGGGAGAGGGCTCTCTCCTTGTCAATCTCAGAAAAGATGGCCAATGAAAGCTTGAGATGACTGATGTGATGACTGATTTTAGGCTAGGTATGTGTACAGAGGTGTTTGATTGAATTTGATGATGTTTTGTTGGCTCGAATGGAAAGGCAAATTTTGGGTCTTGGAATGAAGCTCAGTTTGTAGAGGTCTCAATGGGGCAAGGTAGGCAAGTGATTTGATACTTCAAATTGAATGAAATGGAGAATTTAGACAGGTGAGGAGTTGAAGAGGGCAAGAAAACCTCAAGGATCCTCTTCAAACAGCTGAAAACATCAATAACTAAGCAAACCTAGGTAGAGCACTGCAATTTCAATGGATTCTACCTTTATCCTTGTTTGTTTTAGTTAAGAAGAAGCAAGAGAGATAATGGCATACATAAAACACATAAAAACTTACATTTACAGAAGGAAACACAATATCAAAGCAACATGCCACATGAATCCCATAGAGTGCTGCAAACCCTGGTCTATTCCTTAGCCAAAACTGCTGAGAAAATGTATACAATGAAGCTCCAAGCTTTCTCAAAAGTCCAACCATGCTAATGACTGAAAAAACATAAGATATAGATAAACAACAACTCATCCTAGCCTCTAGGGGTCGAGCTCATGAGTTTAGGAGCTGTTCCAACTAATTCTAAACTAAGAACTACAAATTAGGCAATGGAACAACTTGCCTCTAGAAACTAGGGAACTGATTCATTCAGTTGCAAACTACTTTTTGATAGATGAATCTACCTCCATGGGTGAAAATTTGACATAATTACATCAAGATCCATAAATTTACATTAAATCACATCATAAGTTTGGCATTAAGAAAGAGAAAAGTCAAACTGTTAAGGAACTAGGCGAAAAACAGAGTATACTTGGTCAAACTGAGCAAAATTTCCCCTATGCGCCGCGCTGATTTCTCTATGCATAGCGCCTGTTTGCAGCCACTTTTGGAGGCCTTCTCGGTGTCCAAATTTTCTCCAAGTGTGCTTGTTGGAAAGGTCTACCTGTCTACTTTCCGAAAAAAGTAGAATTTTTTAATTTTTCCTCCATTTTCCCCTCCAAAACTGAGTTCTCCCAACATTGCTTCCTGTGTGTCAAAATAGGGGCAGTAAGGTCATTTTTTGGGTGTTTT
The DNA here is from genome assembly GCA_031772625.1 of Pinus tabuliformis. Classification (NCBI taxonomy): domain Eukaryota; kingdom Viridiplantae; phylum Streptophyta; class Pinopsida; order Pinales; family Pinaceae; genus Pinus; species Pinus tabuliformis. Next base: position 724,715,824 of record CM062808.1, on the reverse strand, counting down.
TGACCTTTTTGGGGGCTCAAAACCTGTCAAAATTTCTTGGCCATTGGTAGGCATGCATATTTTTCCAAGAAAAATCCAAAGATGCTGAGTTTTTGTCATTTGGAGGCCTCCATCAAAAGCGAGCACCAGGTGGCGCGGCGCATTGGGCAGAAAATTCTGTGTTTTAGCCCAAAAATTTCAAAAATGCAAAAAGTGTCCCAAATTTTTTGAAATTTGGGCTAAGTGTTCTCCATCAAGTGTTGTGTTGGGGCAAGGAAGCCTCAACCAAGATCTGAAGTTTATCTTGTGCTTTTTGCCTCCTCGATCTCTTCTTCAACTTGGCCTTCAAGCTCTTGATTCTAGCTTGGCACACCATATTCCTTGACAAATAATGATATGCCATGTTTCTCAACATATTTTTCTCATTGATGGCTTTCTCTAGCATCCTCTCCAAGTGGATATTAGTCCTCTCCAACCAAGACTCACGATTAGCATTGATTTCTTTCTCAAGTGTTGTGAACTTGACTTTCCTCCTTTTGGCAGCTTGCCGGTTTTCTCGTATGTTTCTTAGCTCCATTATGGTTTGTTGATCCTCTAGTTACTTGTTTCTTTGCTCCAGGTACTTTATTATCCACTCGGCTCTTTCCAAGTTGAGGGATAAAGCATTGATGTCCGCCTGTTTCTCTTGGATGACCTCCTTGAGCTTTGAGCTTTGTGGGCCCAAATCCGTGTCATCGTCCTAAAGGAGAATGAAATCAGTCTCCTGCTCACCTGAAGGCCCCTCATCATGTAATGGCCTCCTGCCCTTGTCCTGAACCTGTTGTGCTGATGAAGGAAGCGAGACCCTTTCCACCCCGGGTGGAGATAATACTCGCTTTACTGCTGCAAACAACTGTCTAGTGCCCTTTTGATAGGTGACAAACACCGACACACTAGCGGTTTGTGTCTCATGACCCTCCTGTTGATGAGAATGTCCACCCGTCTCATGGAAAGTCTCTGGAGGTACCCGAGGAGCTGTGAAGAACTCATGAGAAATGAAATCCTCCCATGAAATGCCCTGCAAACCAAGTTGATGCATGACCACAATTTTGATGAGTGCAAAATGGTATATACTATTAAACTGCTACTGAGGAGTCTTCTGTTGTACTAGGGTGGTCATCTTCTCAATATTTCGGCACATGAAGTAGGGGAGATTCATCATTCTCACCCTGGTAAAGTGCATCAACAATCTGATATGATAAGCATATAGGTGAGAAAATCGGCCCTCATAGCTGAAATACTTCATTATGAGTTTCATCAAGGGAGCATATGAGTCTTTCAGGTACCAAAAGGGAAAAACTCTGCTGAGTTGTCTCAAATAACCGGGCTTGATGTATGGTTCATAGTGTTCCTTGTCAATCTGCTGCCTTTTATTCCACTGCTCTCCGACATTAGGAATGTCAGTTGCTAGAGAAATAGACTCTGGTGTCAAGGTGAATGTCACACCAGCTAGAGTGGTTTGGCCATTATGTATATGAAGCACAAACAGCTGGGCTAACTCATGATGATACTGGACTCTAGCAACCATCTCACATAACTGATAACAGGATTCGTGTTGGAAGCATGTGATAGCAAGAGGGCAGGCCTACAGCTCAGCAAGCGAAGTAGGCTCCTCTCGTATATGTTTGCCACCCTTGTGAGGTCTCCATGGTGCATGCATTTCTGTAGGAGAGTCACTATGTGTCTCTTCATCTCGGTCATATGAAGGATCAGATTCCATGCTTGCTAATGTGTGATTTTTCTTGATGTGTATGAAGAGATTTATGGTGATTTTGATGTTTTGCTGCCAAATGTTTGAAGATGTATTAGGAACTATGAAGGGAGAGGGTAAGAGGGGTTTTAGAAATGTTGCTGACTGGAATTTTGGGAATAGAAGGGTTTTAGGGACAATTTTTAGATTTTGGGATAATAATTAGGGTTTAGGAATGTGTAGCTAGGGTTTGGGATAATGGGAGTTAGGAATATGGGGTTAGTGAATTTAGGGATATGGGAATTAGGGATATGGGGTGAAACTAGAAAATGAATGTGGGAAACAAAGAGTGTGGGAGTGAGGGAATGGAATTTGGCAGCAAAAAACACAAACTACAAACCCTAAGCACTTGTTTTTGAGAAAAATTGCAAGGAGGTATGGTTTCAAGCTTATCTCTTTAAATCACCATAAACTCTGTTGGGCAATTTAATTGCTTAAATTGGTTTCATTAAATTATCAACCAGGGATACTCGTAAGCTTGTGATGATGCCAGCAAAATATATGCAGGAGTAGGCAACTAACTCTATGTCTAACTAAATGATTTATGATTCAATATAATATGCAAGGGAAGAGGCTCCTAATTAAGGAGGTCTTGGTTGTCCTTCCCTACAGTATCATAGATTGAAAAGAAATCATTGATTACATAAAACTAGAAACTTGAAATGAAGACAAGAGAATGAACTTTAATTGTTGTTCAGATTCAAATAGAGAGAAAGACTAACTTAGTCTCTTGATTGTCCCCTCATATACTAATCCAAACTAAACTAAGATTCATTCATAAGCATAAGAAATGAAATAACTTGAAACATAAAAGCAAAAGAATGAATTTCAATTATCATGCAAATCAAATGGAGGGAGAGCCTAACTTAGACCCTTGGTTGTTCCCTCATATGCTGATAAGATTTTAATTTAAAACTCATTCATCAATCACAAACAAATCCTCAAACATCTAAGCAATGAAATAAGATCTATTATGAAATAAAATGTTCCTTTGATCCTTTTAGAGTGAGCTCAATTCTCCTAAGAACAAAGTGACAAGTTATTCCATAAATCCATATACTACATTAACATAATTTATATCTAAAACTATATAATAGAAATTTATGTAAAATGAAGCTTTATTTTATTCCATCATAAGTTGGATACATGCTCCAAGAGTTCTCCCCTTGGAATGGAGGAGGTACTCCTATTTATACAATGGGATGAGATAACAAACTCATAATGATGATCCACTAATCTCTCTTTAGTTCCATACATCTCTCAACCATCTAGACACATAACCCCCTTTTGTCCTTGATCTTCTCCATGAGATCATGATCTTTTCCATGAGGCTTATCTTATCAAATTCGAATTTGATCATTCAAGGCCACATAAAGATGCCCTGGAAGCTTCCTTTGTACCTACACATGTCAACAAACTCATTCTAATTGTTAGGTATAAGTATAAGCATATTATTTTCTAAAGTTTAACCATAAATCCACTTTAAAATGTTAAGAATTAATAAACTTTGGAAAAGCATAGTTATAACCCAATAATGAGGTAAATGTAATGATGTGGAGGTGGAATGGAGGTGACATGAAGGTAAAATGTGAAGATATTGGTGAATAATGGAGTGAAAATAAGGACAATTTTGAAGCCCAACATACCCCCAAACTGAAGGTATTGCATGTCCTCATGCAATCTATTACATTACTTTTTGGTACTTGAGCTTTGGCTTAAACTCTGCATGATATCATTTACTTAACTTTTGCAAAGCGTTATTTTGATGAACTACAACTTGGTTGGTTCTTGTGTTTCAACCATATTTTGTTTGTTGCATTCAATGTATGATCTTTGCATATTAATAATGTGATTTTTATTGCAGAGTATTTTTGTTGGAATGCATCATGGTTGGTTCTTGTGTGACAACCATGATTGTGTTGGCATCCAATTAACTTTTAAATACTTTTGACAAAGCCATTTGTATGCTCATGTAATAGTGGATATATTTTGAAGGTAAGTGGGGTTTAGAATGTGATATATGAATGTGACAAAGTATGTATGTAAATGTATCCTTCCCCTTAAACGGATGGTTTGGGCAGTTATGTGAAATGGGGAAAGGAAGGGGAAAGGAAGTGAAGTTTTTCCAAAAATTATTATTCTAACTTTTCAAGGAATTTAATGGTTAAAAGTTAGAAAATATCATACCTTAACTTACCCTTCCAAAAATGGATGAGAGTTGTGCACGTGTGGCTGCAAAAATTGTTGTTCATAGTCTTCTTTACTTGGTTGTGAAAATGGTGGATGAAATCGAAAAAGTGAATCTTTTATTGTTGTTGCATCTGCTGTTGAATCTGTTGTTGGATCTTCTGCTGAATGTTCGGAATCTGCTGCTAAATGCGGCTGAAAATGTATAAGGCTTGGAAGGTATACAAAATATAGAAGTTACATTTCCCCCCCAGCCTTGTTTATTGACTTGTCCTCAAGTGATGACAACCTGAAAAACAATGAAAGGAAATTGGCTTCATCTGCTACAAAATATGGGTCTTCAAGTCTTCAACACTCGATGGCACAAATCTTACTATGTGATTAAATGTGTCGATGTCAAACATAGCAAGAAGTTGTTGACTTAGTGGCCATTAATGAATGCCCCTAGCCAACACAAGAGCTCCCACCATTGATTCCAATGGGAGTCAAGATGCCTAACACATCTTTGTAGGTACGAATAAATTTGTCATGGTCGAGTCACCTACAAGATCCAACGAACAAGGGATATTAATGTACTCCCATTGTTCATTGGCAAGAGTACTTGCCATTAAGGCATGCAAGCCTCTAGGTGTTTTTTCAATGATACTTAGACTCTAGGACTTTGACTCAAGCAAGGTTTTATTGGCAAAAATGAAGGGGAATCGTAATGACAAGGAAAATGGCAATAAGCTTGTAAGGAATGGATGTAAGGAAATGCATGGTGTATGAATAAGAACTCTTGCTGTGAAAAATGGATATGGAAATGTCATGCTTACAATTGGAATTCAAAATCTTTTTCAAAAAGGGAGGTGCAAGGTAGTGGTTGTGGAGATGGATTTGTCTTCAAGATTTTTCATGAATTTAGTCTTTGGAAGACTAATTGTCGTCACAATGCAATCTCCTTAATGATCACTTTATTATCCTGTAACCTGTAAAAAAAAACTTGGCAGAAAGAAAACATAAGCGTGTTCAAGAAGAAATGCGCATTTCCTTCATGATTCTTACGCAAAAATTTCATACCAAATAAAACAGATTTAAGAAAAATCAAAGTGTTGAAATTAACTCAATTCATGATATTAGTATCAATCCATTCTTTAAAAATAACCATGAAAAGTAATACTCCCTGTTTGTGTCAGATAACTCATGAAATGTGCTCGGTAAAAATATCGACATTAGAAATATCTGTTGTGTTCTGCATATTAGTATGTCACATAAAAGCATTCAACAGAAAGATGTTATGAGTTTAATGCCAACTTGAAGCTATCGGAAATAATTATCATCTTTAGAATCCTCCAATCGATTTTCGAAATGTGTTTCCAAGTATCCCATTTTTATTTTCATGAATTTTGTGAATTTTTTTACTTTTTAATTATTTTTTTTTATTTTGCACTTGTACCAACCAGTTTCTATAATTCTCATGATTCTCTCAATTTGCATACCACCCAAATTTTGTTTTATACCAATATTCTTCACATGCCAATATTCACCCTTTCAAAACTATCACTATCACAAAACACACAACAATTAAAAAATAATATAAAAAAAAAATGATAACAATCATATCATTACAATAACAATCATAACCTAACAGTTAATATAATTATAACATAACAAATATAATAACAATTATATACAACAAATAACCAAAAACAAAATAAAATAAAATTATAACTATATTAATTAATGCAATTATAACAACATTTTAATATATTAATACAATTAATATATTAATACAATTATTATAACAAACATTAATTAATAATATAACAAACAAACATAACGAATTACATTTAAAATAACAAATAATAACAAATTACTATTATATTAATAATTATAACATAACAAACATTAACTATATTAAGAAATTAGAATTAAAATATAACTAAATCAAAACAACTAAAAACTAAATATATATCAAAATAAATACAAGTCAAAACAAACTAAAAACGGAAAACAAACGCAAAACCAATGGAAGGCAAATCTCAAAATAATTGAAATAGCGAAATTGAAGGCATATGAAGGGTTTTATTTGCTGAGGCAAGATAGGGACGAATTTAGGCGTTGTGTGCGTGAAGGTCGAGCTTGATTCCTCGCCAATAAATCAGCCAAAGCAGAGATGCCGGGATTTGCAACAAACAGCCAGTTCTACATAATGCATACTACAGCCAAATAGAAACACTCTGCCTCTGTTATACATGGTTATGGCTTTACTAAAACTCTGTATCGGTGTTGCATATGATCCCAAAGATGATTTAATGACGCGGTTCATGCGAAATGTGGTTGAAGTGCCGCATTGTTAATGACGTGGTTCACTATTTAATGGCGCGCCATATTCCTGTATACTCGTTTCAGCTAACTGGTGGCAAGAACATGCGTATTGACAGTTAAATGACAGGTGGTTTAAAATCCCGACTCAGCATGGTGAGCAAATCAAATCACATTTTACCTGCGTTATCCAGAGATTTTGGCAACCAAATGGCGTCGTTTCAGAGAAATTTACCTACTTAATTCTCCTCGGATGTGCTTACAGTTTCCCTTGCCTTGTCTATCAACTATTCAGTGCTTCAGCACTACCCTCCTGAGCTGGTTAAGCAATGATGGTCTCCTTGATCAATCCCAAAACCATCTGAAACTCCAGATTCGTGGTAGACTCCGGATCTGGCACCTTACCGGTCTTGGCAAACTCCTCCTCGGCCTTGACCCCCTCATGGATCAACAAAGTTGCATCACCACCGTCATCAACAATCAGATCAGGGCCACCGCCTGGACCCCAGTCAAGAGCCCTTTCAGTACACCACCAGTACTCCTGCAGCGTCTCCCCCTTCCAAGCGAACACCGCAGCGCTGTCGCGGGCAATAGCCGCGGCGGCGTGGTCCTGCGTGGAGAAAATGTTGCAGGAGCACCATCTCACCTCAGCACCCAGAGCTGTGAGGGTCTCAATGAGCACCGCGGTCTGGATGGTCATGTGGAGGGACCCAGTGATCCGGGCACCCTTAAAGGGCTGAGCGGAGCCGAACTCAGCTCTGCAGGCCATCAATCCAGGCATCTCAACTTCGGCCATTTCAATTTCCAACCTCCCAAAATCCGCCTGGGACAGATCCTTCACCTTGAATTCCCGTCCGGACACAGTTTTCTCGGCCAGAAGCGCCATTGCTGCGGAGAAAAGAAACGCAGAACTGACAGAACCACGGATTGCGGGGACCGAGCTTAGGACGATTTGCTCTAAAAAAAATAAAATCTTAGGTTTCACAAAGTTTTTTTTGTTGTTTTTTTAATAATATATATATATATATATGTATGTGGGATTTTTTTATTTTCATTATTTTTTTTTTGTTATTTTTTTTTTAAACTAAAATTCAAAGGAAAAAAAAAAAAAAAAAAACTAGATTTTATCTAAATTATTTTAGGATGAATTTTTATTTTTATTTTTTTTGGTCATTCACAAAAAAATTTTATTGTCATGTCACATATCAATTTTTCAGCAAGAGTATTTTTATTTGAAATAAATCAATGGATTTTCTGATCTTCCTGATCGCACGAAGCGCAGGAAGAGAGCATACTAATCACTTGATTTGTTTTTATTTATGTAGGGGGTTTTTTTAAAAAGATTGAATTTAAAACTAGCTAAATATTAAAACATCAGAAAACTCAAACTTGAACTCCCTTATGAAGATCCTGCTGTCACCAGGTTTCACAAGTTAGTTTTTCTAAAGAAAAATACTAGTACTGAATTAAATTCCTAATGCCTAATCCCTTAGCACCATCCCCGACAACGGCGCCAAAATGTTGGGCAATTTAATTGCTTAAATTGCTTTCATTAAATTATCAACCAGGGATACTCGTAAGCTTGTGATGATGCCAGCAAAATATATGCAGGAGTAGGCAACTAACTCTATGTCTAACTAAATGATTTATGATTCAATATAATATGCAAGGGAAGAGGCTCCTAATTAAGGAGGTCCTGGTTGTCCTTCCCTACAGTATCATAGATTGAAAAGAAATCATTGATTACATAAAACCAGAAACTTGAAATGAAGACAAGAGAATGAACTTTAATTGTTGTTCAGTTTCAAATAGAGAGAAAGACTAACTTAGTCTCTTGATTGTCCCCTCATATACTAATCCAAACTAAACTAAGATTCATTCATAAGCATAAGAAATGAAATAACTTGAAACATAAAAGCAAAAGAATGAATTTCAATTATCATGCAAATCAAATGGAGGGAGAGCCTAACTTAGACCCTTGGTTGTTCCCTCATATGCTGATAAGATTTTAATTTAAAACTCATTCATCAATCACAAACAAATCCTCAAACATCTAAGCAATGAAATAAGATCTATTATGAAATAAAATGTTCCTTTGATCCTTTTAGAGTGAGCTCAATTCTCTTAAGAACAAAGTGACAAGTTATTCCATAAATTCATATACTACATTAACACAATTTATATCTAAAACTATATAATGGAAATTTATGTAAAATGAAGCTTTATTTTATTCCATCATAAGGTGGATACATGCTCCAAGAGTCCTCCCCTTGGAATGGAGGAGGTACTCCTATTTATACAATGGGATGAGATAACAAACTCATAATGATGATCCACTAATCTCTCTTTAGTTCCATACATCTCTCAACCATCTAGACACATAACCCCCTTTTGTCCTTGATCTTCTCCATGAGATCATGATCTTTTCCATGAGGCTTATCTTATCAAATTCGAATTTGATCATTCAAGGCCACATAAAGATGCCCTGGAAGCTTCCTTTGTACCTACACATGTCAACAAACTCATTCTAATTGTTAGGTATAATTATAAGCATATTATTTTCTAAATTTTAACCATAAATCCACTTTAAAATGTTAAGAATTAATAAACTTTGGAAAAGCATAGTTATAACCCAATAATGAGGTAAATGTAATGATGTGGAGGTGGAATGGAGGTGACATGAAGGTAAAATGTGAAGATATTGGTGAATAATGGAGTGAAAATAAGGACAATTTTGAAGCCCAACAAACTCTTTAAGAAAAACTCATTTACCAGTAGTGGAAGAATGATGACTTACTTGAGCAAGTGGCAATTTAGCAAATTTGGCAGTTTGAACGAATTTGTGGGTGAAATCGGGCTTGAAGCCCTGTGCGCCGCGCCACAAACCCAATGCCCTGCGCCTTCGGTATGCGATGTGCCAGTGTATATTTAACATTATGGAGGGTGACCCAATGCGCCGTGCCACTTGTATGCACCGCGCCTCTCACCCAATGCGCCGCACCCACGAATTTGCACAGTTTTTCTCCAAGCTTGCTTCCTTTGCTCAACACGGCCTTCACTTTGCTCAATCTTTCTTTTTTAAGTGCCCATGAGCTTTTTGAGTTGTAAAAATGATTTATATACAAGAGCTTTAAATTTTTTCATTCATAAAACCCACTTTTATAATGTTTGCAATGTGACTTACTTTTTCAACTCTGTTTTTGGGTAGTTTATTTTATTTGTGCCTTTGATGAACTGAATGACTTGATTTTTTGTTTGCCTTGCAGGGGATGGAGTTACTGAAGCTTGGTAAGGTGACCAGGGTTTCCACTGAAGTGATTTACATATAAGAGAACTGAAATTACATGAATTTATACAACAAAAACCTAAAATACTTTGTTTTTCCTCAAAACAGGGTTTTGAGGAAAAATACATTTCTGAGCATGAGATTATGAATTTTATTGGTACTGGAACTTTATTCAACCTCCTCATGTGCCTGCTGGCTTCTATTGGACATTTTGAAGACCTTTTTTATGAAACCCTAGACCTAATGAAACTGAAACCCTAGAAATGACTCTTGCAAATTTAAAGACAAAAAGTGACTGCAGATAATCTTGATAAATGGAAATGGGCCAGCAGGTAAAGGACATGAGGGAAAATGTACAATAAGCCACTACCATCAAATGATCCATGTTTCTAATGGAATGCAGCTGACTGAGCGAGACACCTAATATGAAATGCAACAAGAGAATTTGATCTCTGACGGAGGGATGAAGATATTGACACTAACACATGAAACTCATGATGAGAAAAAAAGGAATGTGAATCATTATTTTAGAGATTCCAACTTTGGGTTAAATACCAACCACATTCCAAAGATCGATATGAGAAATTTTGATGGAAGGGATCTCGTAACATGGATACTACATATGAAGCAATTTTTTGATCTACACAATGTGCAACCCACACAAAAGGTATGCATTACATAAGAAACCAATCATTTTGTGTGGTATCGATGGATTTTTTCTCATAAATCACTTATCACTTGGAAATTTTTTATGAAGTAATTAATAGCACATTATGTGTATACAAAGAGCAATACCTTCTTTAGCCAATTGATAAATCTTAGTCAAAAGGGTTCAGTTGCGGAGCACATTGAGAACTTCCAAATATTGAATATCAAGGTAACTAATATTCTAGAGGAGAATATGATTGATGTCTTCATTAACAATTTAAGGGATAACATCCAACATGAGGTTCACCTTTAGGAACCTAATTCATTGGAGAACGCATTCAGGGTGGCAAGAAATGTTGAAAGAAAAAGTATGGCAACAAGGAGGTCTGCCACTCACAACTATAAATATGAAAGTGTTTCCACTCCTAACCTACCAAAACCTACAAGGTTGAAACCAAAACAACTAGAGGAGAAAAGAGAAAAAGGGCTTTGTTATAGTTGTGATAGAAAATACACTAGAGGTCATAAGAGTGTTGAGAAGAAATTACTTTACATAGATTGTGAAGAGGAGGAAGAAAAGAAACAAGCGGCATCAAAATAAAAATATATACACTAGAAACCAACCCTGGGCATTGAAAATTAAGAAATAAATCTGACCATATCGTGCAATGAATTGGTGGGAATTACCACTCCTCAAAGTTTTAATATAGAAGGATATATCAAGAAGAAAAAGGTAATAGTGTTGATTAATTCAGGTAGTACCCATAATTTTGTTCATTGTAATATAGCCAAGGATTTGAATTGCTTTATATATCTAACACCATAGTTTCAAGTGATGGTTGTAGAAGGAGGAACTATAAATTGCTCAGGGCAGTGTCATAATATCAATCTAACCATGGGGGAATATGTATTGAATAGTCCAATTCTTGCCACTACAATGGGTGGTGTCGATGTTGTATTAGGAGTCCAATGGTTAAAACGTTTAGGGATGATAACTTTTAATTTTTAAGAAGTTTTATTGAAATTTTTATTGGAAGGAAAGGAAATTGAATTAAGGGGTATCAAAAGGAAACCTAGGAAGATAATCATCTTGAATGGAATGAAAAATATTTTGAAGAATGAACAATGAAGGATAATTGCACAGTTATACTCACTATATGTTCAAACATCTAAGTCATCCATTTATCCATATCTCCAAAGAGTCCTCGACAATCGTTCCAAGTTATTTGATACTCCCAAAGGTATCCAACCTGTTTGGGATCATGATAATGCTATTCACTTGATTCCAAGAAGTGTTCCTCCAAACATCAAACCTTACAGATATCCCTATGCACGGAAGAGTGAAATTGAACATATGGTTGCAGAAATGTTAGAGGAAAGTATAATTCAACCTAGCCAAAGTTCTTTATCTTCTACAATAGTATTGGTGCACAAGAAGGATGAATCTTGGCATATGTGTTTGGATTATAGAGAGCTCAACAAGCTCACTATTAAAGATAAATTTCCCATCTTTTCATTGATGAATTGTTGGAGGAATTACATGGAGAAATTTAGTTCACCAAGTTGGATCTTCATTTAAGATATCATCAAATTAGAATGAAGACATAAGAAATTCCAAAAAAACATTCAGAACTCATGAAGTTCATTATGATTTTTTTGTCATGCCTTTTGGCCTTACTAATGCACCTTCCATATTTCAAGGTTTGATGAATTCTACTTTCAAACCCTTCATTAGAAAATTTATTTTAGTATTTTTTGATGATATACTAATCTATAGAAAGTCTTGGAAAGATCATGTTCAACATGTTGACAGGGTGCTCAAACTATTGGAGGAGAAATAATTGTATGCAAAACCTTCCAAATGTTTCTTTGGGGTATAGGAGGTGGAATATTTTGGTCATATTGTATCTCATGAGGGTGTTAAGGTAGACCCTAACAAAATCAACTCCATCATGGAATAGAAGATCCCCACAACCTTAGGGAAAATTTGAGGATTTTTCAGGTTGATAGGGTATTATAGCAAGTTCGTTAAGAATTATGGGAAAATAGCAACACCTATAACACCATTACTGAAGAAAGATGCATTTTATTGAACTCGAGAAGAAACTAGGCCTTTGAAAATCTTAAAGAGGCAATGTGTCAAGCTCTAGTCTTAGCTACACCAGACTTCACAAAAACCTTTATTGTGGAATGTGATGCCCTAGGAAATGGCATTGGTGTTTTCTTAATGTATTAAGGAAGACCTATTGCTTTTGAAAGTCTTCCAATCAAGGGAAATAATTTATGCAACCTATTTATGAGAAGGAAATGCTGGAAATAATTCATGCCCTGAAGCAATGGTGCCCTTACCTAATGGGAAGACACTTCAAGGTAAAAATAGATCATGATAGCCTTAAATAATTCTTGGAACAAAGATTATCTTTAGAAGAGCAACGAAAATGGGTTACAAAGATGTTGGGTTATGACTTTGAAATCATTTACAAAAAATGGAAGCAAAATGTTATTGCAAATACACTCTCAAGAAAGGATGAGGATGTGAAGGCATTGTTGTGTTCTAGGGATGAATAGAAGAATCATGAAGAGGTGTGGACACTCATTCAAAAGTTGTAGCAAGATCCTAGTGCATCTGATACATTTATATGGAAAAACAATTCACTATCATACAAAGATCGCTTCTATCTATGTAAGAAATCCTAACTCAAACAAAAGGTTCTTTTGGAATTGCACACCTCTCCTATAGGAGTGCACTCAAGAATTTTTAAAAGCTTACCACAGGGTCAAGAAGGAATTTGTTTTGTATGACCTTAAATCTGATATTCAGAAGTTTATGGAAAAATATTTGGTTTTCCATCAAAATAAAGTTGAGACAATTACGACCTCAAGTATTTTACAAACATTAGTCATTCCAAATCAGTGTTGGGAGGAGGTCTCAATGGATTTATCACATTTCTACGCAAGTCCGAAGGAAATATTGTCATCATGGTGGTAGTTGGTAGACTTAACAAGTATGCACACTTTTGTGCACTATCTCATCCTTTCAAAGCCAGTACAATAACTACTGAATTTGTGAAAAAAATGCAAAAGATACATGGAAACCCAAAGATTATTGTAAGTGACAGAGATCCTATTTTCACTTGAAATTTTTGGACAAATCTTTTTTCTTATATTTTTACTCAATTGGCTCATAGCTCATCTTATCATCCTCAATCTAATGGGAAAACTGAGATAGTGAGCAAATGTTTGGAAGGATATAATTTTTTCTCTGTATCTAATAAACCAACACAATGGGTCAAGTGGCTACCTCTGGAAGAATGGTGGTATAACACTTCCTTCCATACAACAACAAAAATGGCCCCATTTATGGCGCTTTATGGATATCATCCACCGTCAATCACATCATCTCTAGGAGAAAATTCTAAGGCTCAAGCAATGGAAGATCACATCAAGAATAAAAAACAAGTTTTCCAAATCTTAAAGGATAACCTAACTCTGGTGTAGAATCAAATGAAAAAACAAGCATATCATCATCCCAGTGAAAGAATATTTGCCATTGGAAATTGGGTATTTTTATGGATACAACCATACAAACAAATTTCCCTCAAGCAAGCTAAGAAGGATAATAAATTATCACCCAAGTACTATAGCCCTTATAATGTGTTAAAAACGTTTGATACTATGGAATACAAATTGGAGTTGCCTACATCTTCACGAGTACACCTATTTTTCCATGTTTCATGCTTAAATAAGGTTATAAGTGACAAGATCCTGTTTCAAACCATATTGCTAGAACTTGATGAGGAAGGGAAAATCATATTGGAGCCTGAAGCAATCACATAAACAAGAATTTGGTAGCTATGAAATCGATCAATTTTAGAATATCTCATTAAGTGGAAGAACTTACTTATTAAATATTCCACATGGGAGGATGAGTCTTTTATACAAAAGCATCCATTACTACTCAAGAATTGTGGAAAACATTTTTTTGAAGGAGAGGGTCATGTCAAGTCCCTGTAATACTAGTGTAGGCCCTATATTGTTATTGTTGTGCCCTTACATTATTATTGTTATGTAGTTGCTAATTATATTTTGACCCTTTAGACTGATATATACCAAGGAGGTCTTGTCATTTGGATCATCCAATAATTTTTCATTTATGTGATGTAGAAGGAGGTTCCCCCTTGAAGTGGTTTATTATCAAGTCGTTGATCTACATTTTCTTATGTTTCTGCATTATTTAGATATGGACACATAAAATAGCTTAGGTGTACCATTTAGATTTTCTTGGAAGTTGTCCTTTCAACCCAATCTACGAAACGTCATGCTTTCTTTGTCTCATATTTCTATACCTCTTCTGCAAAATTGTGTCTTTTATAAACTTTGCCTAAGCATCTAGTGCCAAATTGTTACTCATGATTTTGTCACCATTTGGAAAATCACCGCAAATATGGATGTCTCACTATCCAATGAACTCTTGTAAGCAATCCTCTACAATGTTGGAAGAAAATAATTCTGAAAACAACAAGAATCCTTGATCACATTGCTTAAAAAACTAATTTCAAGAATTTTTGCACTTTTCCTAACAATTATCTGTGCCAATTTCTAGAAGACTTTTTGGGGAATATTATACTAACAAGAAGGACTCTAGCCCCTACCTATTTGGGCCTTGTCCCATGGTTCATGAATATATTCCCTCTCATTATGGAACCCTAATCCCTATATTTGTGGATTTGATCCTTAGGAAGGGGATCTCAACCCTCCTCCTCTTGGCCTATAAATTCAACACAAAACAGAGGGAAAGGGGTTGAATTTTTATGTAAACTTATGTTTTTAATTTGAGGCTAGAATATTGTGACTTAAGCGAGGATTGGAGACTATTGGGAGGATATTTATCAACATAAGGCTTGGTTGTATCTCTCATTTTCATTCAAGTATAATACAAAGGAGTATTTCTTTCTCACTATATTATCCATTGGATCCGATATATTGAATGTTCACTTTCATTGTCCATTGGTTATGATAGTAGGTACTAGTCTCCTTGATCACTAGTATATGTTGTATTAAATCATTTATATATCATATTCATTTGATCCTTATATTTTTTGTGTATTTGCAAGTTTGGATTCTGATTATTTAAAGGATTTGTCAAACCATAGCGAGGATCTTCATCAAGCATTTTGTTTGAAAGGTATAGATTTCATACTATGATTACTCTTGCTTACGATTCAATGGAAATGGACCTAGGGAAAGATTTACTAGTTTTCTTGTTTGTTATTAGATTTAGTCACTGAGTCTAGGTAGATCTTGCCTTGTCTGTAAGTCGAGATTTGTCAACACAACAAATTAGCGACCATACTAGGGATCCTTTTTTCTTCTATATGCCTTCCTGTGTTCTGTGATTGTATTCCACTACCTTGATTGACTGTATTTAGATGCTTGAAAATTTAAATTTTTAGATTTGTGGCTGCATTTTTTATTTTTATTTGCTTTTATTGGGTGTCACACTTTGCTATTCAGCAATAGAGAAACAATTGCGTAGGCTTGTCCTTAGAAGTAGAGTGACACTGCACTGGTGCCAATTTATCACCTATGACATAGAGAGCAAAATTTTGAAAACAATTAGAGTTTTTGCAATTTGGGTCTGAAATGTTTTGCTTGCTATGATTTCTTGCATCTATTTACATTATGAAAATTCAATTGTATTTTGATTTGATGGTTTGGATCATCATTTTAAAAAATTACTTATCTTTGCAAATTAGGGTTCATAGTTTGTGATGAGCCCCAAAAATGGATAATTATTTGGGCTCATTCAACCTCCTAATTCGACTTAATCCACCATTCTCATTATTTTATTGCATGTTTTTTATTATATTTATGCTAATAGAGTGAATTGGGTTAGTCATTATGCCAACAAGTCTAATGTGTGCTTTGTGTAGCCTTTGTGGTCAATTTGGAGACAAAATTGAAGGTCTTAATGAGCACTTGGTAGCCAAATTCGTGGGAGAACAAGGGAGAGGATTTGTAGGAAGGTGTCCCCTTCATTTATGGGCCCTTACCTCAAATTCTCCACCATCGGCTCGGAGTTCAAGGGCCACCAAATCAATTAGCACAAGGGCAGCCAAGCAAGTCAAGTAGGACTGCTGCTAACTACAAGTTTTGGGCAGCCGAGTCCCTAAAGTTTAGGAGGACTGTTGGGGTCCTCAATTTGTATAAATAAGAAGGCTTAGGGCCTCATTTTGGTTAGCTAGTAGTTAGTCAATTTGTTAGCTAGTGGTTAGTCATTTTGTAGCCAGTAGTTATTTTGTAGTCATTTTGTAGTTTGATTTTTAGGCAGTAGATTAGCTTTGCTTTTAGCACATTTTCAAGTTCTCCTTGTGGACAGTTTTTGGAATGTAACATTTCTTTTGATCAATAAAGATGAATCCAGCGTGCACCAGCTCTAAATCTCTCTTAGGAGGTTGTAGCTCTTGGGGTTGGGCCCATCTCAAGTGCCCAGTACCTCCTGTGTTTACTTTTATGTGTTTTTGCTGCATTCTTAGAATAAAATCTGCTATTTAGATCTAAATTTTTCTTTGTTATTTAGATTGCTTTTGATGGTAAAAAAAGCTTTTCATGTTTAGAATAGATTGGTAGGATAATAACAGGAAAAAGGCTCCAAAAAAGGGTTAGCAAACACTTTTGGTTTCACCTCTTCCTTATTGGATCAGGGGCTGGAGTTGAAGTAACCATGTTGTCCCAAACAAAAACACTAGTTTGCTTTACCATGCAATCCTTAGTGTGTTGTTTTCATTTGCAGAGGTTGGTTACATGTTCAGATCTTTGAATGCTTCATTTCATAGTTAATATACATGGTTTCCTTGCAAATAAAGCTGTTGTCCATTCTCGTTACTGTTAGCCAGATCATATTAGGGTAGCATAACTAGATCTTTGTTTTCTTGCATGTCCTTGTTGGTTCAGTTGGAAACACAAATTGCAGAGCACCTGTACCACTTCTCTATCTGGCCAGGCTCCCTCAAACCCATCTTCTCCATCTCCTAACTTGGTTTCTTGCCTCACGTTGCCACATTGCCCTCATAACCCTACCGTTTGTGTAGCATTATTCCAATCTTCTTAGAACAAGTCCAGCCATCTACACCTTCTCCTCAACTCCATCCTCCAAGTCTTGAACTCCCCTACACCCCTATTTCACCTCCATACTCATTCCTCCACCTTTTTCCCTCCATCCATGCTCCAAAATTCCATTTCTAAACATCCTGTAGAAAAATTACAGAACATCCTGTAGAACCCCTGCAGACTTCCTGTAGAAGCTCACGAATGAGGTTTCTTGATAGCCAAACTCTGTGAAACTCTCTGGAAGGGTGCTAGGGACCCCTTAGGCCCTCTCTGTACCTTCCCAACCTTTTCCAAGCATTTCTCCTCCTTGATCCACCTCTGCACAGTAAAAAGCTAGTTAAAAGCACATGCATGATAATTCTAATAACTGATTCAAAAATATAAAAAGATGTTTTCTTCAGGTAGAGGTAGTCTAGGCACATGTATTTAACCTTCATAGAAGTAATGGCATCTCTTTTAGTAGTTTTCATTCTCATCGTTGCATCAGTAGGACTAGTTGGTAGAATTAGGGTTTGTTAGGGTTTGTGTTTCTTTTTGGCTTTCAGTTTCTTTCCGCAAGTAGATTAGCTTCCTTTGAGTTAGCTTTCATCCATCAGTTAAAAAGCTTCTTCTAAGAGCTCATAGAGGTTGGCTTAAGCCCCTAGCGGACTTGTGCCAGCTGACCAAGTGATAGCTGCGGCAAGAGCTAGTACTTGTGCATACAGCACCGTCGCTTCCAAGTTTGTTACGAACTACCGAGTTGATAAAATTAAAGAAGGGAGTTCCAGGAGTTGTAGCATTATTGCTACAATACTGGGGTTCACCATCTTTTTGGTGCCGTTGCCGGGGAGCGTCAGAGTATTGGTGATTGCTGCTTTTATTCTATTTTCCACTACAATCTTCTGCTAAGTAGTTTATTTCATTTCCATTATGCAATTTCGTTTATGCAAAAGTAGATTAGCATTTCTCGCTTTCATAAATTAGCATTTCAATTCCGCAATTTCATTTCTGCAAGCGTAGATTAGCATTTCAATTTCGCAAGCGTAGACTAGCATTTCATTCCTACAATTTCATTTGAGCAAAATAGATTAGTCCTTTCCTGCTTTCATTTCAATTCCGCATTTTCATTTTAGCAAGATAGTTAGTTGTAGTTCAATCTATTTCAGTTTTGTAGGTAGAAGTAGAAAAAAGCAAAAATCAACCAAAAAGATTTCATTTCATGCCTTGTAGGAGTAGAGATAAGTTAGAAAAATGATTGCACAACACCCCCACTGCTTCACAAAGCCAACATTCTCTCTTCTTCGATGGCTGTGATTAAAGAACCCTTAGGTGGACAGCAAGACATATTTGAAGAACCTCAAGGGAAGAAGAAGAAGAAACCATTCCTCTGGAGCAAATGGCTACAAGCAGAAATGTTGGGAGCAGCACCTTGTCCAAAGACGAATTTGAAAATCAGATCGAAGATTTCAAGAGTGATATGAGGCAGTTTCTTGCCATGCAACTGGATACCTTGCGGATCCAAAAGAAGCAAGAAGAAGCCAAGAGGGCTTTGGCCATTTTTTTTCATAGGTGCACTAGAAATCATCCTAGGAACGAATGTCCATTGTACTCCATAGAAGTGTGTTTTGTATGTGAAGAATACCATCCTACAGATCAGTGCCCTTCCTTACCCAGAATCAAAGTTGCATATCAGAGAGCCAAAGGAGCCACTGAATCACTCTATTATATGAACCAAAGGAGGCCACATGAACCTAGATCTTATCAGCAGGAACTGCAAGGGACATCCGAGACCTATTATGACCCCTATCAAGCCACTTTCATGCCTTGTTGGGGTCCCCCTGCTCATCCTTCCTAGTTCACACCTCCTCCTTGTTCCTTCATAGATCCATATTATGCCCAACCAGCTGCTCATTCGTTTCACTCTTATGCTAAGCCACAGCCTCAGTGGAATGCACCTCATCAGGGGTGGAGGCCCCAGTACAACACTCCTCCCACTTCTTTTCCTCCACCACCTGCTCAACCGCAACCATCGCCTCCTGCTCCACCAAGGCAACCCCAAATGCCTACCCAACCACAACCCCATCCACATCCATCTCAAATATACACCCCCACTCAGCTACCCATACCACCATTTCCAAACTTGTCCATTGGAGTAGCTCAACAAAATTGCAATGCTGAGACACAACATGTCCAAACAACTCCTCTTGAGCTCCAAGATGTTCACCATAGCTCAGGAAGAGTCTTGCAAAAAAGAGATTATCTTGAAATCATTGAAGGACCACATCCGGAAAAAGAAGATTCAAAAGAGTAGATCAAAGAACCATGGGCTGCACTTGATGAAGAGAAGAGATCAGAATCAGAGATCGAGAGAGTTCCCTCATGGTTACCATCAAATCCTCCATGTACTCAAGAGAAAGATCAGCAAAAAGAGGAAGATGAGAAGGTCATGATAGAAGGTGACATGAAGAATGATCCAAATCAGCAAAAGGACCAAGGATTTCAAAGCTATATTGAGACATGGTTCCAGACAGTCACTAAGTTGCAACAGTACTCTCTTCCTCAGCTATGCTTGATCCCTTCAAAGTCAGATCATTTTGTCTCTGAAATCTGGATAGCTGTCAAAGCATGCATTTCGAGCCTTCACATCATCTTGTATCTAATCTCGATGTGCACATGGCTCCATTGGAAGTATTCTTATACTTGAAAATGATTTTGTTTTTCAAGTAGGGTAGGGTAGAGAAAAAAAAAAAAGAAAAAAAAAAAGAGAAAAAAATGAAAATAAGAAGAGAATAAAAATCTAAGGTGAAAACCTCCTTGGAGGTGCCTTAGATTGGAACCTTCATGAGGCAGTCAATGGGTTGGGAAAAAAGAGAAAAGAGAATAAGATCTCTGGGTGAAAACCTCCCTTGGAGGCGCCCAGGGCAGGCAATTAGGGTGAAAACCTCCATTAGGCACCCTAGTTGTTTTTCAAAAAAAAAAAAAAAAGAGAAAAAGAGAAATAAAAATAAATCTAATTTCCATTGAATAATTTCATCTTGCAGCAATGACATTGCAGGTCAGGAGGATCACTCAAAACAAAGACAAAGGAGTTTTTGTGCCTTCTAGAGGAAGTTCTATATTTCTACAGGAAACATCCTGTAGAACCTTCAAGCGAGCCAGATTCGATTTTGGAAGGGGATCTAAAGCTTGGAATCCATTGGTTATGCCTGCAAGCATCCATGTTCCCATTCCTCACCCTTTTCCATCATCTTTTCCACCTCATTGTGCTTCTTCATTGTGCTTCTACAGGAAGTTCCTGTAGAAATTGTAGGAAGCTAGAAATGGATTTCAAAAAGGTGGTTTGGCGAACATGGTAGCTTCCTCAAGGGTTCAGAAGTCCTCCTGCACTTTTCAAACTCCTCCTCCATCATCTCCATGCCTGCATCACAACCCAAGCTCAATTTTTCATACCATGCAACAAAACTGCAAAATGCCTTGAAGCAAAAATACCTAGAACAGAATT
The DNA here is from genome assembly GCA_031772625.1 of Pinus tabuliformis. NCBI lineage: Eukaryota > Viridiplantae > Streptophyta > Pinopsida > Pinales > Pinaceae > Pinus > Pinus tabuliformis. Next base: position 724,695,040 of record CM062808.1, on the reverse strand, counting down.
TGTTTCTTCCATAACTTGAAAACCATGCATCCATTTGAAAAACCATTTTACAGGGAATTGTACAGGGGTGATGGCAACATGCCTGAGCAGTTTCAGCCAATTCCGGTGCACGGTTTCCAAGAAATCAGCCTCCATCACCATCAGCCATTTTTGCATTTTCTCCATATCCATGCATCCGTTTTAAAACTTGTTTCATGGGGAGATGCACATAGGTGATAGTAGCCTACCCAAGCAGTTTCAGCCAATTCTGATGCACGGTTTCCGAGAAATTGATCTCTGAAATCTTCAGCCATTTTCCATTTTTCTCGAAATATGTGCATCCATTGATCACGATTTTTCTATGGGAGGTGCATCATGATGATAGGAACATGCTCGAAAATTTTCAGATCGATCCGGTTTACCGTTTGGGAGCAATGGCGAAAACAAGTTCTGGTCCTATGAAAATTCAGCAGCAGCAGCTTGAAGGTGCAGATCTGAACGTGGAAATGAACTCCTGCAGCTGGGATCCGGCCAGAGGACACCTGCACAAGGAAAAAACAACCATGAATCATCAACCAAGCCACCATGCAACCACATAAACAAATGCATGCAGCAAATGAAAGATCTCAGCACTTCACAGCAACCACGCACGACTTTCAGGTACGTGACTAAAACTTGTTCCTTTATTGCATGAATCTAATTAAAGAAATGCATGAACGAATGGAATGGTGGGGTAAGCCATGAATCTAGCAAGGTTAACCCTGCATACAGTTCTCTAGCGCTCAGGCAAAAATCACGTAGCATACATGTATGGTCATTCACGTGAAATTTGAAAAAACACAGACAGTTGTGGATATTTTAAACACCAGTGCAACTAATGGTAAGGGATTACAGGCAGATGGCACTGCAGGAGACCAACAGTTTGCATGAGCATTGCACGTCTCTGCCACCTCACCAGAAATCACGCAGTAATTAAAGGAATGCTCGGTTGAAGACTCACGTTAACTGTTGATTCATTTACACTTGCAAACCTCTTTGGCTGAATCCTCTACCTCTGAATTCTGTTAAACTAACGTCCTTCGCCAAGTTTTTTGGCTTGTTCAAAATTCTCCCGCATACCAAGATCGTTCAAAGGCGCTGAGACATCCTACAGAATCCGGCCAGCGTTCTACAGGAAGACGTCCTACAGGAAATACAGTATATCCTTCTAAAGCAGAGAAACCCGTGTTTGTTGCGTCGGAATTGGAAATCTCAAAACGAGGTAGGCTCGAAAAAACTCCTCTATGCATGGTATGTTTTGAAAAGGTGGTGAATTGAACAGCATAAGATTGGGGAATCAGAGAAAAAATCTGCCTGTGAATTGGAAGAAAAATGTTTGCCTGTGTATTGCACTGGGTTTCCCAGTTGTTTCTGCATCAAGATTCTCCTCCACGTTTCCTGTTTTTAAAAAAATTCTCCTATAGGGAAGATATATGCAGCTGTGGAGGCCAGCCTGTGTATGAAAAATTTTAAATTTGCATATTTGTATGTGTGCTAAGAAGAAAACTTGATCTCTGTACTTTGTCTGTAAAAAAAAAATTCTTCTTTTCAAAAGCAGAGAGTCAAATTCAGGATAAAAGCAGTTTAAAACAAAGGGAAATATTGCAATTTGATGTTGTAAGGAGAAGCACATGGGGAAATTCCTTGTTTGGTTTCAGAAAAAGGTGAAAATTTAGCTATCCCTCTGTTTTCAGTTCTACCTGCTTTCTCACCTAAGCATTTTATTTAGAAAAAAAACACTCAACACCACATGGAGGACAAGCTAAAGGAATTAAGAGAACAATTGGCCATGGTGAGACACATTGAAAGCATTACAAAAATCCCAGCTACAGGAGGAAAATGCACTGCTGAAAAAGCAGTTAGAGCAACACGAAGGCATAGAGATTTCTACAGGAAGTGAAGGGAAAGAACAACAAAAAGAGAAATCCCCTGAAATGTTGGCAAGGGAAGCAGCAGCTGTGCTTGCTGCATTAAGGCCAAGAAAAGCACAAGAATTCAAACAAGCATAATAGGAGGAGCAGTGGAAGGACATGGAAAAGAAACACAAGACAAACCACCACAGAAGGAACAAGAAGAATGAGTGAAATGCCAAGCTGCTGAGGCCAAAACTGTGGGTGGAATGAAGGCACAAACACCAAGGGAGAAACGATTGCAAACACGGGCAGAGAGGACTGAGAATGTCCAAACAAGTAAGGTCACAGCCAAGGCAACCAAAACACAACTCAAAGAGACGGCACCCCCAGCTAAGTAAGCCAAATCAAGGAAAACTGTTTCTACAGGAAGCCAACTGACTGCTTCTACAGGAAGCCAGAAAACGGCCTCCCAACACAAGCAGAAGGGTCCCTACCAAGTTCCCAGGCATCCTCACATCCATCCCCTCCATGAACACTCATGTTTTCAGGGTTCAGACACAATTTAGTCATGGTTCAACCTTCTACAGGAAGCTACAGGACTTTCTACAGGAAGTTCTGTATTTTTACCAGAAACATCCTGTAGAAGCCTTTGGGTAGGCCAGAATCAATTATGGAGAGGGATTTGAAGCTTGAGGTTTGTTGAGGAGGCATGCAACCACTCTTTTCTTCCATCCTCCACTGATTTCATCTCCTTTCACCACCATTTCCACCATCAGATTGAATATATTTGCACAATCATACCAAAGCTGAGAATTCTCTAGAAAAAGGAGCAAGCAGTGGGAAGAAGCAAAGAGAAAAGCATGGTTTCATGACAGAGAAGAGGACATCACTTCAGAATCTTGGCATGACAGGGAGGCCGCCAAGGCCATCAGAGATGAGGAGATAGATTGGTTGCTCAGAGGATGAGCAACACTTTCAGTAGGGGGGTGATGATGAGCCCCAAAAATGGATAATTATTTGGGCTCATTCAACCTCCTAATTCAACTTAATCCACCATTCTCATTAGTTTATTGCATGTTTTTTATTATATTTATGCTAATAGAGTGAATTGGGTTAGTCATTATGCCAACAAGTCTAATGTGTGCTTTGTGTAGCCTTTGTGGTCAATTTGGAGACAAAATTGAAGGTCTTAATGAGCACTTGGCAGCCAAATTCGTGGGAGAACAAGGGAGAGGATTTGTAGGAAGGTGTCCCCTTCATTTATGGGCCCTTACCTCGAATTCTCCACCATCAGCTCGGAGTTCAAGGGCCACCAAATCAATTAGCACAAGGGCAGCCAAGCAAGTCAAGTAGGACTGCTGTTAACTACAAGTTTTGGGCAGCCGAGTCCCTAAAGTTTAGGAGGACTATTGGGGACCTCAATTTGTATAAATAAGAAGGCTTAGGGCCTCATTTTGGTTAGCTAGTAGTTATTCAATTTGTTAGCTAGTGGTTAATCATTTTGTAGCCAGTAGTTAGTCATTTTTGTATTCATTTTGTAGTCATTTTGTAGTTTGATTTTTAGGCAGTAGATTAGCTTTGCTTTCAGCACATTTTCAAGTTCTCCTTGTGGACAGTTTTTGGAATGTAACATTTCTTTTGATCAATAAAGATGAATCCAGCTTTGCACCAGCTCTAAATCCCTCTTAGGAGGCTGTAGCTCTTGGGGTTGGGCCCATCTCAAGTGCCCAGTGCCTCCTGTGTTTACTTTTATGTGTTTTTGCTGCATTCTTAGAATAAAATCTGCTATTTAGATCTAAATTTTGCTTTGTTATTTAGATTGCTTTTGATGGTAAAAAAGGCTTTTCATGTTTAGAATAGATTGGTAGGATAATAACAGGAAAAAGGCTCCAAAAAAGGGTCAGCAAACACTTTTGGTTTCACCTCTTCCTTATTGGATCAGGGGCTGGAGTTGAAGTAACCGTGTTGTCCCAAACAAAAACACTAGTTTGCTTTACCATGCAATCCTTAGTGTGTTGTTTTCATTTGCAGAGGTTGGTTACATGTTCAGATCTTTGAATGCTTCATTTCATAGTTAATATACATGGTTTCCTTGCAAATAAAGCTGTTGTCCATTCTCGTTACTATTAGCCATATCATATTAGGGTAGCATAACTAGATCTTTGTTTTCTTACATGTCCTTGTTGGTTCAGTTGGAAACACAAATTGCAGAGCACCTGTACCACTTCTCTATCTGGCCAGGCTCCCTCAAACCCATCTTCTCCATCTCCTAACCTGTTTTCTTGCCTCACGTTGCCACATTGCCCTCATAACCCTACCTTTTGTGCAGCATTATTCCAGTCTTCTTAGAACAAGTCCAGCCATCTACACCTTCTCCTCAACTCCATCCTCCAAGTCTTGAACTCCCCTACACCCCTATTTCACCTCCATACTCATTCCTCCACCTTTTTCCCTCCATCCATGCTCCAAAATTCCATTTCTAAACATCCTGTAGAAAAATTACAGAACATCCTGTAGAACCCCTGCAGACTTCCTATAGAAGCTCACGAATGAGGTTTCTTGATAGCCAAACTCTGTGAAACTCTATGGAAGGGTGCTAGGGACCCCTTAGGCCCTCTCTGTACCTTCTCAACCTTTTCCAAGCATTTCTCCTCCTTGATCCACCTCTGCACAGTAAAAAGCTAGTTAAAAGCACATGCATGATAATTCTAATAACTGATTCAAAAATACAAAAAGATGTTTTCTTCAGGTAGAGGTAGTCTAAGCACATGTATTTAACCTTCATAGAAGTAATGGCATCTCTTTTAGTAGTTTTCATTCTCATCGTTGCATCAGTAGGACTAGTTGGTAGAATTAGGGTTTGCTAGGGTTTGCGTTTCTTTTTGGCTTTCAGTTTTTTTCTGCAAGTAGATTAGCTTCCTTTGAGTTAGCTTTCATCCATCAGTTAAAAAGCTTCTTCTAAGAGCTCATAGAGGTTGGCTTAAGCCCCTAGCGGACTTGTGCCAGCTGACCAAGTGACAGCTGTGGCAAGAGCTAGTACTTGTGCATACAGCACCGTCGCTTCCAAGTTTGTTACGAACTACCGGGTTGATAAAATTAAAGAAGGGAGTTCCAGGAGTTGTAGCCTTATTGCTACAATACTGGGGCTCACCAGTTTGATCTGTTGATTTATCAAAAGAAAGAATGGTCATTTTTGGGTTAGCGTGAGTTTGTATTTCTTCTCTCAATAGGTCAAATTAAATACTTGTGTATACCTTCTTGCAAAGAATCATTAGCATAAGTGAAAAGTTAGAATTTTTCAAAGTGAGCACTTTTGATTCACAACTGGTTGTTTTTGTTGAATTGAAAAGAATAGTGATTATTCATTTTTATAAAACAACGTAGAACTCTTATTATAGTGATTTTTTATTCATTACATCAATTTGAAATTATTGTTTTTAAGAGTTTGTTGGCTTTCTCTTTAGCATTTTGAAGTTCATGGTTTTGTGATTGAAAAGAGATTTTTGTAATTATTGTGTTATTTGATGAATTGAAATATGAAAGTGAAATTTATGCATTTGGGGAGAAGGAATATGATGAATGTTGAGTTCTTTCATTTTGTTGGAATATCAAAAGAACTTTCTCCTTCCCATCAATAGAATTTCATCGAATTAAAGAATTTATTTTCGCATACTTGTTGCATTAGATTGGAGTTGAAACCTTTATACCATTTACATCATGTTAGCACTTTGTAGTTCCTCCAAATTGAGGAGAGGAACCCAAAGGTAACCACAAACCGCTTTAAAAATAGAATCTAGCCCTTCTATATTTAGAGAGGGCTCTCTCTATATGATTCTTCAGTCACTTATGTCTTAGGCTAGACATTAAGATTAGAGAGGAACAAGTTTAATAGTTTGATAACAGGGAAGAGGGAAAATCCATTGGGCATGGAGTCATATTAAGCTAATGATTTTTAGTGAGAGAATGAAAAAAATGAGGAACCTTTAGACAGGGGTAAGGTAGGAAATCCTTCTGGTGTTTTTAATTGAATTTCATTGCAGAGGGGTGAGCAGAGGAATTGTGGAATTAACAACATATAAAGCATCTAGCTGAGGATGAATTCTAGATATCTCAATGGAAGAAAAACACTAAATTGTTCAATAAGCCATAACAGAGCACTTAAAAAGTGAATTCTGAAACAAATTTTGCTTAATTAAACATGAAGACATAACATTTCAAGCATGATTGTAACAAGATAAAAACTCACATACACAGGAGAAAACATCACCATCAGAAATTGACACATGAATCCCTGAGAAAACAGACCTCGATCTTCATCATTCACTGAAAACTTTAATGAAGATATACAATACACAATGTCTTCTTTCTCAAACCTTGATCAACCAACATTTTGCACACTAAATTTCATTAAATATATACAACTATATCATCCTTTGAATTAGGGGGTCGAGCTTAACCATTTCCCTAAAGATAGAATGAGTTGCATTAAATTTGGAACTGCCTACTAGGAAATAGGGACCGAATTTCTAGAAAATAGGGGTCAAATATTAGATCATATCTCTCGAATAATGACATAGTTTAAAAAAATGAAGGATTTTTTTGTAGGTGAGATTTTTTTTGACAAAAACCTCTTTAATTTTTTCAAATATCATCTCTATTTGAGCATAAACATATTTTTAAGTTAATTGCTAAAATAGTAAAAATTGCATAAAATCCCCTGTAGTAAAAGCACAACGAGCTTCCTCTTCATATTATATGATAAATGCTTGAATGTTGAGCCTGAAATACATTTAAGGACACATTTCATAATCATGAGTGTCAATTACATGAGGTCTAGATACAAATTTCATGGTCAAATTGTTGATTGTGTGGAAGCACAGCGCATTTGCTACGCTACTTTAGAAGCACAATGCATTTGCTGCACTACTTCAGAAGCGCATCAAATTCATGATTTTCATGCTTCTGAATGAGTCACACATATAAAATATAACATTAAAATCATTATATACCCTTTGACTAACCTCTTTTCATATTGCAGACCCTCCATCCTTAAAAAAAGATCATCTACAATGGAAGTGCGGTGTAATTTCACCTGCATAGGTTTGCCTGAGCACTAGGGTCTCTAAATTAATAAAATAGCTTGATGATGATGTTGAAAGTCTTAACAACCTCCTTGAGCCTCCATGAACTGAAATATCACAAAAAAACCCCATCTTCTACTAAACTTCATGCTTATGACAGTAATGCAACGACTGTGTGAAAGTGCAGCTAATTGCTCATGCACAGTAAGGAAAACACAACAAGATGGAGGTGGCGATGACTCTTGATTTGAAAAAGCGTTGACTAACACGATACCACTATTTTGCCTCAATGATGAGAGAATAATGACCAAGCACTATCTTTTATTCATGACTTTGGATTACACATGACCCTAAACTTATTAAACCTAAACCTTAGAAAATCAATGACTATTTCCACCATTACTGGAAACATTTTTAACATCACCTAACTCAGACTCAAACTAATCATATGATTTAACACTTCTCTCAAAAAACTAATAACTTGATCTCTAAAATATCATAATGATATTTTACAAATTTACCAAAATAATAGAAAATATTAAGCTTGGTTGTTGACTACTATAACATAGGACACTAACACATCACATAATATAAAATCAACTCTAATGAAAATAGGAACTTTAAAATCAATCAAAAATTAAGTCAACCAAATAGTAGTGTGGTTCTAGGTCAGAAGACATTTTCTGATGTCTATAAACATAGGAGTGCTATGGGGTAAAATGCACGGTGTACGGAGAATGAAAACTACCCTCAAAGGCCTTCCCGGGACCTTCAACAGACTATAAGATTATCTGCAGAAGCTACCAAGTTATACACATGTTCATCTATCAAATATAAGTTAACAAAGTATGTAAAGAGGATTACCTCAAGTCTCCTTCTAGATTTGTTTGGAGATCGCTATGTAGCCAAGAAGAACTCCCTCAAAGCCGGCTCCAAATCAATTCTTGCACAAAGGAAAGGCAAACACAATCACAACATACAATCTTGAAAACTAATATAAGAATGCACAATGAACATCTATTTGCATAAAACTAAACCACTCATCTAAACAATTATCAAAATGAACAATGTTACCGACACTATGGAGTAGGGAACACAACTGCGGTTTTGTATTTATAATGGAAGAGTGATTACAACCATTTGTTGTATCAGTCTTCCCTTGCCCCTTCTTCTTCTTCTCTCTATCTTTCTCTCTCTCTCTCTCTCTCTCTCTCTCTCTCTCTCTCTCTCTCTCTCTCTCTCTTTCAGCTCACTTCTTCAAGTGTATGACAGTTCACAATAGCTTAGTGGGCTATCCTTTCAAATGCTCTGACCCCTTTCACAATAACGCTCACTTTGCTTATATAGTAATCGAGTTAGGGTTGCCAAGCTCCTCCTAGAGTTCACTAGGGAAAAAGCAATGAACTTGCTCCGCTTTTCAACTCTTTCCCATTTTACTTCTTTTCTTACATTAGAAATCCTCCAAATATCTTGATTTTGGATGTTTCCTTGATTTTCTTGAGCAAATTTAGGGATAAATATCTAGATATTTGTGAGTCAATTCATTGGCTTGACCCATTGAACTTCCATTAGTTTCACTAATGCTGCCCCTTCACTAATAACATGAGTTAGTGGGGTCACTAACGCTCCCTTAGGCTTGGTAACAAGCTTTATAAATCAGGTTTTCAGTGTGCAACCAGCATTAGTGTGGAATCAAGGCCTGCAATTGTGGTCTTTGCTTTAGTCATCCTGTCTTTCACCTCTGAGTTGATGAAGAGGTCATTTTGTTGTATAACAATTGGTTTACATATTATGTACATGAAAATTTCATGAACACTTTTAGGCTAAAATTTCCTCTAATGAATATCATGAGACATAAGTCTTACGTCACATTAGGCCACCTATGGTTAAACCTAGATCATACATGATCCTCATAAATCAAGCAAAGAGACCATTGAAAGGGTTGTCTCCAAATTGTTGTAGATAGCATAGATATTTGCTTCAAGTGGCACTGATATCACTGTCATATACAAGGACAAGTAACACTTCCATTATCATACATTGTTAAACACCATATACCATTGCCATAAGGTTATTGTCAGCATTATTGTCATGATGGCACTGTCACACATCATTGTCAATACTATCACATTGTCACACACCATTGTCAATAAAACATCACTGCCAATATTTTCATGAAGGCATTGTCACCCATCACTGTCACATATCAAGAGTACTATCATGAGGATCATTGTCACATATCAAAGGAATTATCATGAAGATCAAGGGCACTTATCAAAGGCATTGTCATGAGGATCAAGGGCAGTGTCATATACTAAGGTCATTGCCATTTACATATGCATCAAGGTCACTGTTATAAAAGTAGGATTCGTTGCCCAAACATTATGGCCATAGGAGAGAAAAAATGTCCATTCATCATAAATATTGTTGTTGTGTATAATTGGCATAAGTGTCACTACTATAAACACCAGAGATGATTTTCATATCGTCATATATCATTAGGTCACCATAATAGAACAAGGTCATTGTAATGTCAAGGTCATTCCCATATCAAGATCACTTCCATGTTAAATTTAATTCCATATCAAAGGTCACTGCCATATAAGGCTATTGTCATACATCAAAGGTCATTGTCATGTAGATTTATGTCACACATAGAAGTATACGAGCCACAATTCAACCCATAGAGAGTATAGTGAATCACATAAAAGTAATACAAACCATAGATAAGTTGTGAGCCACATAGAAGTGCAAGAACCACAGAGAAATTGCAGGCTATAGAGATTATGAGAGCCTCAGAGAATACTGCAAGCCATAGAGAAATGCAAATTGCAAGCCACAAGGAATTAATGTGAGACAAAAGCATACAAACCACAAAAAAGATTATATGTGAGCCACTGAGAATTAATACAATCCATAGCAAGATATATACGAGCCTCTGCAATGAATGTGAACCATAGAGTAAAGTATGTGAGACACTGAAAAATTAGATCCACAAAAAAAAAAGTGATCCATAGAGTCATGTGAGCCATTGAGTATTAATTTGATCCACAGAAAAGATATAGTGAGCTACAAAGAATGTGAGCCACTGATTATTAATGTGATCCACAGAAAATATATAGTGAGCTACAAAGAATGTGATCAACAGAATCATAGAAATATAAATGTGAGCCACTCAGAGTTTCATCCTTTTCCAAGGAATTGTAACCTCATTCTTTCGCACCAAAATCAAAATATATATAAGAGATATGAATTTCTTATTGGAAATAAGGATTGATCTTATTTTTGTAGCCTTCCTCAAGATTTAATGGTTTCCAAAGGAGTCAATCCAACTTTAACTTTTTGTGATTGTGACCCTTGATAATTTGCTCACATTTAAATACATTTTCCCTTAATGATTGCTTGCTCAATTTTTCCATATTAAATGATAATGAGAATAGTTCTAAGAACATTAATATTTATTCAATTTTGAATTCTTCTTTTAAGGCACAATGGGCTTATTTTTGGGGTAGATGGGTTCTCCTTGAGGTAATTGGATTTCTCATGGGAAATTCATCCCATAGTTGACCCAATTTTCAACACATTTCAATACCTAAGATAAGATCAAGGGTTGGGAGTTTGAGTATGGTTACACCTACCATATGAACTAGATGGAAATCAATGGCCATCCTTCTCTTCCACTTACTCAACATTATTCTCCATCTTGGCAGTTTCTTTCTTTATCTGCGGTTTTTCATATCCTATAATTTTGAGGTCAATTTGAGGAATGAAAATATATTTTCTGACCATATGGGGGGCTAAGGTTATCATAATCCTACCTAGGATTGCCAAAAATTATATTCATCATTTATATATTTTCAACAAGCTATTGTGTGCCTAAAACAAATATCATATACAAAAGTTGTTTCCTAAGAAGTTGAGATATCAATTAACCACCCTGAGGAACTTCAACACCTAATTTTAGGGTTTTTTCCTCTTAGGGTTAGTAATTCATGTTAAAAGGTCATTTTCAAGCTCTAGTAATGGCATATTATGGATGAGAATAAATAAAATGTCTACCTTCATACATAAGCTACCATTGTTCAATCTAGTTTGTATTACTTTGCATTTTACAGTATTTTCCTATTTCTTCATTAATAAAATATAAGTTTCATTGTATTACTATTCTTCTACAATATTTCTATGTTTATTTCCATTTTTATTCCTACCTTTCATTTCATTCTCTATACAATCTAAAATATTGGTATCAAATCAATCTACTCGTTGTTTCTCAATGCATGTCCCCGATGAGGTTAGGATATATGAAGTTGGATCTCAAACTAATTTCACTTATGGAAAACCACTCTCACCAACCCACGCAACCCCACATGGTGGAAGAAAAAATAGATTATGGAAAATAATTTCTTATCAAATTGTTGCTTGAGGAATCCCTCACACAATAAAGAAATGAGATGATGGAAAATTTCACCCAAATCCCTTGACGACTACCAACTACAATTGAGGAATCTTCAAAAAGCATCAATTTCGAAGGTGTAACACCCTTCAAGATAGAATTTAACTTTTATGTCCCTTAACTTCAATACCATATAGATGCGAATTATTTAGATAAATACTTAAATATATTAAAGGGTTATTCTATGTTAAAACAAAAATGCCATTGAAAATATCACCTTTGTGCTCCTTAAATCCCTTCCCCGTGTTATAGATTGGTGGGAAGATTATTGGGAGAGACATAATAGGTATGATTCTATGGAATTTTTATCTATATTAGATCAATCTATAATTTTTTATCCATATGGATGCTTTAAGAGTGGAAAATTTGAAGGAATCAACTTACATGAACTATTTTATTGGTGGGATCCAATTTGGAGAATTGGGTTTTGGAACCTTCCAGGGATAGTTTGAGGCCTTAAATTATGTCTTTTGAGGGGTAAAACTTTCTTTCTTAGATGTAGGCCTCCATGAACTTTTTCTACCCTTGAATATCTTTCCAACAATGCAAGAATCACATCAATCGAAGTTTGAACGCAAAAGTTATGCTTCTCGGAAGTTGCTTTATTGTAATTGACCACCATAGCTTGAAAGGACACCATGTCAACCCCTATTACCAACAGAAAATGGGATAACCATGTGAAGAGTATGAAAAATAGTCTAGAATGGGTCAAATTTGTAACTCTAGTTAATATTTGAGGCAGCCACAATTAACCCTTAGTTGGCTATCAGGTTGTGTTACAACTGTAATAGCCCCAGGTTAAAAGTTCATGTAATGAAGTTTAATAAAGGAGAAATCAGACCAAGGTCACGAGACACGTATTCCAAGTTGAATGTTGGCAAAAAAATCCTAGTGGGTTTCACTTATTTATGGCTAAGGAAATTGACAAAGGCAAAGAGGCATTAATTGGCATTTATTTATGAAAACAAAGGAAAATAGGAGAAAAGGGAGATGAAAGGTCATAAGTTTGCATGAGAAAGAAATTGAAGGAAAAATAGAGGAAAATGAAGAAAATGGAGGCCTCAATAATAAAAAGGCTTCTAAGGATCAGTTGACGGCTTTTGTCAATTCAGTTTTGGAGCTCTCTTTATTCTCTCGTACTCTTACGCACTTAGAGAATTCTTGGAGCACTCTAGCATTGGAGAAAGGAAAGCAAAGGAAGTACCAAGAAAGTAAAGGAAGGAAGATAACAAGCAAGGAAAGTAAGGATAAGCAAGGAAGGTTGCATCAAGTAGCTTCAACATGAAGATTGTACAGGTAATAGGTTGCATGTGTGATTTCCTAGCTAAGGTGTGAATGCATGGTACATGCATTTGTTTATTTAGTTAATTTGTTGTCATTGGCATGGGTTTGAATATTTTGATAGTGGTTTCATCCTTTCCTTTCCGTTTCCTGGATAGCCATGGTGTGATGGGATCCTTTTCTTGGTTGAGCTTTGGATTTCCAAAAGGTTTTGGAACCAACTGAGGTGGTCTCAGGAAATTTCCCAAGGGTAGGGGTGGAGGTGGTTTAATCTATGGGAATCCCTTGATAGGTTGGTGGAGACAAGAAAATTACTCAAGGTAATGGTGAAGAAACTATGAGGCTTCCAAGCTTGTTTTGGGCTTTGTGATCTCTTGACTGATTCTAGAGGGATCACGATAGTGTGAGGGTGGAGGTGGTTTAATCTCTCGAAAGCCCTGGTTGTTTATGTCTTGAGATACCACATTCATGATTGGAATATGGCACGGGGGCGATTGGTTGAAAGAAAGATTTGGTTTTTCCTAATATATGGTTGAGTGGTACTTGGAAGTCCCTCACTTGGTTGGATTTTGCATCAGTTAATAAGAGTTATTTTCCTATTGTAATATATGAAAACTTGTACTTATTATTATGGTTATTTAATGGTTGTTTTGTCATGGTTAATAATTTGGTAATATGTTGGTCATGGTGATATAGCTATGGATTTGTTTAGGATTTGATAAGCATTTGATGTTTAATGAATTCATGGGATAACAAGTGCTATTGCAGCTACTATGAGAGGGCATTACACCTTGGTAATTCTTAGATAAGTTTTAGACTCCTATAATCAGATAAGCATTCATGACTTGTAGCTTATATGTTTACCATATTTTTGATGAAATGACTGTCATGGTTAGCATTGTCATTATGCCATTTATCACTTTGAGAAGTTACAGGCAGTTCTAGTCTGTGGTCTAGAGGCTAGCCTAGAAAATTCACTCAGATCTTAGGACCGTAGCCTCTAAACTAGCAATTTTTGGCTATTGTTCGTGTAGTTGGAGGGTCATAACCTCAATCTTGCAAGCTTGTGCATGCATTTGCAGGCTTAGGTCATTGAAAAAGCTATCTAGCATAGGGTTTGGTCACCTGGGGTGGTTCTTTGGCCCTTGAGTGTCCTGTAAGCCTTGTAGTAAGTAAGTCTCAGTTGTAGGCCCCACTTCCTAATTGGAGCTAGAAGGTCAGGTCATGTCATAGTGGAACTCATGTTCACATTTTACTAGAGGGATTGTAAAAGTGGATAAATGTCAAGGAGGAGGTGTTACAGATTGGTATCAAATCATGGTTCAAATACTTGGACTGGATGGGCTAGATGCATATCATTATGCATGCATTGTCATGGTTATGGTTGTCGTGCATGAGGTCATTGTATGAAGTTAGTGTTATCATGCATGATTTCAACATATTGATAGGATTATGTATATACATGTATCATGCTTATTTGGACTAATTTTGTGGATGAGATAACCTCCCTTGAACTTCACTGAGGTATTTTGATTATTTTTATATTTGGTTAACTGACATGGTATGTTTGCAGGAAGAACAAGAGGATCAAAGATGACTATCAATATGGAGGATTATAGTTCATGTGACTCTCCTTACAGATCATATGAGCAGCACAAAGATGAGTACCCTCCTGACATAGAAGATACCTTAATAATTCTAAAAGTAGGAATCAGAAGTTTCAAGGCAGATAATGACAGAATCATTCAGTTATAGGAAAGGCTTGCCAGGGCTCAGGAAAAGAAAGCAAAGGTCAATTCATTGATTCTTCATATTTTGTCAAATTCGCAAAGATGGGGATAGCCACGGATCAGTTATGGGTAGGAGGATAGGACTAATGGGGCATATGGTAGCAAGTCTCATAGAGGGCACAGGTTGGACAAGGATGACATAGTCATAGATCATAGGTTCTTGGATACACTTGACAGGGGAGGAAGTGGTCATGGATTCTATTCTAGCTCTAGTTCAGACAGGTGTCATGGTCATCATCATTATCATCCTTACAGGAGGATTGATAGGGGATACTTTCCGAATGAGTTCAAGAAAGCCAATATTCCTACATTTGATGGAGAGTTGAAGAAACCAGAAGATGCAGAGGCATGGTTGATTGCGATGGAGAAATTCTTTGAGTTGCATGATTATTCATAGAACATGAAAGCCATGATAGTTATGTTCAGTCTTAAGGGAAAAGCATGCATTTGTTGGGAATATGTGAAGTGTGTTAGAGGAATCAAGACAAAGAGGTTGAGTTGGCATCAGTTTAAAAGACTCTTCAAGAAGAAGTACTTGTCTCAGAGGTACTATGACGGTAAGGCTAAGGAGTTCTATGAGTTGAAGATGGGATCTATGACAGATGAGGTGTACACCGCTAAGTTCCTAGAGTTGTTGAGGTATGTGCCTTACCTCAAGGATGAGAAGACAAAGGTTTAGATATTTATTAGTAGAATGCCATTAGCATTCAAGGATCAAATTGAGAATGATGAGCATCAGTCGTTGGAGGAAGTCATTGGGAAGTTGAAGCATTGTTATGATCAATTAAAGAGTAAGTATGAGCCTAAGAGATATTGGAAAGGGAATTACAATACTAAAGGAAAATGGTCGCTGAAGTAGGGAATACCTCAAGATGCACGTGAGAAGGAACGTGTTGCTCCTTACAATAAGTTTAATGTGGTAGAAAATGGATATGGACCTAAGACTAGAGAGCAGCGAAATAAGGGTAGTGACATATAATCGTTGTAGTGTTAGATATGTTTCAAGGATCATCACAAGAATTATTTTCCATTGTATCAAGGTGGAAGATCACAGATCTACAGTGCTCAAGAGGCACAGACAGTTGGGGATGTGGACCATAAGATTCCTCGGATCTATTCAGCATTTGATAGCAAGCAGGCGGACCACCAGGCATCAATTATTAAGATGGAAAGTAAGCTTTGTGATTGAGTTGTTTCCATTTTGATTGATCTTAGATCTAATTATAGTTATGTTATTCCTGACCCGATGGATAAATGTGGTTTGAGAACAGAAGTGTACACAAAGTCTTGATTGGTACATTTGGCTATAAGTACTAATAAATTATTTCATCATTGGGTAATATCTTTTGCATTTAAGCTTATTGGTATTCCAACATCATTGCATCTAAATTTACTTCCATTGCGATCATACAACATGATTCTGGGTATGGATTGGTTGTACCTTCGTAGGACTAAGGTGTATTATTATGAGAAAGTTATCGACTACTTGAATGATGATGGAGAGAAGAGAATCTTGCAGGGAAAGAAGAAGCCTACATCAATAGGAATGGTTACAACTATGGAGGAAAAGCACATTTGTAGGAAAGGGTGTGCATTCTTTATATTGTGGGTTTCCAATGACAAAGGTAAGGATGTTGAGGATGTGAAAGCCTTGAAGAGGTATCCGGTTTTACAACAGTTTCAGGATGTATTTCCAGAAAATATTTCAGAGTTTCCTCCTCATAGGGAAGTGGATTTCTCTATTCATTTGGTACCAGGAGCATCACTAACCCCAAAGGAACTTTACAAGATGATCAATCCAGAGTTAGTGGAATTGAAGTTACAAATTAAGAAAATGCTTGGCAAGGGATACATTAGGCCAATCGTATTTCCTTGGGGTGCACCAATGTTGTTTGTGAAGAAGAAGGATGGTACTCTTAGGTTGTGCATTGACTACAGGCATTCAAACAAGGCAACATCAAGAATAGGTACCCATTATGTTGAATTGGTGACTTGTTTGATCAGTTGAAGGGAGAAGCATTGTTCTAGAATATTGATTTCAGATTAGGATATCATCAGGTATGCATCAAAGAAGAGGGGATTTACAAGACTACATTTCGTACTAGGTATGGGCATTATGAGTTTGCAGAGGTTCCTTTTGGTCTTACTAATGCTCTTGTTACTTTCATGTGTTTGATGAATAGTGTTTTGTGTCCTTATCTGGACAATTTTGTGATAGTATTCATTATTGACATATTGATATATTCTAATAATGAGAAAGAGTATGCAAAACACCCGGTAGCACCGTTAATATTGCTGAGAGAGCATTAGTTGTATGCCAAGCTCAGGAAGTGCAATTCCTTTCAGACAAAATTTCATTACTTGGGACATGTTGTTTCCAAGGTATAGCAGTGGACCAGGAAAATATCAGAGATATCATGGAGTGGGAAAATCCTAGGAATGTGGATGAGATCATATCATTCATGGGATTGGTAAGTTATTATACGTAGTTCATCAGGAACTTCTCACATATTTCCTATCCTATTACATCTTTGCAGCGAAAAGGGAATAATTTTGAATGGACTGAGGAGTGTGCAACTAGTTTTGAGTAGTTGAAGCATTTTCTTACAAATGCTTCGATATTGATTATTTTAAATCGTAACAAAGAGCTTGTGGTATGTTCATATGCTTTCAAGAGAGGACTTGGTGGAGTCTTGATGCAATAGGAATAGGTGGTATGCTACGAGTCAAGGAAATAGAATGAGCATGAGAATAATTATGTGACTCGTGATCTTGAGTTGGAAGTGATCATTCATGCATTAAATATGTGGAGGCACTATCTTCTTGGCACGAAGTTTGGTTTGATGAGTGATCACAGTGGGTCAAAATACTTGTTTGACCAACCTAATCTAAATTCTAGGCAAGCTAGATGGTTTTCCACGCTCAGTGAGTTTGACTTTGAGATCAGGTACATTAAGGGAAAGGAGAACAGGGTTGCAAATGCTCTTAGCAGAAGAGTGCAAGTAAATCACATTGCAACTATGAGTTCATATGGGATAGAGTTTTAGGAATGGATCTTACTGGTAGGGAAGTAGTATAATAGGTACCAAAAGATTAAGCACAGGTTACAACAGTAGAATACATGTGATTAGGATGTGGATTATCATCTCACGATAGATGGTTTGGTGAGATTTAAGGACAAGATCTATGTGCAAAAAAATAGTGAGCTCAATAATATTATCTTGAGATAATTTCATGTCAATCCATATTCATTTCACCCAGGATATCAAAATACATTTAAATCTGCGAACAATTTTTACTACTGGATGAATTTGAAGGAAGAGCCAGTTGAGTTTGGATTTTCAACAGGTAAAGGAAAAGTGCAAGCCTCCAGGTGGTTTATTGCAACCAATTTTGATTCTGGAATGGAAATGGGAGCTCATTTCCATGGATTTCATCATAGGTTTGTTGAGGAAATCTAGACAACATGGTTACATCATGGTTGTGGTTGACAGGTTGACCAAGGTAGCTCACTTCATTCCAGTCAAGTATACTAATTCGACTAGTGACGTAGCTCAGAGCTTCATTAGGGAGGTAGTCAGATTACATGGTATTCCTAAGAAGATCATATCAAACAGAAATGCCAAGTTCACTTCCAGGTTTTGGAAGGAGTTGTTTGCAGGTTTTGGGACAGAATTGGCTTTTAGTACATCCTATCATTTGTAAACAGATGGAAATTCAGAGAGGGTCAACAGGATTCTTGAGGACATGTTGAGGATGTATGTCATGCATCAGCAGAGGAGGTGGGAGGAGTATCTTCCACTAGTAGAGTTTACACACAATAATGGGTAAGAGTCCTTGAGGATGAGTCTATTTGAGGCATTTTATGGGCAGATTTGTAATAGTCCTATTAACTAGAGTGATTCAGTGAACAAGGTATTGATTGGGTCAAACATGTTGGGAGAGATGGAATATGAAATGTAAGTTATCAAGAAGAATCTAAAGGCAGCATAGGAAAGGAAAAATATTTATGCAGATCAACAGAATGCATTTAATGAGTTCCTAGTTTGGGAACATGTGTACTTACGCATCAAGCCCAAGAGGAGATCCTTAAGGATTGGGTCATGCTCCAAGATGGAACCTAGTTATTCCAAACCTTTTGATATCCTTGAGAGGATTGGACCAGTGGCCTATAGACTTGCACTGCCTTCGACAGTGAAAGTCCATGATGTTTTCCATGTTTCATTACTTAAGAGATATGTGAAGAATGTTGATCATGTGATTGATTGTTCTATATTGTAGGTCGAATCAAAAGGAGAACTCCAGCCAGAACCTCAGTGCATATTGTTCTGGAAACAACTCATGCTCCAGAAATGAGTAATAGAGAAAGTTAAAGTGCAGTGGAGGAATTTTGGGCCCACTGAAGCTACATGGGAGATGGTTGATCAGATGTGGGCTTTGTATCCTTCATTATTTGTTGGGTCAAGCAAATGAGTTTTGTTATATGTATATGTATATGTATATATGCATATGGTTGTAGATACCACAATGAGTTGTGTTATAAAGCTCCAATAACTGGTATGATTGTCATGTTTGACATGTTGGTCATGGTTTTTAGCAGGTTATTCATTGTAAATATTGCATCGAGCTAAGTTATAAAGCTCCATGGGCATTATGTTTTGGTTTTCAATGGTCTTTCTAGTCATAGGTGTCATCAAACACCAAGGATAGTGTTCCCCTAGGGGGGAGGGCGTTGTAACAACCTTGGGTTAAAATTTCATGTAATAAAGGTTAATAAAGGAAAAATAAGACAAAGGTCACTAGACATGTATTCCAAGTTGAAAGATGGGAAAAGAATAGTAGTGGATTTCACTTTAGTTTATTTATGGCTAAGGAAATTGGCAAAAGAAAAGAATAATTAATTGGCATTTATTTATGAAAATAAAGGAAAATAGGAGAAAAGGGAGATGAAAGGTCACAAGTTTGCATGAGAGGGAAATTGAAGGAAAAATAGAGGAAAATGAAGAAAATAGAGGCCTCAATGATAAAAAGGCTTCTAAGGATCAGTTCACGGTTATTTTTAGTTTAGTTTTGGAGCTCTCTCTATTCTCTCATAATCTTGCACACTTAGAGCATTCTTGGAGAACTCTAGCATTAGAGAAATGAAAGGAAAGGAAAACCGAGGAAAGTAAAGGAAGGAAGAGGACAAGAAAGGAAAGAAAGGAAAAGAAAGGAAGGTTGGATCAAGCAGCTTCAGCAGGAATATTTTGCAGGTAACAAGTTGCATGTGTGATTTCATCGCTGAGGTGTGAATGCATAGTACATGCATCTATTTATTTAGTTCATTTACTTTCATTTGCATGGGTTTTCCTAGTTTGATAATGCTTTCAGCCTTGCCTTTCCATTTCCTCGATAGCCATGGTGTGATAGGATTCTTTTCTTGGTTGAGATTTGGATTTCCTAAATATTTTGGAACTAGGTGAGCTCCCCTCAGGAAAATTCCCAAGGGTTGGGAATGGAGGTGGATTAATATTGAGGAATCCCTCGAAAAGTGGGTGGAGACGAGAAAAATCCTCAGGGTAATGGTGAATAAACTTTGAGGCATCTAGACTTGTTTTAGGCTTTGTGATCTCTTGACTGGTTTTGGCAAGATCGAGATAGCCTGAGGGTGGAGGTAGTTTAATATCCAGGAATCATTGGTTGTTTATGTCTTGAGATCCCACATTGGCATGCTTGGAATATGGCACGGAAGTGATTGGATGAAAGAAATATTTGGTTCAACCCAATATATGTTCGGGTGGTACGTGGAAGTCCCTAACTTGGTTGGCTTTTGCTTCAATTAATAAGAGTTATTTTTGTATTGTAATCTATGAGCACTTTTACTTATTATTATGGTGATTTGATGGTTTTTCTATCATGGTTAGTAATCTAGTTATATGTTGTTTATAATCATGGATTGGTAATGTACTCTAGTTATGGCTTTGTTCATAATTTAATAAGTATTTTATGGTTAATAAATGCACGGGATAACAAGTGTTATTGCATCTATTATGAGAGGGCATTAGACCTTCTTTGTTATTCTCAAATGAGTTTTAGACTCCTACGATTAGATATGCTTTCATGACCTATAGTTTATATGTTTGATGAAATGATTATCATGGTTAGTCTTGGTTAGGTCAAGTTCTTGTTCAAGTTTTGTATGAATAGCATTGTGATTATGTCATTTGTCACTCTACGATGTTACAGGCAATTATGGGCAATGGTCTGGAGGTTGGCCTGGAAAATTCGCTCAAATCTCAGGATCGAACCCTTTGAACTGGAAAATTTGGGTTATAACCACAGTGAAGGACTCTTGTGCATGTACTTGGAGGGTCATAACCACAACCTTGCAGGCTTGTGCATCCAGTTGTGGGTCCAAGTCAGTGAAAATCTATCTAACTTAGAATTTGGTCACCTAGGGTAGCTCTTTAGCCCCCGAGTGTCCTGTAAGCCTTGTAGGATGTTACTTGGTAGTCAGTAATTCTCAGGTGTAGGCCCCACTTCCTTAACTGGAGCTAGAAGGTCGAGTCGTGTCATAGTGACAATCCTCTTCACATTTACCCGGAGGGATTGTAAAAGTAGGTAAATTTCAGGGAGGGGGTGTTACAACAACTAAGCCACTCGAGGAAAAGGGGTTCTATTCTATTTGCTTAAATTTCATTCCATAGTAGAGAAAAATAGTTAAGTGTGGATAAAGACAGAGCATAAAAGAGGGGTTTTGCATTCTATAGTAGCCACGGGCCACAAGTCTCAGACAACTCCATAGAGAGCATATTTTCCTTTGTATTTGTATCTTTTCCATTCTAGACAAAGGGGCGCAAATCAGCCTCACCTTCCAGTTGCATTTTCTCATAAAATGGTTTCCTAGAGCATAATGGTGTTCATTGTGGCTTGTCAATTATAGTATTTACCTATTCCCTATTTTTTCTTTTAATCTACTTTATGCATAAACAATAAAATAGTAAAATAAATTCAGAATATAAAAGGAATTGACCCTTCATATTATAGATTTCAATTTATTTTCATAAATCTGTTGTGCAAGCTATCCATTTGAATATCATGATAGTTTACATATCACAATTAGGATAAAACCACTTGGGTGGCCTTTGTCAATTTCTTCAAAGAATAATTCTTTCCTATTGGAAATTATGATGATATATACACAAGATGGACAACTCTACATCAAGAGAGAGACTAGATAGTGTTAGAGTTCATCAATATATCCATACCTTGTGCTCAAGGATAGGTATCATAGATTCCAAGTAGCATGTGCTTTTTAAGTACCATAATATACTACAGGAGTACATCCAAACAAAGATGTATTTCTTGGGAATCTCCTCATTAGCAGTCTCTTATTTATATACTATCAAAATTGAACAAACAATCAAGAAAAGAAATAAGTGGAGTTCAAGTATTAAAATATATCGCAATAAAACCATGATAAAGATGGCAGTAACTCATAAGATAAAGGATAAATCAAGGATATCCAAGCTCAATATTACCATTCCAATCCATAGGCAGAGGAAGGTAATAGTAAGTTAAAGGATAACATTGGAAATTTGTGTGAGTTCCACAAAATCCACTAGAACAACACTAATGAATGTCATTCAAAATAGTCATTATTGGTCAAGATTAAATAATAAGAGTCAGACTAGCTCAAATTCCAATTCAAAGTAGGATAAGGGAAAGTTATTCATTGACATAGAACCTAGTGCTATCATTTCAACTGCAAAGATCCAACGAAAAGATATAGAGGAGTTTGAGGAAGAGGAATGCCTCTTCCATTGATAGATATGGGTGAGGGGGACTCCACTAAATTTAATTCTTAATAATAGTATCCAAAAGAACCTAATGTCAACTTAGTTAATAAAGAGATTAAATATCTCAACAATGCCACACCCCTAGCCATACACCACAATCAGTGACCCTAGGTCAAGACATTCATGTCAGTCAACAATGTCACTTATATGTTGTCGTTGTGACAAACACACTCCAAAATTTTGCGTAGACTTGAATTTTGGAGCAAATTGTGGATCTTGTGATCATTCGTTCCATAGTCACTTCTTCGTCAGCTGATGCCTTGATCTCCCTTCTTGGATCGGAAGTGTCGAAGTCACTTGCCCACACATGCTCAATCTGCATCAAGTTCATGAGTGCATTATTTTACGTAATCTTGGACCAACATAGAATTTTCCATAAATATTGTGTATGTGCGATGTTCAATCCATGTCAACAGTCAGTTCTCACTGACAATGAGATTTTTTCTCATTCTAGCTACGTTCGTACTACCATTTCGGTGAGTTTTGCAAATTGTCGCCTTCATGCACCTTTGTTTTCATGAGTGTCGTTTTCATGTTTTATTCTATCGCTTTCACTTTCCTTCACTCTAATTAGTGTCATTTTCATGTTATCTTCACACTGGCATGTGTTACTTTCACCGACGTCCACATATCGTAAGAGTCATTCGCACTTTATCAATTGGAGTATTTTCACATGTTAGTTGTCGCACAATCTATGTATACTTGTTATGGTGGTTTCAATGGGTTATATTTTCGTAAATGAGTTGGTTTAACCATGTAAACATCAGTCGTGCTCATTGCCAAAGTTTCAAGCATTGTCACACAAGTGTCGTCATGGTCGTCGTAAAGTATACCTTTAGTGTCGCACTTGTTGTAAAGTCATCACAAATTTGTCAGATTGAGGGAAATATGTTGTTAACATGTTCTGTATGATCTATGTTGTTGTGTTGTCAAACTGTTTCAAGTGTGTGATCACAGCCAATTCATATCATTATTCACATTAGTCTTTTCGGTCCCACACTTAGCCAATTTTCATGAATTCCTCAGCAACCCAACCTCATCCGGCCTTCCTAAACTATGCATTATGCAGTTCCAACCCTTAAGTTGCATCCTTTTCCCTTGACATTGCGCAATGCGCAATTCCTTATTCCCAAGACTATTGCACTGCGTTGTTCCAGTGCTCAAGCCCGACCTTGCCTCCCATAATTGTGCAATTCATCTTCCCAACCCGGCCTCAATTATGCAATGCGCAATCTCTAGCCTCAAGTCATTCCTTGAGCTCCTGAGTTGAGAAATTTTGCAATGGCCCAACCTCCTCTACCTCCCAGAACTGTGCATTTTTCCCAAGCAGTGTAAAACCCCGCAGTTAAGCTCACTAAGTCCAGAAACTGTGTTGTTTGTCTCCCCAATCATGCCTAAACTACGGACTACTTAGTCTTAGGGCTCAAGCTTCACCATTGAATCCCTGAGCTGTGGAATTTTCCAATCACCTGGGCTCATCTATCCTCCAAAACTGTAAAATAGCCTGATCTAGTGCCTATCCCCTCAACCTATGACATTGAGCTCCCAAATTGCACAAATTTCTTCCTCAATCCATCTTGAACTATGCATTGTGCAGTCTCAAGGCTCAAGCTTCACTCCTGACTACCTGAGTTGCAAAATTTCACAGTTACTAAGCCTCTTTCCCAACTTGTCACTGGGTTCCATCTCATTGAGTGGATTAATATAAACAATCTTAGACTAGGGGTTTAGTGGAATGATTTCATCTTGTCATGAGTGGATTGCAGATGCAGGTACTCTATCATTCTATGGAAATATGATGAAGAAGGAGATGGAGAAGGAGGACATGCTAGAAGACACATATGGAGCTGAAGAGATAAGATGATCATCAGGTGAGAAGACGAAGGAACATCGAACTCTAACAGAAGATGAAGATCAAGATCACATGGAAGACTCCTCATCTTCAAGTCATAAGGAGGAGGAAGAAGAAGAACATGTACCATATTTTCAAGAAGACACAAAGAAAGAAGCAGCAAGAAGGACAACTTGGCACTGTCACATCATCATGCAGTTCATGTCATCAGTGTCATGTCATGTCCTGTCACAAGTCATCATATGGAACTTCATTATTGTGCATTATGTAATTACCTATTTGAAGTGTATTGAAAAGTGGAAGTCCAAAGGACACATTCAGAAAATGAAGAGTCATGTAAAGTTGAAAATTCATAGGAAGTCAAATAGTCATGAGGGTAGTCAAAGAATCACAAGGAAGGTGAAGCATCACCTCTTGGTTATATATACACCCTCATTGTATGAGCAAAGGAATTTTCACCTTGGCTCCTCCCACAAGGAATTAAATATTCAAACTAGTTCTTTTGAGGAGTAAGGAGTGGCTCCAATGCTCCACTATTGGAGCCAGTGATGTTCATTTTATACATGTGTCTCAGAACGTTTACTTAATAATAGAATCCTTCACAAATGGCACATTCTTCATGCATGGACTATGAATATTTGTAAAACTATTGTTTGGATGTTTTTATTTCATGTTTTCTTTCATATGTGATAAAGTAGTTGAACTATTTCAGTTATTTTAGTACTTATCTTATTGAGAATGTGATTTAATGGTTGTTATTATTGTCCCATCCCTGTGGACTATTCCGTAGGATGCTAGACAAATCCTTCTTATTAATTGGTTGTAATGACTGCCACATCTTTTGTGGACTATTTCGTTGGATGTTAGATGGATCCCTCTTGTTTGTGTATGCCTCTTCTTGGGTGGTACTATTACCTCTCTCTTAGAGGCTCACTTTACTCTTTCCCTCCATAGTAGAAGAACTTTGACACACGTACAACCGAACACTCACCAGGAATACCTTATTTCTTTCCAAGGGCACCACACATTCCTGCCTTGCTAACGGTTAGAGCCATCGAAAATATATAAGAATACATGGAAACTGGGTTGATATTCCGGATGGGGCTCCTACTAAAAATGGTGTGAGATCTAATTAGGACTTCACATCGGGGAGACCCCTTGGTTGACGGATTTCCACCACCATCAAAACTATATTATGTCATCAAGCCCTATGATATGTTCGATGTTGATATGGGATCTTTACTTCAATGATTTTTTCAGGAAACTTGTCGAAGTATTCCGGTACAAATCATCCACTGATGGAACTTGACCACTCTCCTCTATATCCATGATCATGGGAGGTTCATAGAGTTTCAATTTTTCAACATTAACCATTGAATACATCTGCATTTATGCTGGAATATCAAGGTGATAAGAAGTGTTCCCAATATTCTCTAATATGGTGAAAGGACCATATATGATTGGTCTCAATTTCTTACCTTCTCCCTTCATCATGTCCTTGCTAATATGGATCCATACCCTATATAAAACCTGGAACTAGTTATCAACAATGTGTTTGTCATGTTGAGCTTTATACAATGCTTGAGTCTTCTCCAAGTGTTCCTACATTTCTTGATGAATCACTTGGATTTGATGAATGAACTTGCGATCTCTATCTTCGTCACTTCACTTGTTGGAATCCTCATCCTTCCCAAATACCAAATCTAAGGCTTCTTTCAGTAGGTACCCAAATCAAATCTTAAATGTTGAACTTTGAGTAGAAGATTGCAAATATTTGTTGCATGCATGTTGCACATAATGGATCTATTCATCACATAACTTAGGATGCTTGTTGTAATACCCTCAGAGTAAATGAACCATTGGTCTATTGATGAGCCTTGTCTGTCATTCAGTCTATCGATGCAATTTCTTACTCCTATTTATCTTGGTGTCCATCGTCTTCCACAATCTTTTCCAAAACTCTCCAAGGAATTGAGAGTCTCGATCTAAAACGATGGATGTGGTTATTCCAAAATGGACCCATACATGCCGAAAGAAAAGTTGAGAAATCTACTCAGCAGTAATATGCTTCTTACATGGAATTAAGATGCATCTCTTACTAAATATATCCACCATGAAATACAAATAGTCATGACCCTTTATTGGCAAAGGAAACCCTCCTACAAAATCCATGGAGATACTCTCCCAAGGATGAGGAGGAATGGGGGTGGTGTGTACAACCCCAGTTTTATTTTAGTGGGCTTACAAAC
The DNA here is from genome assembly GCA_031772625.1 of Pinus tabuliformis. NCBI lineage: Eukaryota > Viridiplantae > Streptophyta > Pinopsida > Pinales > Pinaceae > Pinus > Pinus tabuliformis. Next base: position 724,668,625 of record CM062808.1, on the reverse strand, counting down.
AAAGCACGTCACACACCCCTTTACATATTTGGTTATAGTTTATTTCATATGAGTCCATTAACAAAACCTTTGCAAGTGGTGCATAGTCTTTCCAACACCAAAATGACCAAACACAAGAGAAGTGTGAGCTTCTCGAATTACAAGGACTATTTCACTTGTAGGAATACATATCTTGCCAAGGTGGTAAAGTAGTTTATCTTGCTAAAGTTAGTTCTCCACCTGTGATCCATGGGTTAGCATCTCATAAACTTCTTTAAAATCTTCATCAGCAGCATATTGTTCAACATATATTTCATGAGATAAAGAAGAAATTTTCGAAACAATAGATGCAGAAACAATTTGTCTAGAGAGTATATATCCCACTTTGTTACTTGTACCCTTCTTGTACTTGATTACCAAATGAAATTTTTGAAGAAATCCCATCCATGTGAAATGAAGAGCATGTTTCAACTTGGTTTGTGAGTAGAGATACTGTAAAGGTTGGTGGTTTGTATGAATGATAGTCTCCTTCTCGATCAAGTAATGCTTCCATTTCTTGATGCTTTGAACCAAAGCATACAACTCCTTGTCATAAGTGGGATAGATTACAAAATCTTGAGAGAAGATCTTTGAATTGTAAAAAAATGGTTTTTGATGTTGCATCAACACTACATCTATGGCATAACCACAAGAATCTGTCTTGAACTTGAATGGATATTGAAGGTCAGGAAAGGCTAGTACTAGCACAGTACTAATATTTTCCTTTAGGGTGTCGAAATCCTTTTGTTTCTTTCCTCCCCACTGAAAAGTCTACTTCACACTAGTTAGTGCATGCAAAGGATATGCAATGATGGATAAGTTAGCTATGAACCTCCTCCAATATTGTACTGCTCCTAAGAAGCTTCACACTTTTGTTACATTGGTTAGATTAGGCCATTTAAAAATTACAACAACTTTAGAAGGATCAATCTTCAGTTGGCCTCCTCCAACAATATGACCCAAATACACCAAATAAGTTTTGTCAAATTCAAATTTGGACAATTTTACATACAGTCTATCCCTTTGCAAAATATCAAGTACTCGTTTGACATGTTTTACATGATCATCCTAGGTTTTGCTAGAAGCAAGTATATCATCTAGATACACAAGCACAAAATCATCTAGCAAATTCTGAAAGACATCATTCATTACCCTCATGAATGTAATTGGTGCATTGCAAAGCCCAAATGGCATTACCAACCACTCAAACAACCCTTTCTTGGTCTTGAAGGTAGTTTTCCACACATCATTCTTTGTAATCATGATCTGATGGTAGTGTTATGCTCCTAACATGAGAGAAATTCCATAATGCCAAATATACGAAGAAATACAACCCGGAACACAGAATAAAATGAGAAAAAACAACAAGTATTGTATTATTCAGAGATAGATGCAATGTTGACTTGCCTCTTCGAGAGGGCAACCTCCAGCAGATCAGAGCTCGATTATAAATAAGATTCGATGATCTTTCTCTTATAACTACGACTATTTATAGCTAAATGATCTTCAACAACCTAATGACTAATGGTCCTTTGCATAACATAGGTTAACCACTTTATTTATCAATTATGGCTTGTTTGCAACTAACTATGGTCCCTTTCTTAAATGCAGTTAACCACTTACAATTATTAATATGAGCTTTATTAACTCTTTAACTAACTATGACTATGACTTGGCCCCATTGGGTTTATTACATAAATAAAGGGGTTAGGGTTGGACCCTAACATGCCCTCCCCCATCAAAAGTAACCTTGTCCTCAAGGTTGAAGCTATGGAAACTGCTGAAGAATAGTGGTTGGTTCCCAGGTCACATCTTCTAGAGAGGTTTCTTTCCACTTGACGAGGATTTCCTTGATCGTGCGACTGCGAAAATATCTTTCACGAGTGTCGAGGACCTGTTCTAGTTGGAGCCAGAGTGAACCTTCCTCATCCAATTCAGGTAGACTAGTTTGAATTTTACAATTGTTCCCCACCACTTTCTTGAGGCATGATACATGAAAGACTGGATGGATTTTGGAATTTGGTGGCAAGGCCAACTTGTAGGCTACTGATCCAATGCGCTAAAGTATTTGATAAGGTCCATATAATTTGAGCTAGTTTCTGAAAACCATTTTCTTTGAGATATGTTTTCTTTGAGAGTTGTTGGCTGGTGAAATCCAAGGGTCGACCTTCCTGCATTAAGACAGCACCAATACTAGTATCGGAAGCATCACATTCAATCAAAAAAGATTTGGTGAAGTCTGGTAATGCCAATACTAGAGTGGAACACATGGCCTGTTTGAGAGCCACAAACGCCTGTTGTGCTGCATCAGTCCAAAGGAATGAATTTTTCTTGAGAAGGTTAGTGAGGGGTCTAGAAATGCTACCATAATTGCGGACAAATTTGTGATAGTAGCTAGTGAGAACCAATAATCCCCTCAAACTCTTAAAGGTTTTTGGTTGGGGATAATCTTGCATTACATGTATCTTTTTGGATCAACCCTGACACCTTCATGACCCACAATGTGTCCCAACTACTCGACTTATTCCACGCCAAAAGAGCACTTGGACAATTTGACAAATAATTTGTGATTCCAGAGTAGTTGCAAGATCAGGTCTACATGTTGAAGATGTTTTTCCCAGGTTAGGTTGTAGATGATAATGTCATCAAAGAAGATGAGGACAAATTTTTGGAGATATGGTTTCAGCAGGTGATTCATGAGGCTTTGAAAAGTAGATGGAGCATTATAGAGACCAAATGGCATGACCAAGAATTCATAATGGACTTCATGAGTTCGGAAATCCGTCTTGGGAATGTCTACTTCTTTCATGTGTATTTGGTGATAGCCAAAGCAAAGATCGAGCTTGGTAAAGAATTGAGCACCATGTATTTCATCAAGCAGATCATCAACAACCAAAATAGGGAATTTGTCTTTGACAGTGAGCCTGTTGAGGGCCCAAAAGTCCAGACACATGCGCCATTCTCCGTCTTTCTTTAGCACCATGACCATTGGTGGTGAATAAGGATTAATGCTAGGATGAATAACACCTGCTTCAAGGAGTTCCTTGATGATTTTTTCAATTTCATTCTTTTGGGTGAAAGGATATTGATATGGGCGTACATTAGGAATTTAGGCCCCCTGGACCAAAGGGATGTTATGATCATGTTCACCTATAGAGGGTGGAAGCTCTTTAGGTTTGTCAAATACCTGTTGGTGGTATTCTAAGACATATTGCATCTCAGGATGAATATGAAGAGTAGTGGATTCAATGGCCTGGATGGCATTAAACTGGGTGATGACTCCATGATGGCCCTTTTTCAATGAATTTTCCATTCGATGTGAGTTGATGATAGTGTGAGCACCTGCCTGGAGTCCCCGTAGTTTATGAATGTGGTCATGCTACTTAAAGTTCATATATAACTCCTGGAAATCCATTGTGATCGGGCCCAATGTATGAAGCCATTCAGCACCCAAGACAATGTCACAACCACCCATATTAATCGCAAACATGTGTCTTCAGGTTGAAGTCTCCCATATGAAGCTTAATATTTTCGCAGTGGCCTTCACATTTCATTGTCCCCCCATCAGCAATAAGGACTTAGAAATTAGAGCCTGCCCGTACAAAACAATGAACGTCTTCGGCAACTCGATTATGGATAAAGTTATGAGTTCTGCCACTATAAATCAATACCACTATTGGGCGATGTTTAAGAAAGCCTTGAATTTTGAGAGTTTGGGGCAGAGAAATGCCCGCCAAAGCATGTAGTGAGATAACTAGTTCATCTGGCATAGCTGTGAGATCATTTTCATGCTGGGTTTCCTCAGCTTCGTCCTCTGGCCCCCCAAGGGGTGGGGCTTCCTCAGATGAGTTGTGATCAGTAACATCAATTTGAAATAATTTTGGTTCCTTGCATTTATGCCCTGGGGAGTATTTGTCATCACAGTAGTAGCACAATCCTTGTTTTCTTCATTCAGCCATTTCTGTTGGAGACACCTTTTGAACCTTAAGTGTTTGGGTAGGGCCCTGAGCCTGGGTGGGATGCCCCTTGGCTATGAAATTTGGATGAGTAGACTAGGAAGCTAAAGCAAGTTCCACTTCGATAGCCTTTGTGCAAGCGTCTATCCATGTAGGTGGGTGGTGCATCTAGACATGTGCTTGGATGGCTTCTTTGAGACCACTGATGAAACACTCTAAGTAGAATTCATCTCCTATACCATCTGTTCACATGGCCAATGTCTCAAAGGTTGCAATGTAGTCTTTTACTGTGCATGTTTGTCGGAGCTTAGTAAGATGGCCCAAAAAATTAGATTCCCTGTCAAAGCGGTCACAAAGGGATTTTGAGAACATGTGCCAAGTTATGTTCCCAGGATAACATTTCACATGCCACTACCACCATTGCCATCTCTCTTGGTCCAAGTAAAGGGCTCCCACACGTAGTTTAGTTTGATCATCGCGGATATCATTCAAAGTGAAATATTGTTCCATTTGTACTACCCATACTGTTGGATTAGAGCCATAAAATTTGTACATGTCCAACTTGGGTGGCCGAGGGTGGGAATGTTGGTGATTTCCATGGAAGTGAATATGATGGCTAGCTTCTCCTTCAAGGTGTTCATCAATACTATGTGCCTCCTAATGAATCCCCGACGTACTCTTAGTGAGGTGTGCAATCGATGCTGCAATTTTGTCCAGTTGTTCCTTGAAATCATCCAATCTTGTTTCAAGGCACTTGATCTTCTCATTTGCCATGACTTGAGCTCTGGTTTCTACCATACATAGATCTCAGTCGCTTGAATTCACTCCGAAAAAATTTGGGACCACCAAAAAATTGAATTTGACAAGTGAATGGTACCACTGTGATCAACTCGCCATCCTGAATCTTATGGGCTAAGTCTCTTGTAAGCATCCAAGGAAGGCCTCAGACCTCCCGTTAATCAATACTGCAGTGGACGAATTCCAAAAAACTTGATCCTGCCCAATGTCCTGTGAAAATCGGGCCCGACAATAGTAGCAACAAGCCTCACTGCACAAAGATTCAGATCTGCCTACGAAACCCCAACTATTGAATGTGAGTTTCACTGTGGCGGTAGAACCCCAACTATTGGATCTTATTGGTGTGGCGGCGACAAAACCCGAACTGCTAGATCTGAATTGTACTGTGGAAGTAGAACCCCAATTGCTGGATCTGATCTGGAAGATAAGATAATGGGCGATCTTCAGAGAGTAGAGGGAACTATGGTCACAAAGGAGAGTCAGGTGCTACAAATCGCAATATACATAAGGGTCCAACAATAAAACTCGGCCCAATCTTTCAGGGCACTAACTAAGGAGGATCAACCATACCCTTAGCCATACTACCTAAATACCCTATCATATGCACGAGTAATCTCCCCGGGTGTTGTTCTTAGTGTATTGTAGCAGCAAGACGGTCGACAGCTTATCTAAGGCGAGGTTTCAGGTGATCCTAGGGGGCTTTCAATATACCCAAAGGGTACGTGGAAGTGTAGTCTATGCGCGGTTATGTCTAATTTGCTACTACTCGAAGGGGTACCCACAGGGGTTACAAGGGAGTCCAACAAGCATGACCACCTCTTGTATTTCATGTGTGCATGCCTCCCAAAATCTACAGGTTTATGCGCTCAATGACAAATCCCATGGTTTAAAGACGTCGGAACACGTCTCTAGCCTAAAAAAAATTATGTAAAAAATGGAGGTACAACCAGCCCTAGAAAGTGCTCTGATACCACTTTGTATGCTCCTGACCTGCGATAAATTCCAGAATGCCAAATATGCGAAGAAATACAAACCAGAACACAGAATAAAATGAGAAAAAACAGCAAGTATTGTATTATTCAAAGATAGATGCAATGTTCACTTGCCTCTTCGAGGGGGCAACCTCCAGCAGAGCAAAGCTCAATTACAAATAAGATTCGATGATCTTCTCTTCTAACTACAACTATTTATAGTTAAATGACCTTGAACAACCTAACGACTAGTGGTCATTTGCATAACATGGGTTAACCACTTTATTTATTAATTATGACCTGTTTGCAACTAACCGTGGTCCCTTTCTTAAATGTGGGTCAACCACTTAGATCTATTAATACAAGCTTTATTGACTCTTTAATTAACTATGACTATGACTCGACCCCATTGAGTTTATTACATAAATAAAGGGGTTAGGGTTGGACCCTAACAGGTAGCCACTACGTAAATCCAACTTAGTGAAATAAACATCATTCCTCAATTGATCAAGTAAATAATTTATATGAGGGAGAGGATATTATTTTTTCATAGTGATCTTGTTGAGAGCCCAATAGTCCACACACATCCTCCATGTGCCATATTTCTTTGGCACCAGAAAAATTGGTGAACCACACGTAGATGAGCTAGGTTTGATGACCCCTTGGTTCAACAAATCCTACACCTACTTCTTGATTTCTTCCATTTTAGCAAATGACAACATGTACATGCCCACATTTTTCAAAGGCACATCTTGATGAAGATAAATTTCATGTTGGATCTCCCATTTAGGAGGCAACCCACTAGGTTCCTCAAAAATCCCACCATAATTAGAGACAATATCAAATATTTATTTCTTGGGAAAGGGACTACAACCTTTCAAAGCATCAGATACTTCATCATCTTTGTCCCTCACAACCATGACCATACACTTGTTACTATAGTTGGTGAGCCTTTTCATATATCCTACACTAATAAGAGTTGATTTAACCTTCAAGATGTGAGCTTTGACAATATATTTCACCCTTCTTGATGAGATGGTATTTGTTCTCTTGCCTGAAAAAGGTTTCTTTATTGTCATACAAATATGGGCTTCCAAAGACTATGCCACAAATATCTAGTGGGACAACATCTAGATCAACCTCATATCAATTTTGAAGCAATGGAAAACTTAACCCAACATTGTTTGGTTACATTGGGTTTTGCATTGTCGCATACCCAACCAAGAGGGTAGGGTTTTGGATGAGGTTTGGTTTCCATACCCAACTTTTTAGCAATTGCTTCTGAAATCAAATTAACTTGAGAACCCAAATCAAATAGTGTATCTATTTTGGTATGCTTAGGTACAACCCTAATATGGAACAATTCTCTTATTATTAGTTCATCAACATGACATTTATTTGTAGAACTTGGACTAGCAAGATTTCTAGAGCTTGAATTAACATGAAGGGAACTGTTACCTTGTATTCGAACTATTGTAATCTTTGCCTCATCACCAGAATCAGATCCAAGGTCTTATTGCAATGTAGAAAATTTCTTCGACTTCCCTTTTACACCATACTTCTTTGGCTTCAATTCTGGATGTAGCTTCCAACAATGCTCCTCATTATGCCCTTATTTCTTGCAATGAATGCACAATGGCTTTCCTTCTTCCTTATTTATTGTCATTGTCTTCTTGTCCTTTCATTTTCCTTTCCCTTTGATTTTTTGTTATGAGGCTTGGATTATGAATTCTTTGGATGATCTTCCTATCCATGTTTACCCCTGCTTTCAAGATGAATAACTTTCACACTATCCTAATGAAGAGTAGGGGGTTCAAACAACAACAATTAATGCCAAAGATAATTATGTAAAGCGCCAATATATTTCATCAAAGTATCATGTGAATCTAAAGGAATAATTCATTCTAATGTTTTCTTCCTAAATTCCTCTATGAAACTTTGAACTTTTTGACCTTTTCCTTGTCTCAATTTCTTACATTCCATCATGGCTTTCTGTTGGTAACCCAATAGATAAAATTTCCCTCTTATTGCAAAACCAAACTCGAACAACGAAGAAAGGAGTTTACCAATACATTGACTACATTTTTGAAGCTTTCTCTCCCACCATACAAGGGTTGTGCCTCCCAGTTGAAGAGATGTCAACTAGATATTTGCCTCATCCTCTTCAATCTGTTGTATTCTGCAATATACTTCAACCTATCAAAGCCAATTTTTTAGATTTTCTGCATTAGATTCTCATTTAAACATGGAAAAAATCAAATTTTACATCCAAATTTAAAATTAAATAAATATAAAATAAAACTTTTTAGAAGAATCTCTATGATGTCTATTAGAATGGTGAGAATAACATGAAGTAGAACATTCACTTGAAGATAAAAAGGGAGGTTTAGGAGGTTCTCCTCCATTTCCCTGATTTACTGAATCATTATCCTATGCTTTCTCTTTCTTCTTATTTTCCTTCTTCAACAATTTCTTCTCATAATCTGCAAACAAATTATCTACCTTATTTTCCATGTTGTATAAATCTTTACGAAAAGTTGCTCATTCTCGATACGGGTATCATCATCTTCCATTTTCTTTCTTCATGTTGCACATCCAATCTCTGGGTCAAAGGAATTGAGTTTTCCTTTATCCTTTTTGAGTTTGGCACTAGTTATCATCCACACTCGCAATTCACATCAACAAGAAGACCTCTTTGATACCAACATGATCAGGGATCTTACTTCAATGATGTTTTCAGAATTGCATGAAAGAGCATGTAAAAACCATATATGCAAAAACTTAAAAAATAAGCAACATAAAAGGAGACCATAAGGACAATGCACCCAATGTTTGATAACGAAGTTCGTTCTGTGTGGACTACGTCCCCAGGCCCGTCTCAGAATGGGGAGGCCACTTCGTTTATCTTATCATAAATGAAAATGAGTACATGGATGATCCAGGAGCTTTTACTTCATTGATGTATTTAGAATTGTATGTAAAAGAGAATGAAACCCACATGTGCATCCACATTAAAGAAGATGGAAATCAAATGCAACCATAAAGACAAGGAACACACAAAACTTGATAACAGAGTTCGTCCATTGTGGACAACATCTCTGGGCCCTATTCAAAGTGGCCACAAGGGAGACAAAGAAAAATCAAAATGCAAAAGATGGTTGGGACTTACAAATTAGCATGTGTCCAATAGCCAAACATGAGCTCTACCTCTATCATATGGTCATCACTCGTTTCCTTGGCCAATTTTTCCCTATCTCATATAAAACAAGGACCCCTTGCATGTCCCAATCCTTAATGGGTGATGAGCTGTCCCATACTAAAGGGGGTAGTAACTGCAAATTTTCACCTTGACTCCTCATACGAGGCATTAGAGAGAAAGATAATTATTTTGGAGGAGCAAGTGAATGCTCTAATGCTTCACTATTGGGGCTAGTGGTGTTCACTATCTTGATGTATCTTGGAACTTTTACTTAATTCAAAAGCTTACCTAGCTAGCACACTTTCATGCATATGTCATGAATATTGTAAGACTATTCTTTGAATGTTTATAATGTATGTTGTTTTCATCTTTACTAAGGAAATTGAACTATTTCGGTGGCTTTGGTACTTATCTTGTTGAAGGTGTGTTGAATTTTCTTTAACAATCATTGCTTCCTTGTGAATTATTTCTTCAATATAAAAATCAAAATGAATACATGAAAAAAATAAATCGTATAACATCTTCATTCATCAGCAGCAAAATTGAAATGCATACATGGAAAAAATACATCTTATACCTCCAAATCTATGGAAGGCATGAAAATGGGATGCTCGGATCAGAAAACCATCTACACGATCATATTCCTGAAGAAAAAATCATGAAATTTGATTATAAACACGACCCCTTTCTGTCACAGTCAAATCTAGGCAGCCCAGGAGTCTTTCAGATTCCTCACAAGATTCTCTTCTATAGATGGGTGGAAAATTGGTTTCTGAGATGAATAAATGGACTGCACCATCAGACTCTTGGTGAAAAACTGGTTTAGATGAGTATAAACTTGGCATATTTCTAATACCATCAAAATCTAGCCCCCTGGGAATCTTTAGATTCCTCAAGATTTTGTGACTAGAATATTCTTTAGAATATAGAATATTCCCCATGGAATATTCTACAAAATATTCCTCTCTCTATAAATGTGCCCAAGATGGACCCTTTTAGTCTCGACCTTCGCTTCAAGCTCTCTCTCCGCTTGGGTCTCTACTCAGCACTCTCCCCATGGCGAATGAATGAAATGGTTTAAATATGTGCCATTGGCAGACTAATTAAAGTCACGATGGTTGGTGGTTTTGGTTAGCAGTTAAGATTTGGAACACAATTGGTCTGGTGATCATGGCTTCAAAACCACCCACATATTATTTTTGAACAAAAAAACACGTTGATTGGTTTAAATTCACTCGCCTGTTAGAATGTTGTGTAACTGCTAATTTATATATGACATATATTTTAACCGCTTGGTGACCCCAATATAAACAACCAGTTGAGTTTGCAATTTTTCTGTTTTATATACTTTGTTTTCCATATAAGTGGTTTGTTTTCTATCTGACCATAACATTACATATGGTTTGTTTAAGCAAACCATACTTTTTTTTACTTTTATACAACCATTTCAACTTATGGTTTGTACCATCAAATTTTCATAGATATGGTAAACCATTTATGCCTTTTTAAATATTCATTGGTTTTGTAACCAATTTGTTTATAAACGTTTTTTTTTAATATATGTTATTTTAAATTATTTTTGTTATAACCATATTTTTTAATATATATGAATTTTGTTGTGTATTGTTTTTTTTTTTGTCTTTTCTGTAGGGGAAAGGAGCCAATGATGGAGTTCCATGTGTTGTTGGGTAATTGGCTGGTCAGTTGCCACATACGAATTATGGGTTTCACTTTCTTGTTTTAACTTGTGAATTTCTGACTACGATAAGTTGGCCATACCAACTCAGATTTGAGCGTCATGTGTACCACTGGAATCGTAACGATGAGCACTACAGGTTGGTCTTAGTTGCGTTGAATTTTGAATATTTTGATTTTTGATCTATCAGAGATCCACCTAGATCATTTCTCACCACTGAGGAGCTTTTGGTCCTCCAAAAGAATAAACATAACTACAATCTTGATCTGCACAACGGTTGCACCTGACATGCCACCTTCCCTTCACCTTTGTACTTTGGAACTTGGAATGATGAAGTTGACAGCTATATCATTTGCAAATTCATAACTGCTAATACATGTTCAATTACAAGACCAATCATGGCCTAAGAAAACCCCATACTTGCCAATAGTTTATAACACACTCTTGGTTAAGTTTACGTCATAATCATAATAGAAACCACATCCCAAGTTATCAACTAAAAGGCCAAAATATCACCATGTTTGTTTCATAAGTGATGGAAAACACTTCATCACTTTTACAAACAAGTGCAACATGTGACTTACAAAATGTGGCGATGCTCAAAAAATCTTTGATGCCATCATTTCAAAATCAACAAGGTGAATGGGTCTTCTTCCTTCTCTTGAAAAAATCCACCAATTGGTTCCTTCATAGATTCTTTCTGGTCATGAATTTCCCAACATGTGGCTCTCTGATGTCCACTCTTGTTACCATGACTACAATGGTTCTTCCTCCTCCAGACTTTCTTGACCTTCTTTGAACAACTATTTATGGTGCGTCTCTGATGAGGATAACTTTTTGTACTTCTTTCTGTGGCATCCTCACTATCACTGGAAGGTTATGATATTCTCTCATCATCCATCGTTGATTGGTCATTGGTTGTCTTGAAGCATCCTCCAACCTCCTTCTTGACATAACCAAGTCCTGCATAGTGAGGAAATTCCTCCACTTTGATGGGATTCACAATGCCTTGGACATTGATGTTGATGCCCATTCCTTGATACTCCATTTTCTTTGTCAATTTTGAACCAATTCTTGTAGTGTATTTCTCGAAAGTAGAAAAATCATCATCATAAAGAGAACAGGAAACTGAAGAATCACTTTTTACCTCATGTGTCAAATCTGAAGTGGATGATGATGGCTTGTCACATTACAATTGTTTCAAGGCCCCCTCTTTAGCTTGTAACTGATGTTGCAAAATTTAATTCTCCTCCTCTTATTCTTGTATGATTCTCTTCAGTTTAGCATTCTTTGCTTGAATTCTTTGGTTGATCTACTCAATTTCTTGGAGCCATGTAGTATTTGGTGCTCTTTTCATCTTTGGCACAACATTTGTTTCAATTTTCATCTCATCGTATGAATCAAAACCCAAGTCAATAGGTCTATCACCTGCAATCCCAAGAGATGTGATCTTCATCTCATCACTTGAATTAGATCCTAGGTCCATTGGTCCAACACCTATAAACCCAACAGTTGTGACCTTCACCTCATCATCTGAATCGGATTCTTGGTCTTGTTGTATAGTGGCTATTGTCTTTTCTTCTTTTTTTTTCCATTCCTCTTTGGCTTCAATTCTAGATGAAGTTTCCAGCAATTCTCTTCATCATGCCCTTGTTTCTCATAATGAGTACAAGAGGTATTTGCCTCCTTTTTACTTGTTTTCATTGCCTTCTTTGCATAGTTGTCATGTTCATACTTTCCCCTATTTTCAAGGTGAATGGCTTTCTCACTAGGAGAGTCAAGAGTAGTGGGATCAAATAGTAATAAATAATGTTGAAGATAATCATGTAAAGAACCAATATACTTCATCAAAGTATCAGGTGAATATAAAGGAATTCCCAATGTTAAAGCTTGTTTCATAAATTCCTCTATGAATATTTGCACATATTGTCCTTTTCCTTGTTTCAAATGTTGTCATTCTATCATGGATTTATATCGATATGCTAATGGATAAAACTATCCTTTTAAAGCATAAACAAATTCATACCAAGAAGAAAGAATTTTACCCACATGCTTACTACATTTTTGAAGCTTGCTCCCCCACCATATGAGAGCGATGCCTCCCAATCGAAGACATGCTAACTAGATCTTGGCCTCATCTTCTATAATTCATTGAATGTGGTAATACACTTAAATCTAGTTGATCCCATTATTCATCTTTTTTGCAATGAACCCTTCATTAAACACAAGCAAATCAAACTTTACATACAACTTTAAAAAAAGGTTTTTTATGAGCTTTTCTATTGTTAGCATGATAAGAATATGAAGAATAAGTGGATCATTCATTGGTATATGGAGATGGGGGTTTAGTATTCTCTCCTCCTTCTCCTTGATTTATCGAAGCATGATCCTCTACTTTCTATTCCTTTTTCTTTTCCTTCTTGATCATTTTCCTCTCATAATCTGGAAACAATTTGCCCATTTTATCGACCATGCTGTAAAAATATTTGTGAAAATATTTATGTTCCTCCAAATGAACATCATGATCTGCCATTTTCCTTCTTCATGCTACACACCTCGCTTCTGGATCAAATGATTGAAGTTTACCTTCACCCTATTTGAATTTTGCCATAGTTATCGTACAACTTACAATTCACACTATCAGAAGACCCACTCTTATACCAAACTTGATATGGGGTCTTTTACTTCATTGATGTATTTATAATTGCATGTAAAAGAGCATGAAATCAACTTTCTCATCCACATTAAAGAAGAGGAAAATAAAAGGCAACCATAAAGACAAGGAACACACAAAACTTGATAACAGAGTTCGTCTAATGTGGACAACGTCTCTAGGCCCTGCTCAAAGTGGGGAGGCCTCTTCATTCTTCAGCAACAAAATCAAAATGCATCCATGGAAAAAATACACCTTATACCTCCAAATCTTGGGAAGGCTTGAAAATGGGATGCTCGGATCAGAAAACCATATACACCATCAGATTTGTGACAAAAAAATCATGAAATTTGTGTAAAAACATGACCTCTTTCTGTCACAGTCAAATATGGGCTCCCTAATAATATTTTAGATTTCTCACAAGATTCTCTTATGGAGATGGGTGGAAAATTAGTTGCTCAAATGAAGAAACAAACTGCACCATCAGACTCTTGGTGAAAAACCAGTTCATATGAGTATAAGCTTGTTGGAAATACTAAGAGGGGGGTGAATCAGTATTTCTTAGCAATTAGCACTTTTTAATCTTTTTCAAAGCATTAGTTAATCTTCAGTTATTATTATTGTTCTTCTTTAGATGATCATAAACAATAATCAATAGTAGACAACACCATACAATCAATGCAGAATGATAAAACAGAGGACATAGAGATTTTTAGGTGGAAAATCCCCTCTGGGTCAAAAACCACTGAATGCTTCTTTAGTAATTGTCTTATCCCTATTAAAAAAATTTAGCTACAACTAAGGGAGGTGTCAACCCCCTAATTCATAGGCTACAACATGTAGGATGCTACTAGAACCTAATATTATGTTGCAACCATAAGGATTCCCCAATGCCTTGTAGATCAGGCTACAGCCTGATGAGTGCCCCAACACTCTGTTTACCAGCCAATGTCGGAGAGGATGCTTCGTTACCTTGTTAGTTTATCATCCACAACTGAATGGATGCCACAATGCCTTGTGAAAGCCACAACTTTCCTTAGCACCACCCTGCCACCCTGAAGTGTTCCCAGGCCACAACCTGAAGGCGACTCCAATCACCTGCCTTGATGAGCCATAAGACCACATTTCAAAATTTTGAAACTGGATCCCTTGTACTCAAAATCAATGTAGAATAGTTGTAAGAAATATGTAGAATAAATGTCGAATCCTAGTAGCCACTTATCACAATCCCCACAAACTGATCACTGCACAAAGCTACACATTAAGTTGTCTTTGTTCAACTGCACATCATTGTCATTTCACACTAAGAAACTGTCGGCTACCATTGAATGTCATTTATCGTGAATGAATAGTCATCAATGCACACCCATTGTTATCATCGTATCAGTTTGCACTCAATGTTGCAACCATCTGGCACTGTTATCACATAATGACTCAAACCAAGGTGCCTCAGGTCATCTCGATGCCCTACAATCAGTTCTTTCAAACTATGTCCTTGGAGAGCTACCAGCATATGTGTAATTATTGTTTCTCAGATAGTCAATGCCCTGGATCCATCATCGCCCACTTCAATCATTTTCCAAGAAGTCTATCACAAACCCACTGTAACATTGTTACATAAATGGTGTCATATCACATCAATTAGGAAAGCTACAACATGCTTGTTAAGAAAAGAATCTTGGTCATCACAAGTACATTCCCAAAATACATAAGTCATTGGTTCACAGTTTTCAAGTTCAAGATATCATATAAATGGCTAAGTGTCAACTCGTTGTCCTAAATGTCAGGTCAAAGTCAATACATCATGTCAATGCCAATCTATATCGCTCTATGACATTTTATATCATTGTCAAGTCATATTTCAACTCACTGTCATAAACCATTGGTGAATTCAAATCAAGAGACCAAAGGACTGTTATAATTAAGATACTAAGGCTAATGCTCTTTGTTCATGTGAATTGGATCATTATAATGTTGTAGGTGTCACTAACATGTTAAGCCAAGATGTTATGTCATAGTCAATACGCATACATAGTTAATGCACAATATGACATATCATAGTTCATTTGAGATACTTTATATTACTACAAGATTACATAAGGTAAGTATTATGATATTATAATCATTTCCCACTGTGTTACTAAGTCTTTATCTCGCAGTCAAGATATATGGTCAAATCTAAATGTTGAGTCTCTTTAATAGGTATGTCATATGTCTAAGATGTTGATAGATAGGATTACTATAGTATGCAAGATTACAAAGGATAATAGATTCTATTATTAAATCTTATTTATGTCAATTATATATAGAACCAAATCACAACAAAATTTAATGATTGGCTTAGAGCATTTATTCCTTAAAAATACTTACCGATACACAATAAGTTTACAAAGAGAATTGTTGTCATATATTGACAAACATAGATGATCATTGTTGCACTAGGACAATCACAGGGATATTGTCACATTAAACTTCACAAAAACTCATTTGTGACTCAAGATATTGAAAACAAGGATTTTTGTCTCATAACAACTCAATGATTGTTGATAAGCTACAACAAATTTAACAAAGTGTCTTGCTACCTCTATGTAAGACAAACTTGTTGGACTGTTCAGACCCTAACACACAGAAATAAAGGGAATAAGAGATCATTATTATCTTTTGATTGAAGGCACTATTAGATAAGAGTAGATGTAACCCTTTGTTGGAAAAATCATAGCTAAAATATGACCATTCCAGTCATAAAGAAAATTCAGACCTTCGTTTTCTTTTAGCAAGGTGATATTAGATATAAAAAAAACTTCAAAACAGTGCTAGAAACTTCTTTACCTTGGGAGGCCAAATATTCTGGTGCCAAAAGACCTTCGTTGGTTAAGTTAGACTCATGAATAGGTTTGGAATGATCTTCGTTCTTCCTCAAGATAGATCTAGAGTGTAAAGTTCAAACAAACCACCAAAACAAAATAAATAAATAAACAAACCTTAGAGCTCTTGTATTTCTTCACTGTTTTGTTCCTCAGAAAAATCGAGAATTTCAGAGCTTATTTAAGACATAGGAAAGTCATTGGATTGATTAATTTTGATTAGAAATATTTTTATAGACTTAGGAAAGGTTAACATCAGAGATACATGGACTCCATGAATTAAACGTTGATGACATGGAACCTTTAAAATTATATACCTTGTGCAATAAGAAAGATCGTGAGGCTTATGTGGGAAGAATATTAGTACTTGAATTTAATACTCATATGGAAAACTAATTTAATACTCCTAAGATGATATAAATGTTAGGCTTAAGAGGGGGTTCATGCAAAATACGTTGGACATGACTTGAAGATCTTAAACCCCTTTTATTAATGTTAATTTATTTAGCAAACATACTTTACTAGGTTACCTTAAACCCTAAGTAAATCCCATGTACCCTTTATAATTAGGAATTAAGTTAGTCAAGGGTTGACTTGCCCACTCAATAGAATAAATAACCCTTAATAACCTTAATTAAATATTTGTTTTAAGTATTATGCCTAGAAATATTTTTAATTCTACTAGAATTTGAAATCAATGATTGACTTAGTGCATATGGTCCTATTGTGAAGTCAATGACTGGTTTATTGCCTTTGGTTCTTGGAGTTATGTAACTTGTACGTGGTTAGATTACGGTGATAAAAAATGTCATATATTGACAACTGTAAGAGGAGGTGTCATGTCACTACCAATTGGGGTTTTAGCCTAGAAATTAGGGTCACCAACTTCAATTGTGAATATCACTCGAACCTTGAGGCCTCTCGAGGCATACCACATATAAAAAAAAAAACATATTTTCAAGGAGAACCTAATGACATATATCTCTGACCCAAAATCAATTATTTGACCTACCAAAAACCTTCGACAAAGTCGGGGAACATCCTTAATCCAAGGAACCCAAACCCTGGGACTTGAGTCTTTAACCATCCAACAGTATAACCATTATTTTGACGTAATCTAACAATTACCAAGAAGTGTTCATTAACCATTTGACATCACTGACTGGTGTTTTGATCAAATTCAAACCCAATCACCTCCATGGGTTGACATCAATGACAACACCATCCAACAATCTCCCCCTTTGTCATCGGTGGAAATACACATACTCATCCTACAAGTACAACTACCCCTAAAATATTTCTTCACCTCCTTCTCAAGATTTCAATTTCCTTCTCAAGTTTTTCTCTCCCACTTTGACATCTATGGAAAAGGGTTACTCCCCTGAGAATTTTCTTGCTTCATGTGGGCCTGTTATCTACCTGTGCTCCCCCTAATGAGAAGCCTTCTTGTAATAGTTTGTCAATGGCAATCCTTGTGGACCTGTGTCCTGTATGTGCTTCCCTTGAAGAGAAACCTTCCTTTGTGAACCTGTAATCCTTAAATTGTTCTACTCCCCCTGAACCTGTAATGAAACTGCCATCTTATTCAAACTATATGTTTTTCAATCGTAGACTTGTGCCATATATTGTTGCATAGACTCCTCCTCTTCAAATTTCAAGAAGTCGATGAGTTGAATCATTCAGAATAATGAGTCATCTAATGGACTATATTGACTCGAGTCATTAACTAAAGAAACAATTGATTCCTTACAACCTAATATGAATCCTAAAAGCATAATTGTTCAGACCTTCTTGCCTTCTTACTTTTCTTTCTCATCTTGTACTTGTTCATCTCGTACCTTTTTTCTTTTCCAAACCTTCTTATTCTCGTCGTCAAGCTTTTCATTCATGGTTGATTCCATCTTGTACCTATAGTGACAAGCTATGTGTCCATAGTTATGACATTTGTAATATTCAATGTCATTCATAGAAGATTTTGTTTGGTGTCTGTCTTGTGATCCTGCAAAATTTCTTCTAGGGTTTTGCCAATAATAGTTGTACCTACCATAAACTTCACAATCCCTAGACATATGTCCATAATTAGCACATAAAAAGAAATAAAAATTAAATAAATGTGCTTACCTGAACGGTTCATTCAGATGAAATTGTACTTGTCAACAACTTTACAATCCATGGCCATGTGTCCATAGTTAACACACGAAAAACAATAACTATTAAATAAACGAACATACCTGGAATATTTTCATTCTTCATTGGAGGCAGTGTTATAGTCTATTGTGGTCCTTTTCTCTTAACTGTGTTGGTCTTTTTCTTTGTAGTTGCAACATTCTTCTTTGGCTTTTCACTTATATCAACTTCCTTATTAGAATCATCCTGGGAAGATGTGGAGCTTGTACCCTCATCAACTGGAGCCTTACCAGCTTTAATTGCCCTCGTTTTTGCTTCATCTATCTTATCTTGCAAGTTTTCTTTTTGTGATCCATTGAGTTTGTTAATCTCATCACGAGTTGCATCAAGTTCTTCTTGTTATTGAGCAAGATCTTATTGAAACCATCTTTTCAATATCTCCCTTCTTTTTTTTGCCTCCTTAACCTGTAGCTTGATAAGAATGGAATTCTCTACTTCTCTATTGAGAACTTGTATCTATTCCTTATTCTTCTCATTTTCAATCCTGAGTCTACTTATTTCTATTGAAGATGTTTCTAATTCCTTTTGCCTTTTGTCAACTATGGATATGTATCTTTGATCATATTCCTTCCTTTCGATTTATGCCTCCTGCATCTGTTGTTTGAGCCTGTCAATCTCTGCAAAGGTTGTGTCGAGTTATTGTTTCTTCTATTGGACTTCTCTCTTGAGGTCTTTTGTCTTTGTATTTTTTACTTCTTCCAATTGTACTTGAAGACTGCTAATGACCTTCCCTGATTCTTCATTTTTCTTGTTGATTTCTTTTTTTGTTTCCAATTCTGCTTCCAGATGGCTTTCCCTTTCCTTTTGGCTTTTGAGTTCTTTTATCACCTTGATCACTTGATTTTGAAACTCTATCTTACTCATTTCTTCAATTTATTCATCACAATCAGAAGGATCCAAATTTTCAATAACATCTTGACCTGATTTCTTTGTTGAATAGATATTATGAAGCTTTTCACAAAGAGTTTTAGTTGTTGAACATTGACTAACTTTTGTTTTCACATAATTTGGAAAAACATTAACAATTACATTCATGGCCTTTGAATTATACTTTTTAGCTTCATTGGTAGATGTGTCTCCAGAAACAATTGATTCCCATACTCCATGTGCCTAAAAATGTACTTCCATCCTAGATTCCCATATCTAATAATTATCTGCATCAAAATAAAGGGTTGGTACACAATACTCACTTTCTTCATATTTTGTTGTACCTGTACCTTCCTTTGAAATTCTTGAAACCTGCTTCTTTGACTATCCCATCTCTATGCTTTGAAAATTGTCTTCTAGTGGTTAAGTTGTTATTGAAGGAACCAAGCTTTGATACCAATTTTTGGAAATACTGAGAGGGGGGGTGAATCAGTGTTTCTTAGCAATTAGTACTTTTTAATATTTTTCAGAGAATTAGTTAAGTTTCAGCTATTATTATTGTTCTTCTTCAAACGATCATAAACAATAATCAACCATAGACAACACCATGCAATCAATGCAGAAAGATAAAACAAAGGACACAATTATTTTTAGGTGGAAAGCCCCCTTTAGGTAAAAAACCACCGAACGCTTCTTTAGTAATTGTCTTCTCCCCGTTAAAAGTAAATTGATTACATCAAGATTTCAGCTACAACTGATGGAGGTGTCAACCCCCTAATTCATGTGCTACAACCTATAGGATGCTACTAAACCCTAATATCATGTTGTAACAAGAAGGATGCCCCAACACCTTGTAGATCAGGCTACAACCTGATGAGTGCCCAAACACTCTGTTTACCAGCTGTTATCAAAGAGGATTCTTCGCTACCCTATTAGTTTACCAACCACAACTGAATGGATGCCACAACGCCCTGTGCAAGCCACAAATTTCCATAGCACCACCCTGCCATGTTGAAGTGTTCTCATGCCACAACCTAAAGGTGACTCTAATCACCTGCCTTGATGAGCCAGAAGACCATATTTCACAATTTTCATACTAGATCCCTCATAATCTCAATCAATGCATAATAGTTGTAAGAAATATGTAGAATACATGTCGAATACCGGTAGCCACTGATCACTGTCCCCACAAGTTGATCACTGTACAACACATTAAGTTGTCATTGCTCAACTTCACATCACTATCACTACACACTGCAAAACTATTGGCTACCATTGAATTTCATTGCTCATGAATGAATAGTCATCGATCCACAACCATTGTCATCATTGTATCAAGCTACACTCTATGTTGCAACCATCTGGCATTATTATCAAATAATGACACAAACCAAGGTGCCTCAGGTTGTCATAATGCCTTGCAATCAGTGCTTTCAAACTTTTTCCTTGGAGAGCTACCATCATATGCATAATTACTGATGCTCAAATAGTCAATGCCATTTATCCATCATCATCCACTTCAATCATTGTTCAAGAATTTTGTCACAAACACATTGTAACATTGTTACATAAATTTTGTCACATCACACCAATTAGGAAAGCTACAACATGCTTAAGACAAGAATCTTGGTCATCACAAGGACATTCCCAAAAGACATAAGTCATTGGTTCATTGTTGTCAAGGTCAAGATATCATATCAATGGCTAAGTGTCAACTCGTTGTCCTAAATTTCAGGTCAAACTCAATACATCATGTTAATGTCAATCTATATCACTCTATGACATTTTATATCACTTTCAAGTCATATGTCAACTCGCTGTCATAAACCATTGGTGAACTCAAATCAAGAGACCAAAGGATTATTATAGTTAAGATACTAAGGTTAATTCTCTTTTTTCATGTGAATATGATCACTGTAATGTTGTAGGTAATTGTAACATGTTAAGCCAAGATGTTTTTTCATAGTCAATACGCATATATAATTAATGCACAATATGGCATATCATAGTTCATGTGAGATGCTTTATATTGTTGCAAGATTACATAAAGTAAGCATTATGATATTATAATCATTTTCCACTATGTTACTAAGTCTTTATCTCACAGTCAAGATATATGGTCAAATCTAAATGTTGAGTCCCTTATATAGGTATGTCTTATGTCTAGGATGTTGATAGATAGGATTACTATAGTATGCAAGATTACAAAGGATAATAGATGTTACTATTAAATCTTATTTATGCCAATTATATATAGAACCAAATCACAACAAAATTTAATGATTATATTAGTGCATTTATTCCTTAAAAATACTCATTGATACACAATAAGATTACAGTGAGAATTGTTGGCATATATTAACAAACGTAGGTGATCATTGTTTCACTAGGACAATCACAGGGATATTGTCATATTAAACTTCACAAGAACTCATTTGTGACTCAAGATATAGAAAACAAGGATTGATGTCTCATAACAAATCAATGACTATTGATATGCTACAAAAAACTTAACAAAGCAAGTGTCTTTATACCTCTATATCAGACAAACTTGTTGGAGTGTTCAGACCCTAACACACAGAAATAAGGGGAATACGAGATCATTATTATCTTCTGATTGAAGGCATTATTAGATAAGAGTAGTTGTAACCTTTTGTTGGACAAATCCTAGTTAAATTATGCCCATTCAAGTCAAAAAAAAAAATCATATCTTCGTTTTCTTTTAGCAAGGTGATATTCAATAATAAAAAACTTCGAAACAGTGCTAAAAACTTCTTTACCTCAGGAGGTCGAAGATTCCAATGCCAAAATACCTTCGCCGATTAAGTTAGACTCATGAATAGGTTTGGAATGATCTTTGCTCTTCCTCAAGATAGATCTAGAGTGTAAAGTTCAAACAAACCACCAAAACAAAATTAAAAAGCCAAACCCTAGTGCTCTTGTATTTCTTCATTGTTTTGTTCCTCAAAAAAACCAAGAATTTCAGAGCTTATTTAAGACATAGGAAATTTGTTGGCTTGATGAGTTTTCATGAGATGTCTTTTTATAGACTTAGGAAAGGTGAACGTTAGAGCTACATGGGATCCATGAATTAAATGTTGATGACATAGAACCTTTAAAATTATATACCTTGTGCACTAAGAAAGGTCATGAGGCTTATGTGGGAAGAATATTAGTACTTGAATTTAATACTCATATGGGAAAACTAATTTAATACTCCTAAGATTATATAAATTTTAGGCTTAGGAGGGGCTTCATGCAAAATACGTTGGACATGACTTAAATAGCTTAAACCCCTTCTAATAATGTTAATTTATTTAGCAAACATACTTTATTAGGTTGCCTTAAACCCTAAGTAAAGCCCATGTACCCTTTATAATTAGGAATTAAGTTAGTCAAGGGTTGACTTTTCCACTCAATAGAATAAATAACCCTTAATAGCCTTAATTAAATATTTGTTTTAAGGATTATTCCTAGAAATATTTTTAATTCTACTATAATTTTAAATCAATGATTGGCTAAGAACATATGGTCCTATTGTGAAGTCAATGATTGGTTCATTGCCTTTGGTTCTGGGAGTTATGTAACTTGTATGAGTTGAGGTTACGGTGATCAAAAATATCATATATTGACAACCTTAACAGGAGGTGTCATGTCACTACCATTTGGGGTTTCAGCGTAGAAACTAGGGTCACCAACTTCAATTATGAATATCTCTCAAACTAGGAGGCCTCTCAGGGTGTACCACATATCAATAGAAACATATTTTTGAGGAGAATCTAATGACATATATATATGACCCAAACTCAATGATTTGTCCTTCCAAAAACCCTCGACAAATTCAAGTAAATACTTAGTCTGGGGAACCCAAACCATAGGACTTGGGTTTTTAACCATCCAACAAAATAATTGCGCTCTTGATGTAACCCGACAATTACTAAGAAGCGTTCATTAACCATTTGACATCAATGACTGGTTTTTTTGGTCAAATTCAAACCCATTCACCTCCATGGGTTGAGATCAATGACAACGCCATCCAACATAAACTTGACAGATTTCTGACACCGTCAAAATCTAGCCCCAGGAAATCTTTAGATTCCTCAAGATTTTGCTACTAGAATATTCTTTGGAATCTAGAATATTACCCCTAGAATACTTTGCAGAATATTCCTATCTCAATAAATGTGCCCATGGTGGACCCTTTCAGTCTTGACATTCTCTTCATGCTCTCTCTCCGCCTGGCGCTCTCCCCTTGGAAAATGAATGAAAGGGTTTAAATCTGCACCATCGGCGGACTAACCAAAGTCACGTTGGATGGTGGTTTTGGTTCGTAGTTGATATTTGGAAAGCTATTGGTCCCGGTGATCATGGGTTCAAAACCACCCACATCTATTTTTTGAATAGAAAATTAGGTTGATCAGTTTAAATTCACCTATCAGTTGGAACGTTGTGTAACTGCCAGTTTATGTATGACATATATTTTAACCATTCGGTGGCTACCATACAAATAACTCAATTCGTTGGTAATTTTTTCATTTTATATGCTTTGTTTTCCATATAAGTGGTTTGCTTGCCATTTGACCATAACATTACATATGTCTTGTTTAAACAAACCATACTTTTTTTTACTTGTATACAACCATTCCAACTTATGGTTTGTACCAAGGAATTTTCATAGATATGGTCAACCATTTATGCAATTTCAAATATTCGTTGGTTTTGTAACCAATTTTCTTATAACCATTTTATTTTTTAATATATGGTATTTTAAATTATTTTGTTATAACCATATTTTTTAATATATATGAGTGTTGTTGTATATGGTTATTTTAATGTTGTTATTTTTTTGTCTTTTCTGCAGGGGCAAGGAGCCAATGACAGAGTTCCATGTGTCATTGGCTAATTGGCCATTCAGCTGCCACGTATGTTTTATGGGTTTCAAATTCTTGCTTTAACTTGTGAACTTCTTACTGTGATGAGTTGGCCATACAGACTCAAATTTGAGTGTCGTTTGTGCCACTAGAATTGTAACGAATATCACTACAATTTGGTCCTTGTTTCGTTGCATTTTGAAGACTTTGATTTTTGAGCCATCAAAGATCCACTAGGATCAATGGAAAAATACATTATTCTACCTCCAATCCTAGGAGTGACCTCAGATTGGGTTGCTCAAATCCAAAAATAGAATGCACTAGTGAAATTGTGGCAAAATCTTGAGTAAAATGAGTATAAATTAGTTGGGTTCTATCATTATCAAATCTAGACCCCACGGAATCTATAAGATTCCACAATAGATTCTGCATGGAATATACTAGAAATATTCCCCTAGAATATGCTCCTCTCAAACTGTGTGCCTGCAAGGTTCCACATGTGCCTCGTTCCCTTGACCCCTTTGTGTTCGGTTGGCCTCTATTTCATTCCACTATGCTCGTCCCTCGTGAATTCAATGGCCATGATTTAAATATATGTGGTGTGGCAATCATTAAAAATCCTTTCATGTTAGGTGGTTAGCTGGCATAGTGCATGTTAGGGGTTTAGGTTGGCAAGGGCCACAGGTTCCAACCCCACAGACCCCTTGTTTTTCATTATAAAACAAATTTTGTAATATATATAGCTATATATATATACATATATATATATTACAAACCATTTATATATATGGTCAACAATGGAATGTAATGGTAGGGTCATAAATTATTTTATAACATTTGTTTTATAATAAAAACTTGCAGATTCATAGGGTTATAACCCGTAACCCTTAACATGCACCATGCTAGCCAACTACCCAACGGGTGGGGCTTTGTAATGACTAATGCACCACATATATTTAAACCTTTCCCATTGCATTTGATGGGGAAAGGGTGGAGTGGAACCAAACAGAGGTCGACGAAACACAGAGGGGCTGAGGGAACTAAGCACAAGTGGAACCTTGTGGTCGCACAATTTGAGAGGAGAATATTCTATGGGAATATTCCTTATAATATTTTTAGAATATTCTATACAGAATTTGTTGTGGAATCATGGAGATTCCCTAGGGGTCCAGATTTGATAGTAATAGAACCCAACTAAGTTTATACTCATTTTATTCATAATTTCGCAACCCATTTTCAGGTCACTCCCTAGATTAGAGGTATAATGTTCTATTTTTCCATGTACTCATTTCGTTTATTTTGAGATGAATGAAGAGGCCTCCCCACTTTGATCTGATCTGGGAGACGTAGTCCACACTAGACAAACTCCATTATCAAACATTGGGTGCATTGTCTTTATGGTACTTTTATGTTGCTTCTTCTTTAAGTGCTTGCATATATGGTTTTTACATGCTCTTTCATGCAATTATAAAAATATAATTGAAGTAAATATCATGGATCATATGTTTCCCCTCTCAAATTCTTTTATGTTCTTTTATGAAACCATATATCTAGAGACATCATGTTGTTTATGATTCCACAGCCCATAGTGTCATTATTAATTTAGGAGGCTAGCTCTACATGGTACCAAATTTAATTCTTACAACTAAAATATCCTGATCTTAACAAAGCAGTGCCAAAAGGTAATCTCTCAAACAGGAAAAAATGACCTCTAAAGGGTTTAATTAGAAGGTGAACAAAAGGTGATTGTAACTGCCATGACCTCGAAATTGGCCTTCACTACATAGTAGAAGCAAGTGGACAATATTGTAGAGGAATATATAAATATCTTTACCTCACCTGTAGGGATGCCTCTATACTGTTAGGAAAAAAACAATTGTCTTGATACTTGGTGCTTCTGTAACGAATGGCTAAATATGAAAATGATCTCTTATAGAAATTGAAGAAATAAAATTCCAAATTCATGAGCTCAGCCAAAAGGGCCACATTCAACCAAGCTTCTCACCCTATAAGATCCCTATTGTGTGTTGATAAATATAGGGCAGTAGTATAAGGATGATTTATCTTGATATGATAATTGTTTGTGATGTATTTTTACTTTATTTGATTACCCTCTTCATTTTATTATTATTAATTTTCTTCTATCATCAACCAGCTACCAAAACAAGAGAACAATGAGACAATAGGAAACAAGATGTAGGCGATCATCCAGGGCTAAATCCTCTCCAATCTTGAGAGGAAAACCCAAAAAAAATCTTCTTCTTATAGAATCTTCAATTGACGAATTCCAAGACCTAGACCCTTGACCACAACCCCTCCAAGATCAAGTCAATGCCTTTCCTTGATGATGATTTTTCTTCCACAAAGTCAACTTTAGTCAAACAAGATTTCCATTGACAATAGCTTCTCTTTTGACCTCTTTTTCAGATGTGCAACTTTCTGTCTACAAGTCGGCCTAACTACAAAAACCCTAGACCATACGTGTGATCAAGATAATGGGGAAATTTCCTTCCCTTCTTTGCTTGGTGAGATACTTTTTCTTCAAACACTCAACCTTCAAGATGACTCCTTTTCTACCCAAATTAGGGCTTCTATGATGATTGTAATCTTCATCCTTTGACAGCTAAAAAGTGTGCCCTAGTTGCAGATCACACGTGTGAAAAAAGATGTCTAAAAACAAGCACAAACAATTGTGATTTTCGTTCTTCCCTTTCTTATCCTTTCTTTGCTATAGTATGAGACTACTTTTTTTCACTAGATCAAGCTTATGTGTTCCCTTGAATGTCTCCTTTGAGAGAGGTCAAGTCCTCGTTTATATAGGCACTGCCAGGCTCCAAAATAGATCGACTTCTCTTGTCAGGTCGACTTGATGAAGTATCTAGGCTGACTTGACTTGTGGCTTGCATCCTTGATCTTGGAGGGGTTTCCTTTACATTTTTAGACTCATATTGACTGAAATAAATATGTAACATGCCAAGAAGGGTTATTCATACATGAAAATGTTAGGTCCCTATAATACTAGTGTATTCCCTTATTATTATCATTGTACCCCTTAATGTTATTGTTGTGCTCATTTTGTCCCCGTATTGTTATTATTGTGCCCCATAGAAACCCACTATTGTTATTGTTGTGCCCTTACATTATTACTGTTATGTTGGCTTTGATTATATTATGACCCCTTAGACTTCTATATAAAGAAAGGAGGCCTTGTCATTTGTATCATCCAAGAATTGTTCATTTGTGTAATGTAAATGATATTCCCCCCTCGAAGAGCCTATGTTTTAAGTTGTTGATCTATCTTTTTCTTCTATTTTGTCAGCTGGTTGTATAACAATTGGTATCAGAGCTTTGGATTCTAGGGTTTCGCCGCTTCAAACAAGCCATTGTGGAATTTTCGCTATAATTTTCTTTCTACAAAGCTTAGGAATCTGAAATTAAAACCCATTTGAGACGAAATCATGATGAACCGCATGACCGAATTTCAGATCTTGTCTCATTATATTTTCAGAGATATGAACTGAGGAATTTAGGGTTTTTGTAGGTTCCCGAATTGGATCTCAAATCGGTCACCATGGGAAAATTGTCATAACTTTATCTCTAAGCATCTAATTCAAATTTCGTAAAAAGCGAAAAAAAATCACACGAAATTTAGTTTGTTGGGTATCGTTTTCAGAACCTAAGGTTGAAACAGTGAAATGTGACACATCATACAAGTTCACTCTACTAAACCAATCTATAATTAGGCCATCGCAGGAGATTGGGCATAACACTTTCTTCGGGAATCCAATTGCAATAAGACTTGCGGGGTTGGAAAGAAGACTCAGAGGGCTATAGAATGAAATTTCAGAACTTGGAGATCCGAAATTACAGAGTTACAGGCATTTCAAGATTGAGTTCATACAAAAAATAAATAAATAAATAATATATAAATAAAAATAAAAAATAAAAAATAAAATAAAATTAATTAATTAAAAAAATAAAATAAATAAAAAATAAAAAAAAAAAAAAAAAATTCAAGCATAATTATTATTCATTGATGACCCGAAGAAAGAAAATGGAAACACCTAGTAAGCAACCTAAAATCTCTACTATGACACATGAAGAAGAGGAAGAAATGCAACATGATATATCAAAATTACGAGACCAAGTGCAACAAATTTCGCTCTCACAAAAAGTAACTGAAGCTAAGATGGATGGTTTAAAGAATGGAATGGAAGCTAAGATGGATGGTATAGAAGCAAAACTTAAAGGCAACATGGAAGATTTGAAGATAGATTTGACAAAGTTGCTACAAAAAATGCTTACTAATGGCGAAAGGGTAGTAAAGGAAACTCGTGATGAGAACAAAAGAAATGTTAGTCATGATTTCATAGACTCTAACGTTGGATTGAAGACCCACCATGTTCCAAATATCGATATGAAGAATTTTGATGGCAAGGATCCTGTAACATGGATACTACAGATGGATCAATATTTCGATCTCCATAATGTGCAAAGCACACAAAAGGTACGCATTGCAACTTTATATTTGCAACCCAATCAGTGTGTATGGTATCAATGGCTTTTCTCTCATAAACAAATTGTCACTTGGGAAATTTTTATAGAAGAAATGATAGCACAATATGAGGATACAAAAAGCAACACATTTTTAGCCAATTGATAAATCTCAAACAAAAGGGTTCAATGGTGGAGCACATTGAGGACTTCCAAAAATTGAATATAAGGGTAAAAGATATTCCAGAGGAGCATAAGATTGATGTGTTCATAGGGACTTTAAAGGACAACATCCAACATGAGGTTCACCTTTGGGAACCTGATTCATTGGAGAAGGCATTCAGGTTAGCAAGAAAAATTGAGAGAAAAATTATGGCAACAAGGAAGCCTACCACTCACAACTATAAACATGGAAGTGTTGTTGCGCCTAGCCTTCCACAACCTACAAGGTTGACACCACAACAATTGGAAGAAAAAAGAGAAAAAGGGCTTTGTTAAAATTGTGATAGCAAATACACTAAAGGTCATAAGTGTGCTAAGAAGAAATTATTTTACATAGATTGTGAAGAGGAGGAAGAAAGTGAACAAGAAACATCAAAAGAAGAGGATACACACCAGGAACAAACCCTAGAGAAAGAAGAAATGAATCCAACCATATTTTGTAATGCATTGGTCGGAATTACCACTCCTCAAACTATCGATATAGAAGGACATATCAAGAAGAAAAAGGTAATAGTGTTGATTGATTCAAGCAGTACCCATAATTTTATTCGTTGTAAAATAGCAAAGGAATTGAATAGCTTCCTATATCTAGCACCAGAGTGTCAAGTGATGGTTGCAAATAGAGGAACCATAAATTTCTCTAGAAAGTGCCATAATATCAAGCTATCCATGGGAGAATATGTGTTGAATAGTCTAATGATTTCCATTCCAATGGGCGGTGATGATGTTGTACTAGGAGTCGAATAGCTACAATCTTTGGGTACAATAACTTTTAATTTTCAAGAAATTTTCTTGAAATTTGTTTCGGAAGAAAAGGAAGTTGAATTAAGGAGTATCACAGGGAAACCGGGAAATTTAATCAACTCTAACAGCATGACAAATCTTTTAAAAAAAGAACAACGAGGTGTAATTGCACAATTATGTTCGCTATAGGTTCCCATATTGGAAACATTTATTTCTCTAGATCTCCAAAAAGTCTTGGACAATCATTCCAGGGTATTTAAGACTCCCAAAGGCCTCCCACCTATTCGTGATCATGATCATGCTATTCATTTGATTCCAGGACGTGTTCCTCCAAACATTAGGCCTTACAGATATCCTTACGCCCAAAAGAGTGAAATTGAAAGTATGGTTGCAGAAATTCTAGAAGCTGGTATAATCCAACCTAGTCAAAGTTCTTTCTCTGCTCCAGTAATATTGGTGCACAAGAAGGATGGATCATGGCGCATGTGTCCATATTATAGGGAGCTCAACAAGCTCACTATTAAGATAAATTTCCCATTCCTATCATTGATTAATTATTGGATGAATTGCATGGAGCAATTTACTTCACCAAGTTAGACCTTCATTCAGGATATCATCAAATCAGAATGAAGACTGAAGACATTTTGAAAAAAACATTTAGAACTCATGAGAGTCATTATGAATTTTTGGTCATGCCTTTTGGCCTTACCAATGCACCTTCTACATTTCAAGGTTTGATGAATTCCATTTTCAAACCCTTCCTTAGAAAATTTGTGTTAGTATTTTTTGATAATATATTAATCTACAGCAAGTCTTGGAAGGATCATGTTCAACATGTTGACAGAGTGCTCAAACTATTGGAGGAGAAATAATTATATGCAAAAACCTCCAAATTTTTCTTTGGAGTACAAGACGTGGAATATTTGGGTCATATTGTATCTCATGAAGGTGTTAAGGTAGACCCTAGCAAAATTATATCCATTAAGGAATGGATAATCCCCACATCCATAAAGCATCTGCGAAGATTTCTCGGGTTGACAAGGTATCATTGCAAGTTTGTTAAGAATTATGGGAGAATAGCGGCACTTGTAACAACATTACTGAAGAAAGATGCATTTTTTTGGACTCCAAAAGCAACGAAGGCCTTTGAACATCTTAAAGAGGCAATGTACCATGCATCGATCTTAGCTACGCCAGACTTCACAAAAACCTTTATTGTGGAATGTGATGCCTCGGGAAATAGAAGTAGTGTTGTTTTAATGCAAGAATAAAGACCCATTGCCTTCAAAAGTCGTCAAATCAAAGGAAAATATATACACAAAGATATTTATGAGAAGGAAATGTTTGCAATACTACATGCACTTGAGAAATGGCGCCCTTATCTAATGGGAAGACACTTCAAGGTAAAAACAGATCATGATAGTCTTAAATACTTTTTAGAACAGAGGTTATCTTCAGAAGAGTAGCAAAAATGGGGGTTATGACTTTGAAATCATCTACAGAAAAGGGAAGCAAAATGTTGTTGCAGATGCACTCTCAAGAAAGGATGAGGATGTGGAAGCAGTGTTTTGTGCCATTTCTATTATCCAACCAGATTGGATAAACGAAGCAAGAGATGAATGGAAGAATGACGAAGAAGTGTGGGCACTCATTCAAAAGTTGCAGCAAGATCCCAGTACATCTGATACATTTAGCTGGAAAAATGATTCGTTATGGTACAAAGATCACTTATACATCTGTAATAATTCCCAACTCAAACAAAATATTCTTAGGGAATTGCACACATCTCCCTTAGGAGGGCATTCAGGATTTTTTAAAACTTACCACAGGGTTAAGAAGGAAAATTTTTTGGAATGGCCTTAAATATGATATTCAAAAGTTTGTGGCAGAATGTTTGGTTTGCCAACAAAATAAAGTTGAGACAATTAAGGCCCCAGGTCTATTACAACCTTTATCCATTCCAAGTCAATGTTGGGAGGAGGTTTCAATGGATTTTATCGTAGGTTTACCCAAGTCCAAAGGAAAGAGTGTCATCATGGTGGTAGTTGATAGATTTAACAAGTATGCACACTTTTGGTGCATTATCTCATCCATTTAAATCCAGTACAGTTGCTACTACATTTATGGAGTAAGAGACAGAGATCCTATTTTCACTGGAAATTTTTGGACAGAATTATTTTCTTGTCTGGGTACTCAGTTAGCTCATTTCTCATCTTATCATCCTCAATCTGATGGGAAAACTGAGATAGTGAACAAATGTTTGGAAGGATAGCTCTATTGCTTTGTATCTGATCAACAGACACAATTGGAAAAATGGTTGCCTCTCGTTGAATGGTGGTATAACACTTCCTTCCATACTGCAGCAAAAATGACCCCATTTTTGGCGCTTTATGGATATCATCCACCGTCCATCACATCATATTTAAGAGAAAATTCTAAGGTTCAAGTAGTGGAAGATCACATCGAGCATCAACAAAAATTTCTCCAACTCTTAAAGGATAACCTCACTTTGGCACAGAATAGAATGAAACAACAGGCAAATCAACATCGTAGCGAAAGAAGTTTTGATGTAGGTCACTGGGTATTTCTACGGCTACAACCATATAGACAAATGTCCCTCAAGCAAGCTAAGAAGGATAATAAATTATCACCTAAGTATTATGGTCTGTACAAGGTGTTGCAAAAGATTGGTACTATGGCATACAAATTGGAACTTCCTGCATATTCCTGAGTGCACTAAGTTTTCAATGTTTCATGCTTAAAGAAGGTTATAAACGACAAGCTCCCAATTGAAACAATATTGCCAGAGCTTGACAAGGAAGGAAAAATCATATTGGAACCTAAAGCATTCAAAGAAACAAGAACTTGATATCTGCAAAATCGATTAATTTCAGAGTATCTCATCAAGTGTAAGAACTTACTCATGAAGATTCTACATGGGAGAATGAGAATTTTATACAAAAGCATGCAGAACTACTCAAGCGTAGAGGACAACACTTTTTTTAAGGAGAGGGGCATGTTAGGTCCCTATAATACTAGTGTATTCCCTTATTAGTATTATCATTGTACCCCTTATTGTTATTGTTGTGCCCTTACATTATTATTGTTATGTCGGCTCTAATTATATTGTGACCCGTTAGACTCCTATATATAGAAAGGAGGTCTTTTCATTTGTATCATCCAAGAATTGTTCATTTGTGTAATGTAAAGGAGGTTGCCCCCTCGAAGAGGCTACATTTTAAGTCATTGATCTATCTCTTTCTTCTATTTTCTGCGCTGGTTGCATAACAGAAAATGACTCTTTTGACTTTATAGACTCAACGACAAATCCTAGAAGCTCTCAATGGGAGATTGACCTAAAATAAATTTCCCTTGAGCATGAAACCCATGCCTCAAGAACAATAATAATAAATTTATTTTTCTCCTTTCATTGAATACATAAAAACAACATTACATATGTCATTATGAATACCAAACCTAGTTACATATTTAAACACTCACTCTTAACTAGGGAGGTGTTCATAATCCATACAATGTACTTGGACATTCTCAATCTGAAGAATTCTCATAAGAGTTGGATTGGTAACCCATATGTTTAGCATCATATCATCCAGCATTGTCACATAGAAAGGCCTTTACAAAAATCTCTATCTCTCCACAAGATCATAGCACAATTCGGGAGAGATCAATGATTTATAGACACCCTCATCATTGTCTCTCTCGATACATACCCCACCCGGGTTCTCTCAAAGTATGTTCTACCAGGACTATTCTTGTCTTGGATTCCAAATCCTCAAATAATATCAGTCTTCTATGACTAATCTTATCTTGGATTCCTTACCACATCCTCAGAGAGTATCGAATGTCAGATTCTTACCCAATCCTCCATTCTTTCTTCCCAACCGAAGATAAGAATGATGTGTTTATCTCTCCCTCTCAACTAAGGAGGATATATCCATTCCAATGAAGGAATGCACCCATTCCTATAAAAGGAATGTACCCAAGCTCCCTCTTAACCAAGGACTTGACCAAGCTCCCTCTTAACTAGGGACTTCTTGCCAGCACCTCTCTAGGTGGATATCATGGGACAACTAGTTGCTTATAGGATCCCCTCTTTTGATGTCATGAATTTCTTCTTTGTTATGGAGCCTACATATTTTGGGACTTCTTTGTAGGGCATCGACCATCCATTGCTTTCATTCATGAATCATGTTAATCATGTCATCTTTTCTTTCATTGGAAAGTGATTCACTAATCCATATATGCCTTCCCTTCATATAGCTACCTTCTCCACATCATATTTTCTTCAAGATTTTGTAATATTCCCTATTTTGATATGGTCAAAGTGGACGGAATCTGCCCATGGTATTGAGCATGGTATCAACCCATGGTATTTTCCTTCATTTTTCAAGGGAAAATAATAAAATGAAGTTTCTAGAGAGTCCATTAAGCCTATAAAAGGGAATAGGAACCTGACAGTGGGAGCATCCTGAGTTATATATCTATTTTGTCTTTGTGGAGAACTAGGCAAGCCCAGTTCTAATATGATCCCGAGGACGAAAACCTCGTGGGTGAATGTGTCTGGTAGATCCATCTAGGGTCCAGAGGGGTGCTTCAAAGTTCAGTTGGTTGAGTCTATTGATGAGCAGCCTTGCATGCCATTGGCAAGAGTTTCTATGTTAATCATTCTGGCATGTATTATTTGCAGTTATTAATAAAATAAAATGTTTGCGTTTTCAGATCCCTTGTGTTATTTTTCTTGCTGATAGTTTATTTTTAATCAAAACACTAAAGTGTGCTAGATTTGTTGATTTTTTTAACATTTCGGATTTTATAGTGGTATCAGAGCTAGTTTTCCTGCGAGCCTGAAGGTTTATTGCACAATAATTTATAGAATAGTTTTTGTGATCCACCAGAATCACCCTAACTAGTAATCTATCAATTTTGGTGGGTTATTCACATCCATCCTAGTTGATGTTTGCAAAAATATTTCCATACCTATCAAACAACTTATAGATTTTGCAGGTTTGCGGAATAGATCTATTGTCCCTCTCAGAGGTCTACAGAACACATATCATCATATTGTAGAGCGACTCTATTTGGACTAGGTTGCAACCGGACATAGGCGATATCTCATTAAAGACAAGGCATTTACCCATTGCATTTCGTAGTGAAAAAGTCGATCCTAATATCTTAGTCATATAGATTTGTCTGGATCTGATCATTTTTTATTTAAGCCCGCTGCCCTCGACATATATATACATTGCCATGTTTCAAATAATAGGTGTTTTCTTATAGCAACAGGTGCTTGGTATTTTCTTTAGAATTTTCGTAATTGTCCAGACCAAAAAGGGGTCATGAACCCTTTTTAAGGAGGGCATCATCCTCGATTGTTGCAGAGTTGACGGGTGTTGCTCAATTGTGGGGGTCGCAATAACATAGCATCTTGAAGGGCACAGAATCTATTGCACAGCAGATCCACAACATTGGCCGTGGGTCATGGTGACTGGGTCAAGAGTGGGAGGTCGTTTTCTGGTTACAGCGGTATACGATGGACAGACAACAGAAGTCGAACTGGTTCGAAGGGCAGATCGCAGGTCGACATATTCTCGTCACGCTTGTTAAAGATCGAAGGGAGGGGTAAAGATACCTCTGAGTGCAAACCATCCCAGGAGAATAAGGAGGCAAGGTCATCATTCGGGCTTGGTATTGTTTCCGCACAAGTGACTATCACGTCAAGAGTTGAAGGTTATCCTTCTACTGACTGTCAAAAGACCGAGAGTTTTTTGCACCAACATTGAAGATGTAAGAAACTGAATTACCAACACAAGAGCGATGCATTGCAGAGGTCGATTTGTAGCAATTTTTCATATCCAGCCAAATTTCATATTCCAATAATCATAAGAAGGTTGATGTATAACCTTTCGCTGAGGCAAAAATTATTGCTTGATGTAGCAGAACAAGGGGACGAAATCATTTTTTTTCGTTGGAGCCGAACTCACCTTAAATGCAGGCCATATCAAGCATGTCTAGAGGGGCAGTTCGATGCATATAGAAGCCAAGTTCTTTGACTCTTCCAGGGTTTATTGAGGACGAATTGAATTTTGAAGAGGTCGCTTTAGCTATTGGTGAATTTTCTCTGCCAAGTGTTGAGAAAATTGCGGAAAAAAGAAATGGTCGAATCTCTCTAAAAATTGAAGCAGATATCCTTTTATTCAGAAGGATGAGCGCATCACTGTTGTTAGATAACAAGTAATTGTTTATACAAAAGATCAAATTGAGGCCATAGATCGTACAGGAGTGTCGAGCCATTCACAGCAATATTGATCATAACATGGGTGTAATAATGGTGAATGTCAACATTGAGGAACCACAACGGTTCTCTCGTTGGGTTGCAGCACAAGTACCTGGTCAATGACCATATTAAATTAAATGTATTAGTTGGTTGCCATAACTAATTGAAGATGTTTGAACCTTATAAAATATGGTGCAACTAATGGTTTACTTGGTTTGTGCTTTACGAAGAAGTTATCATGGATGGCGCCATTAAGGACCACGTAGTCAATATATAAATCGAGGTCGACTACTCTATTTTACTGGTGATTAATGGGTTATTTCTTACGCAAAGGGAGGAGCGATGGTGGATGTCCGTTGCACATCGTGGAGGACCGAGACACCACAGATTTGGGGCAGAATTCTGCTTAGTCTTTAGAGACCGATTAGC
Source organism: Pinus tabuliformis (assembly GCA_031772625.1). NCBI lineage: Eukaryota > Viridiplantae > Streptophyta > Pinopsida > Pinales > Pinaceae > Pinus > Pinus tabuliformis. The sequence continues at coordinate 724,632,361 of CM062808.1, read as the reverse complement.
ATCAATTGAATATCAATCATCTCCCAGAATTTGGAGGGCGAGAATCTCATTCTTTATACTGTAGCTACTGTCAGAAGATTATCTATAACTTATTATCACTTTGGAGCTGAGTTCATGACCAATAGAAGGGTCGAATTGCACTGAAGTGTGTTTTTCACGAGTTGTATTTGTGGGCTGAATTTGAGAAATATTTGCAGGTTGAGTCCCTGTATTATAGAGATCAATTTGTTGTCTTAAGGACCGAATCTATCTTTGCAATGGGGTCAAATCTTCTTGTTGCTTCATAACTTGAATTGGTGATTATTTTCAAGGAGATTGATCAGACAGCAAACCTTGCCAGAGGTTGGGGTCAAAGTACTAGTTGCATGAGGGCAATGTCACTACATTATCATTACACTAGAAGGTTGAGTACACTCCAATCACGACTTGCTTGCCATTAATGCCAAGCCATAATGTCCCTTCATGGGTTGAACAATATCATGCTTCTTACCTTTCAAAAGCGGTGTAGAATCTTAGAAATCATGGCAAAGTTCAGCTTTGGCACTTTCATGCTAAATTTGGAATGTGAAGACTTAATATTTCAAGTGTTCCAAAACTTTTACACCAGTATTAGATCAGCTCATTCAGACCATGTCAAGAAATGCATGCAAAATATTGTGTCCATGTTCTTAAAAGGAGATGTTGATGTATGCAAGATACTAAGATCCAAATTGTTGACCATTTGGAGGAAGGAACCAATGGTATCACCAGTCGCCTATGATCTAGTCAAGAAGTTGGTCATGCAAAACATTCATTTTCTCAGAAGAGTGTTGACCAGGAAGGATCTAAAGAGGATTGAAGAAGGAAGAAAGAACAAAGAAAATAAAACTTGTATGAAGAATGAACTAAGAAGGAGAGGACTATGATTTATCTGCAAGGGATATTGGGCACTTAACCATTCATGTACAGGTGAAAGGAAGGAGGAAACAAGGACAAAACAAAAAGAGATTCCTTCGAACCATAATCTTTCATCTGAAGGAGCCGAGCAACCAAGTACAAATGGTGAGCAACAACACAATGTTATTCAGAGAGACTTGCAGGACAAGCCGATGATAATCAGTCAACTTGATAAAATACATGGGAAAAGGAAGAAGGTAATTATTCCTAATGATGTGGTAGACTCTTGTAGACTTGCGTTCATCCATGAAGAGTATGAGAAATCAAGTGTAAATAAGAATCCATTGGTGCATCCATGTTTGAAAACCAAAGAGGATGGATAACAAATTATACCCACAGGTGGAGAAGGCCAGGAAGAATACATTCAAGGAGACTTAAATGAGGAGCCAGTAATGGTAAACCAGCATGATGAACATGATCATGAAGGGAAGCATGACAGACATAACGTGCAGGATGAACCATTCCTAGAGAGTCAGTCAAAGGCTCAAGTTGAAGTGGTGGTCGTAGGGCATTAGTACAGACAAGTACAAAGATATTTAGCAGGGCACCAAAATCACTAATAGAGGATTTTGAGGGAAAGATCACACATTTCAAGACAAATATTATGATGTTAAAACAAAGAGTCGGGACAACCCGAGACACTACCTTACATGAGAATAGAAAATTTGAGGAGCTCATAAGGGTATGTGCCGAGTCAGTAGCCAAACTATCTAGTGTAGAGGAATGTCTCAAGTCCCTCACAAGGCAACAGGAAGAACACAGTTGGGAGTTCTAGAGTAGCCCTCTACAAGAATACATAGATAAGGCTTGCAGCGTTACCAACCCACCTTTATACATTGGGGAGAGCAAGGCAAAGTTATCCAAATGGATCATGTTGAGTGACTAGGTGGAGCAGCATGAGTGGGGCATCAAAAACATCACCATAGTAGATTTTTTCCGTGTGCAGGAATTCATCTTTCCCACAGCATGGATTGGAAAGAGATTATGAGTTGGTACTCCATTGATGGGATGATTCTTAGGAGGATACTCTCAGATAAGGGAATATCACAGCAGGGGCCCTTAGGCACATGCAGTGTTGGAGGGTTGAGGTTGTATCCTAACCCACAAGTCCCAAGACTTAGATGGCATTGGGATCTGGGTCGATCTATTGAGGGCAGGATTGGCTGGAGGATTGTCTAGGATCTAGGTATCGGAGGAGCCATTCAGGATCATTTAGCATGGAAGCATGAGATAGCACACTCATTTGTATGGGATCCTCGTATCAATGTAAAAATGCCTCTATTATGGATAGAATGGGATTGCTTAAGGGAAAGCAATCTTTGGGCTGGAGGATTTGTAATATTCCCTTTTTTTATATGGTCGAAGTGGACAGAATATGCCCATGGTATTAACCGTGGTATTTTCCCATGATATCGACCCATGGTATTTTCCTTCATTTTTCGAGGGAAAACAATAAAACAAAGTTTCTAGAGAGTCCATCAAGACTATAAAAGGGGATAGGAACTTGACAGTGGGAGCATCCTGAGTTATCTATCTATTTTGTCTTTATGGAGAACTAGGCGAATCTAGTTCTAATCTGATCCCAGGGACGAAAACCCCGTGGGTGAATTTTTCTGTTGGATCCATCCAGGGTCCACAAGTGTGCTTCACAGTTCAGTTGGTTGAGTCTATTGATGAGCAGTCTTGCATGCCGCTGGCAAGAGTTTCTATGTTAATCATTATGGCATGTATTATTTTCAGTTATTAATTAAATAAAATGGCTACGTTTTCAAATCCCTTGTGTTCTTTTTCTTGATGATAGTTTATTTTTAATCGGAACACTAAGGTGTGCTAGATTTTTTGAAATTTTTAACTTTTGGGGTTTTATAGATTTTATCATCCCACCACATGAGTATCAGTTGTAGATGAAATCTACAACTCTTCCTTTGGAATCCATACATTAGTCCATCTAGATATTGTTCAAAAATAAAAAATAAAACCATCTAATTACCTTAGTGATGGTCTTACATCATGACATCTGCTTGTTGTATTAACATCCTTAATTCATATTGATACATCTCCAAAAATATATTATGTGTCAAGGGCCATTTTCCCTTTCAAACTTCATCAGAGTCTTCATACCTTTTGCCTGGAGATGTCATGGTCAATTCTTCTAGTTCATTAGATGTTGATTTCATTTTATATGTGACCATAGTTGCACCTTTCACGATCTCTCCTTAATTTATTCACATATTTCTTATCAAGAACTTCCATTCATAGTTCCTTCATTTTTATCAACCACCTCATATTCCATATTAGGACTTATTATGTTGATTTCATCTAGTTAATATGTGAACTCTTCCTTTATGCATCTTTCCAAAGGAGGAGGCCCCTTTCTCTTAATCATGCTTATGAGGTGGATCATTTATCCATGTTATCTGCAACTATATGACATGACTCAATTTTATCAAATACAATCATACATACCTCATCTCTTCATTTTGGTCATCTATACTTCCTTCAGTTTCTTCCTTGATTGAAAGAAATTCAATCACCTTGACCTGCTTCACTTTTTTTGACATCATACACTCATTCCATGAATCCCATATAAGGTGGAATTCTTGGCAAGACACTTGTTTCTTCCAATAGGTGAACCTTCTGATGAAGGTTCCAACGGAGGATCTTGATCATCCTAATTTTGCAAATTCTCCCTTTTGAATGATGTATGATGATTGCTATACTAGATGACTTTCTTTTTCCCATAAGTACAACTTATGCTTCTAATGACATTACCAAGAGCTACATCCCTCTATAGGTGACAGTCATAGAATTCTATTTCAACTATCTTTCATGATTCTTTTATGATGATGTCACAAGATCTTGCTTTCAATCATATGTTTATATGATGCCATGATGCATCCTATCATCCTTCTAATGATTCCTACCATGATAGTTATACTTTACAACAAAAAAGTTGAAGCAGAAACTTGAAAATAAATAGATGAGGAAGATTATCTCAATCATAGTAGATATCTTTTACTTCCTCCTTCTTGGATTTCTTCTTTTCATCTTCTTCTACTTCTTCAGTGATATGGGCTTCTTCCCTTCCTCTTTTGTTGTTGTCCTTCTTGAATTTTGGACAATCTCTTTTATAGTGCCCATACTCATGATAGCCATAACATTGAACCTTGGCCATATTCTTCTTCTTTTTCTAAGGACCAACCTTCCCAGACTTCCCTTTTCTTTTAGTCATGGTAGAAAATGCTTGTGCTTGTTCACTTGATCCTACATTGATTTTTGCCTTCAACCTAGTTTCTTCGATTTTTCACAATGACCATAGTTCATTGAATGGAGTAGCTTCCTTCTTTCCATATATGCTTGATGTGAAGTTGCCCCATTCCTCTGGTAGTGCATTGATCACTATGGTAGTCATTTCCCTATCAGACATTATTTCTCCCAACTCTTGGAGTTGGTCTCTTATTTCTGACACCCTCATAAAATATGAGGTTATTCCTTCTTCCTTGGATATCTTCATTTTGTAGAGTTCTTGTCTTAGTGATATTACTTCTCCAGCAGTACTCACGGAGAATAGTTCCACCACCTTGTCATATATCTCTTTAGTTGCTTCCAACTTTGATACATAGTGTATGAGGGGATCCTTGATGGACTCAATGAGAATCCTTTGAGCACTTACGTCCCCTTTCATGTACTTTTAAAGTGCTTTAGATTCTTCCTTTGGAGGTTTAGTTATTGAGCCCTTAACATGTTCCACAACTTCATTTTCTATGAGGATCAAATTGGTCCTCTTCTTCCATGCTAGAAATTTAACTGACCCAACCAACTTATTTCTCTCCTTCCAAAAATACCTTTTGACTAATTCAAATGTAGATATAAATGTACTTACTTGCAAATATACTCCTTGATTACAATATCTTCAATATTTTTCCTTCTTGATTTTGATGACTTCTTTATGGAGATGTCTTCTTGATGGATATTTCTTCCTTCAAAAGATGATCCTCCCAAGAGGGTAGATCACCTTGTATTCTTGATGATGACAACACCTTTCTTCTAGATTCCCTTTGGATGAGTAGAATTGAAGATGATTTGATTTTTAGTCCTTTATTTGAGTATAGATAGGTTCTTTGAGGTATCCCTCTTCGAAGTGATGATAGAGCGAGGTTCGTGTTGTAACACTCATTGTCCATTGTTATTTAAGTCTTATTTTCAGTCTATTACAAAATGAGAGAAAAATCAAAAACATGAAAGAAATGGTTGATTATATATTTTCAAGGGCTTTGAAAGTAATAAACTTGTGAGAAGATCTAGGTCGTCCGATCAACAAGCCACACATCCAACGGCAATCGCATAGTTAACTAAGAATGGGTTCATTTCGGAGATCGGACACGACGGTGTATCAAACACAGTTTAAATTTGTTGAAGTCCAGGTTAATCTCAGTCGTCCATCGGAAGAGGCAGGATCCGTCAGATATCGGGTCGCAATATCAGGTCGAAAAGTGATCAATTTTCATCTTTTGATCGGACCCGATAAATCATCAAATTCATTTTTATTTCCTGTCGGGTTCAAAGATCGGGTCGGAAAAGTCATTGGGTTCTGTCTTTAATCTCGAAGCTGATGAATCATTAAATTTTAGTTTATGTCCTATCGGGTCCGGATATCGGGTCGGCGAATTCATCAAGTTCAGTCCTTAATATCGGACCTGATGAATTATTAAATACAGTTTTACGTCTTATCGAGTCCATAAGGGAGTCAAAGGCGCGTTGAAAAGGTGAATGCGATAGGTTCTATGAACCAGTGTTAATTCTTTTTAAGTTCTGTGGGCCCACCATCGTTTAAATGTCATACAAGTTCGACAAGCGCGATCAGGTGATAGTTTGATAAGCTCTTTAAGGTGCACTGCGGGGAAGTAATGAGCACGAGGGATAATCAGAGCTCGACCTCCACAGTTGATCGTGACGTTAGCACGGCTGACCGGAATGTGTGGCCAGAAATCATTATGGGGGTTCAACCTCGTTGATGCTCTCACACACTCTTTAACCCCCGCGGTGCTCCCAAAGCCTTCCGCCCTTCATCCACTGCTCGGTTAAGGCTCAAGTTACAGTTTCAAACAAAGAACGATCATCATCTTTTAAATTCCGTTATTTCCTGTTATTTTATGTTCTTTAGAATGAGGTGTCTTTTACCCTCTGTGTAATATTCTGTAATAGTTTTTACTTAGACAGTTAGGGAAATAGTTAAGTAGTTTAACAGTTTTGGAGACCACCAACTGTTTCATAGTGTATAAAAAGAGGAAAATTTAGAAATAAAGGGTTCGAATTTTGGGAGAACCTGGATACTTGGCCACTGAATTCCCGATACAACTGTTGATTAATTAAAGAATCAAAAGTTTTCCATACATTGTTGGGTATGATTTTGTGACTTCTCTGTTATGTGTCATCTTATGTTTTCTTCCTTTAAGTATGGTAATGACGTTGTAGGTATTTATTTGCTTATGTAAATGAAGTTAAAATCCCTTAAAAGAGCACTCCTATACTTAAAGTTCACACCTCTACAATTCTTCTAAGTTACAGAAAGTAGTTTCTATGTAAGGCAGCATATCATCTATAGCTTCTCCAAGTGTCACAGACAGTAGGTCCTGTGTAAAACAGCATATTGTCTTTGACTTATTCAAGCTTTCTTCATTCATCATTTATATTCAACAATCAAATGGAATTCTGATATTTTCTGGTCACTTAAGTATTGAGGGTTAAAAACCAAGTCTTGCAGGTCTTTCATTTAAGAACATAACATACAATTAAGTGACAATAACTATAAACATTAATGTCTTAAGAAAAATTTCTACACATCCAGGAAATTGGTTTCTTAAGGTACAACAGTTCCCAAGAATGCTTTTAAGTGAAGAGTCCTTGTTTGAGCAAATTAGGGTTTTGACTTCCTTTAAGATAATGATATGATCTGTGTCCTTGAGGTGCTTCTTGAAATGAGTGGTCCTTCTTGATTCCTTTGATAATCTTCTAGGTCCTTGAGTATCCTTTATTGAGCTGCCCTTTCTTGACTTGTCACCTTAGCTCTGATACCATGTTGATAAATCTAGGGCAGTAGTATAAGGATGATTTCTCTTGATATGATAATTGATTGTGATGTATTTTTACTTTATTTGGTTAGCTTACTCTTTTTATTATTATTAATGTTATTCTGTCATAAACCAGCTACCGAAACAATAAAACAATGAGACAATAGGAAACAAGATGTAGGCGATCAACCAAGGCCAAAACCTCTCCAATATTGAGAGGAAATCCCAAACAAATTATTCTTCTTATAGAATCTTCAATTGACGAATTCCAAGACCTATACCCATGACCACAACCCCTCCAAGATCAATTCAATGTCTTTCCTTAATGAACCTTTTTCTTCCACAAAGTCAGCTTTAGTCAAACAAGCCTTCCAATGACAATAGCTTCTCTTTCGACCTCTTTTTCGGACTTGTCACTTTCTGTCTGTAATTCGGCCTAACTACAGAAACCCTAGACCATACATGTGATCAAGATAATGGAGAAATTGCCTTCCTTTCTTGTTCTCTTGGTGAGATACTTTTATTCAACCACTCGGCCTTCAAGATAAGTCCTTTTCTACCTAAGTTCGTGCTTCTATGGTGACTGTAATCTTCTTCCTTTGAAAGTTGAAAGTGCGCCCTAGTTGTAGATCACACATGTGAAAAAATATGTCTCAAAACAATCCTAAACAATTCTGATTTTCGTTCTTCCCTTGCTTATCCTTTCTTTGCTATAGTATGAGACTCCTTTTGTCACTATATCAAACTTTTGTGTTCCCTTGAATGTGTCCATTGAGAGAGGTTGAGTCCTCCTTTATATAGGCGTTGTTAGGCTCCAAAATAGGCCGAATTATCTTGGCACACTGACTTGATGAGGTATCTAGGCCGAGTTGACTTGTGGCTTGCATCCTTGATCTTGGAGGGGTTTCCTTTACAATTTTAGATTCTATTGACTCAAATAAATATGTAACATGTCAAAGAAGGGTTATTCATACATGACAATGACTCTTTTGACTTTATAGACTCAATGACAAATCCTAGAAGCTCTCAATGGGAGATTGACCTAAAATAAATTTCCCTTGAGCATGAAACCCATGCCTCAAGAACAATAATAATAAAACTATTTTTTCTCTTTTCATTGAATACATAAAACCAACATTACATATGTCATTATGAAGATCGAACCTAGTTACATTTTTCAACATTGTGTTGGTGCAAAAGGAGGATGGGAAATGATGAATGTGTATTGACTATAAAGTAGTAACCAAAATCATGGTCAATAATCTATACATACTTCCTTATATTGATGATATTCTTGATCAATTCAAGGGTGTCTGGTCCTTTATTGAGATTGATTTAAAGCCATGCTACCACTAGGTTCAAATTAAACAAACTAATGTATGGAAGATATCCTCCAAGTCTAAAAATGGCCTTTTTGAGTGGTTGGTCAAGCCTTCTAACTCAACTAATGCTTCAACAACATTCACGAGGATGATGGATGATATCTTATGATCGTTCATGAACTGTTTTGTGGTTTTATATTAAGTAGAAACTAGGAAGAACATTTGTAGCACATTTAGCTAATGTTGAGCACCATGAAACAACATAAGTTATATGCTAATATGGAGAAATGTTCACTTAGAATGCAAAGAAATTAGTTTTTGGGATATATCATGGATGAACATGGGGTGCATGTGGATCCAAACAAGATCCAACTCATTTGCAATTGGCCAACCTCAATGACTTTGACAAAGCTCTAAAGTTTCTTGGGCCTTACCAATTTCTACCATTAGTTTGTCTTAGGATTCTCTCATATTTATTGTCCCTTAAGTCAAATAACCAAGGGCATAACTAAATCCAAGTTTCCTTAGTCTGAGTCACATTCGAAATCATTTTAGGATCTAAAGCATTGTCTCTACTCTACACCAATCCTTACTCTTCCAGAATTGCAATAGTCATTCAAGATTGAGACAAATTCCTCTTATTATAATATCAATGCAATTTTCACTCAACATGGACATCCAGTGGCCTATCACAACAAAACAATATCTAATTTTGTTTGCATACATCCCACTTGTGATAAAGAGATGTACTCCATTCTGTAGGAATGTAAAAAATGGAAGCATTATATTTTAACATTGATTATAAATTGCTACAATTCATTCAAACATAGGTAAATTGACAGAATCATTGCCATCAAAAGTGGTCCATGTTCTTGCAACAATTCCACTTGAAAATTGAGTACAATAATGGAAGCACAAGTTGGGTTGCATACTACCTCAATTAACCCCTAGTTGTGTTTATAACCACAGTTCTTGACTCGTATGGGTACAATACCTCCAAGTGGCCCCAATTATAAGACAAAGACCCCAACTTCATTACTACATATGAGACATTGGTTTTAGGTAAACAAGTTCCAAACTTTCACCTCAATGATGCACCTTTGTGAAATATAGGTCATCTTTGTGCTACTTCAAGTGAGTGTGCAAAGATAATTTGGGAGGCACATTACAATAGGTTAGAAAGACACTTTGTTGAGATTGCAACAAGATGATGGAACTTAGTGAAAAGATTCGCCTTCACTAAGTGGGCCTGCGGGCTATTTTTGGCGCAAGTCTATTTTTAGACATATGGATCATGTCTATGGATTGCAGGTTGCTGTTTATGGATGATTGGTCAAGTTGGAAAAAATAGATGGACTTCTATTTTTGATCAAAATGTGAGTGATCACAGTGTGAGTGATCAAAGTCTATTTTTAGACTGGTTGTCAAAAATAGAAAAGTCAAATACTATTGTATCATAATAATATTTGGACTATAAACTTGATCTTATTCTCTTGGAACACTTCAGTTTGAGCTACAGAGGTGGCACATGCAGCTGTCAGAAGGAAATACGCTTTTCTTATGAGTCAGTTGAGTTGTTGCATGCATGACTTCAGTTAGAACTCAATCAGTTGAGTTTGGTGGAGTTGATTGTGGAGTTGATGGAGTTGTGTTCAGTTTGACTTGGTTAAACTAGTTGTAATTAGTCTAACTGCAAATAGACTAATGATGAGTTGTTAAACTAATTATTAACTCATGATGAAACTAATGAATACATCAGTTAACTCAGTTGCATGTCAGTGCATGTTCAGTTCAACAGGGACAGGTGGTAGAGAATCAGATTGCTATCAGTTGTGACTATAGTTGTGCACCAGATCTTGCACAATCAAGGGATTGAGTATGCCAATGAGTTTTCTCATGTATTTGCCTAGTTTGTAGCTTCTGCTCACATCTTACACATTGTGAGTGATTCTTTAGAGGTAAAATATGAGTTTGGTAGACCATTCTCATTCATTCTTGAGCAGGTATTGAGCAGTGGAGGCAGGCAAGCAGTGGAATAGATTTGGAGATCAGATCTTAGTTGTATTGTGTGTAACAGGAGGCGCTGGTACTGGATTGCTTGTGATAAGCATTGTACTTTGTAATGTTACATGTTCTCAATCATTAATATACAGATAGTTGGGGTTTTTAGCGAGATGCTTTCCCCGGGTTACATACTGTGTTAATGTGTGAATGCTCTTGATGTTTTATTGTTATTGATGCTGCTATATTGATGATCAACGTAGAGGAGCTTATGTATTGTGTATGTATTCCGCAATAGTACATGATCAGGATAATCTCTGTTGAATATGTGTTAAATTATTCAAAATTTCTACATGGTATCGGAGCGAGCTAGATAATTGTAGAAAAAGTTTCTACATGGTATCAGAGCTGCTTGATTTGTAGAAGAGATTTTTACAGGATATCAAGCGAGGATTGATCATCAGATCTACTATTCAGGAAGTGTTTACATTCTATTTCTTCAGGCAGAGTCTGTAATCGGGCCAGGTAGCCTCTGGATTCATCCTTCCTTTGGAAGGTGAGATATCCGGTGAATGCCCATACAGTCAATCTCTGTACGAGAAATATTGTGTTCTCACGAATCTTAGATCGGAAGCGGTTGAGTTGGTAGCTGGTGGAATTCGAATTTGCAGCAGTGTTGTTGAAAATGTCTTTCAACGGATTGCAAATGTTATTCCAAAGCAAGAGCGACCTGGCGCTCAAGGATAAACTCAGAAACAATAAAGGTGAGAATGGATCTTCATCAAAGGTATCTGATGAAGAGAATTGTGCTTTGGCTGCCAAAGCAACGAAGGGGAAGAACAAGAAAGCTTCTCATTCCTGTGTGAAAGGCAAGAAGTAGGATATGTCCAAGGTGAAGTGTTTTCACTGTCACCAGCACGGACACTATGCCACTAATTGTCCGCAGAAGAAGAAGAACAAGAAGGCTGCTGGATCTTCAGCAGGAGAGGCTCTAGCCTCACAGTTTGAGCTTGATTTTTCATTGATCGCATGCTTGGTTTCAAGTGTGATGGGATCAGTGTGGTTCTTGGACAGTGGTGCGTCTTTTCACATGACGGGAGATAAAGATTTGTTCTCTGATCTGGAGGACAAAGATCTTGGAGTGCACATCGAGATGGGCGATGATGGTAGATATAGTGCGACCGGTATCGGTACCATTTCCTTTGAGAGGGAGTCTGGTAAACCCTTCGTATTGAAGGAAGTCATGCATGTTCCAGGATTGAAGAAGAATCTTATCTCAGTGGCGATGTTAAAAGACAAGGGGTATGATGTTGTTTTCAGCGAGGGAAAGGCCTTCCTGTGCAGCAAGACAACCGGTGAGACCCGGAAGATAGGGGTTCGAGTGAGGAACCTTTATCAGTTGCATGTAGATGGATGCGCAGCAATGGCGGGCAAGGCAGAAGGATTGGTGAGCCGGGATGATGGCGAGTTGTGGCACAGGAGATTGGGTCACCTTCACCATGGAGCCTTGAAGATACTGCAGCAGATCACTAGAGGGCTTCCTAAAGGCACACTTGCGCAGTCAAATCAGTGCAAGGGGTGTACTTTGGGGAAGTTTGTGAAAGCCACCTTTCACGAGAAGGATAGTCGCGCCACGACGATCCTTGAGAGAATTCACACAGACGTGTGTGGACCTTTCTCAGTTGCTTCGACAGCAAAACACAGGTATTATGTGATTTTTGTTGATGATTTCTCTCGTAAGTGCTGGATCTTCTTCATGCAGAAGAAGAGCGAGACATATTCAAAGTTCTGTGAATTCAAAGCACTGGTCGAGAAGGAGTCAGGGAAGAAGGTGAAGGCTCTTAGGAGCGATAATGGTGGTGAATACATCTTGGACGAATTCAAGGATTTCTGCAAGGCAGAAGGGATTCGTAGAGAGCTCATAGCTCCCCATAACCCACAGCAGAACGGGGTAGCTGAGCGAAAGAACAGAACGATTGTGGGTGCTACACGGGCAATGTTGCATGATCAGGGCCTACCCCTTCACTTGTGGGCGGAAGCATGCAATACAGCAGTTTATGTGCAGAACCGTTGTCCTCATAGGATACTTGGCATGAGTACACCTGAGGAGACTTATTCTGGTAAGAAGCCTGATCTTTCTCATTTGAGGATTTTTGGTGCTAACGTTTACATGCATGTGACGAAGGATGCCAGGAAGAAGTTGGAGCCGACCGCAAAGGTTGGGATATTTGTGGGGTACACTGATACGCCCCACAACTATCGTGTGTATTTTCCAGACAGTGGTAAAACTGTTGTGCGACGGGATATAAAATTTCAGGAGGAGAAAGCCATGAAGTGTTCGCTTGAGAGGGAGCTACACTTGCATGCAGATGAGGAGCTATTAGTTCCTAAGGATGAGCTTCAGGATGTGGATCAGCCACAGGACGAGGTTCATGGAGTGGAAGAGACCACTCATGCAGCGCCAACCATCAGAGGGCGAAAGCGCTTGACAGAAGTTGAGCGACTGGCTCAAGATGTAGAGAAAGTTGTAGGACCACCTACAGCCCAACGCAGGCAGAGACAGTCACCTGATCAGTACACTGGATACATGGCTCTGATGAGCAAGTGTGTTGTGACTGAGCCATCCTCTTTCGAGGAAGCTGTGGAGGATCCCGCATGGGTAGACGCCATGGTGGAAGAGTATGATTCTATTGTCAGAAACAGTGCATGGGAGATTGTTCCTAGACCGGAAGGGAAATCAGTGGTGGGTTCGAGATGGATCTACAAGGTCAAGCAGGCAGCTGACGGGAGTGTGGAGAAGTACAAGGCAAGATTTGTTGCCCGAGGCTTTTCACAAATAGAGGGGATCGATTATGAGGAGACCTTTGCACCTGTCACAAGGTATTCTTCCATACGGACGATTCTTGCTCTCTCAGCGCAGATGGGATGGCACATTCATCAGATGGATGTGAAGACTGCATTCCTCAACGGAGTCATTGAGGAGGAGGTGTACATTGAGCAACCCGAAGGCTTTGAGGTCTTCAGCAGCGAGTCGCATGTGTGCAGGCTCAAGAGAGCACTGTATGGGTTGAAGCAAGCACCACGTGCTTGGTACACACGGATAGACAGCTATTTCACAGGACTTGGATTCTCCAAGAGCGAGGCGGATCCTAACCTATACCAGATTGTGGTGGAGGGTAAGTTGCTTATCATTGTACTGTATGTTGATGATTTGATTCTAACGGGTGATGAGCTGTTGATACTGTCATGCAAGAAGGATCTTTCTACAGAGTTTGAGATGAAGGACTTGTGCCTCCTTCACTATTTCCTAGGATTGGAAATATGGCAGTGCAGTGGTGGACTGTTTGTTTCTCGGGGCAAGTATGCTCGGGAGATACTGGAGAAGTTCAACATGCATGGCTGCAAGCCTGTTGATACTCCTCTTCCTGGAGGTTGGAGGAAGGAGGATGCCACTTCAGGAGAAGAAGTGGATGCCACTGTTTATCGACAGTTGGTGGGGTCGTTGATGTATTTGGTCAATACACGACCTGATATATGCTATGCAGTTAACCAGCTTTCACAAGCTATGGTTAAGCCTACCAAGCTCTTCTGGAAGGCGGGCAAGCATGTATTGCGCTACTTGAGAGGCACATCGGGATATGGTTTGTGGTACAGACAGGAGGATGAGGTGAAGCTATGTGGCTTCACGGATGCAGATTGGGCAGGGAGCCCAACGGACAGAAAGAGCACATCAGGAGGGGTCTTCAGTATCAGATCGACAGCAGTTTCTTGGTACAGCAGGAAGCAGAGATCCGTGGCACTCAGTTCAGCAGAGGCCGAGTATATGGCAGCAAGTTTGGCTGCATGCGAGGCTATATGGATGAGGAAGATCCTGGTTGGTTTGTTCGGTTCTCATTTGGATCCTACTGTGATTTACTGTGATAACCAGAGTTGCATTAAACTCTCGGCTAATCCTGTATTTCATGATAGATCTAAACATATTGACATCAGGTACCATCATATCAGAGATTGTGTGCAGCGGAGGATCATGTTACTTTCGTACATTCCAACGGAGGATCAGGATGCTGATATTCTGACGAAGGCTCTCACCAGGAGCAAATTCGAGTACCACCGAGGCAGGATAGGGGTTGCTGATAATCCATATCTTGTCGAGAGGGAGTGTTGAGATTGCAACAAGATGATGGAGCTTAGTGAAAAGAGTCGCCTTCACTAAGTGGGCCCGCAGGCTATTTTTGGCGCAAGTCTATTTTTAGACTATGTCTATTTTTAGACATATGGATCATGTCTATGGATTGCAGGTTGCTGTTTATGGATGATTGGTCAAGTTGGAGAAAATAGATGGACTTCTATTTTTTATCAAAATGTGAGTGATCACAGTGTGAGTGATCAAAGTCTATTTTTAGGCTGGTTGTCAAAAATAGAAAAGTCAAATATTATTGTCTCATAATAATATTTGGACTATAAACTTGATCTTATTCTCTTGGAGCACTTCAGTTTGAGCTACAGAGGTGGCATATGCAGCTGTCAAAAGGAAATACGCTTTTCTTATGAGTCAGTTGAGTTGTTGCATGCATGACTTCAGTTAGAACTCAATCAGTTGAGTTTGATGGAGTTGATTGTGGAGTTGATGGAGTTGTGTTCAGTTTGACTTGGTTAAACTAGTTGTAATTAGTCTAACTGCAAATAGACTAATGATGAGTTGTTAAACTAATTATTAACTCATGATGCAACTAATGAATACATCAGTTAACTCAGTTGCATGTCAGTGCATGTTCAGTTCAACAGGGACAGGTGGTAGAGAATCAGATTGCTATCAGTTGTGACTATAGTTGTGCACCAGATCTTGCACAATCAAGGGATTGAGTATGCCAATGAGTTTGCTCATGTATTTGCCCAGTTTGTAGCTTATGCTCACGTCTTACACATTGTGAGTGATTCTTTAGAGGTAAAATACGAGTTTGGTAGACCATTCTCATTCATTCTTGAGCAGGTATTGAGCAGTGGAGGCGGGCAAGCAGTGGAATAGATTTGGAGATCAGATCTTAGCTGTATTGTGTGTAACAGGTGGAGCTGGTACTGGATTTCTTGTGATAAGCATTGTACTTTGTAATGTTACATGTTCTCAATCATTAATATACATATAGTTGGGGTTTTTAGCGAGATGCTTTCCCCGGGTTACATACTGTGTTAATGTGTGAATGCTCTTGATGTTTTATTGTTATTGATGCTGCTATATTGATGATCAACGTAGAGGAGCTTATGTATTGTGTATGTATTCCGCAATAGTACATGATCAGGATAATCTCTGTTGAATATGTGTTAAATTATTCAAAATTTCTACACACTTCAGTGTGGAGAAGACAACAGCATATTTAAGAAGTATTTTTATTGGCCAAAAGTTTAGTAGGACATTAGTTACTATCTTGAATTTTGCACTGCTCATGCTATCGCTAAACTTGTTATTAAGAAGCAAGGGTTGTACACTCCTCTACCTACCCCAAACAATTCCTCGAAGTTAGTGTCCATGGTTCACATTTCAGGTTTTCCCTGCACCAAGCAAGGTAATGACTATGTCTTTGTGGTTGTCGAAGAGTTCTCTAAGTGGCCATGTTGGCACCATGTGAGAAGAATATCACACTAGAAGCCACTAGTGAGTTATTTTTTGAGTGTATTTGTGTTATCACCTAAAAAGTGATCACCTAGCCATCTTCTACTAAGATGATCAAAATACACCATCTAGCATGGGTTTTACACATTAAAACCCACATTCACCTTAAGAAATAATTTAGAAAACATTTTCCTAGATTATCTCCTATTAAAACCCAAATAACCTATAAGAATAATTAAATAAATTATTATTTATTTATTATTCTTTCAAAATAATTATTAAAACATTATTTAATGATTATTTCTAAACCATTTTGATTAAATCATCTAGGAATAATTAAATAAATCATTATTTATTTATTATTCCTTATTTATCCCTTATTTCTCTCATGAGATAATTATTAAATCATTATTTAGTAAATATCTCTAACTCACTTTGACCATATCTTCTTAAAGTAATTAATAAATCATTTTTATTTGTTAATTACTTTAACAATTTTCTAAATTAACTCAATAAATCATTATTTTTAGAGTTAGTTTATAAATAAATATATTTGATCATTTCAAATAATTTTTCTCTCTCGAAAATATAATAAAATATTCCTAACGGCAAGATCTTGATTTGGTCTAAGATTTTTTTTTTTTTCTAGGTCTAGATCTATCCTAATAGTTTATTATAAATAAAGGGGTTTTCTCCTCACTCTCTACACATGACCATTTCATCATCGTCATTATCATCCTATAGCTTCTAAGCTCCCATCATTGAGTTCAAGCCACCATTTTTCCTTTATTCTCGTTGCATCCATTGAGAGAGAGATAGATGTAACTAAAGCACAAGGTCATAAATAACTCATCCCACGAAGGGGAATGTTGTAGATCCAAGTCTTCTTATTCTCCTCACCAGGTGTAATCTATTTTACTTTAATAATAAAAATTCAAATCAATATATTTCCATTGGGTTTCTACTGCATTGTTCATTATTATATCTCTTTATGTTTTGCATGTTGTCTTTGGCATGGTTTCTAACAATTGTTTTTCAGATCTAAAGAACACTAAGTTACATGTTATCTATCGTTATTAGGGTTATTTGTCACCAATAGCTTAAAAGAATATTTTTCGCTCAATTTCTCTAAAAAATTCTACTAATAGTTTCGATTCATTTTCGACTATCATAGACCATTAGTTACTCAATATTGTCTGGTCCAGCTTGTGGTATCCTATGGAATAAAAGTTCAACAATTCAACTACATTCCATTCCCAAACAGGGAAAACAAAAGAATCCAATATGACGATAATGCATATCATATGCATGTACAACTAAAAATCTCCGTATATGTTCAACATAGTTAAAATAGAGCCATATATGGCTCTATTGGCCATATAATATTTTGCATGTGCTTGGGGTTCCAACGATTGGTACACATTGATATAGCTCTACCCATTAGATCTTCTAAGTAAGAGTCCTCCCATGCTTTACATATGACAAATAAAGCAGTCACATTTTTTGAATGGATCAAACACCTCCAACAATAGGTTCATGATATCATAGAAAAATCCAATGCCAAGTACAAGCAATGATATAATCAACATAGGTTTCCACACAAGTTTCAATTTAGTGATAAGGTGTGGTACATTTGCAAAAATATCACCTCATAAATCCCCACAAAAATTCTAAGTCACTCTAATATAGGACTTACACCATCACGAAGGTTGTGTGTGAAAATGTTTTTGAACTAAATATTCCCCCTTTCCTTGGCTTATACCCAGTATTTAATGTGGAGATACATCAACCATATTTCTCACCTCTACTAGATATCTCAAAGATTACTAAGTATTTGGCCCCTTTATAACTCAATTTCGAATGCATTAAGCAACCTACAATGGATCAAATCATGGACACCAAGACAAAGGGCACCCACCAATAAAACATACAACTTTATCGACTTATAAAAACAAGACAACTTCCTTACCAAAGCAAGTAGCTCACCTAGATTCAAATTCAATAGAAGTTTCCCTATCTAATGAGGGAACTTGATGTGATAGAAACCATTTCTCATAAAGGGGGAGGATTGATCCAAATGGAAATAGGTTCCACCCACCTCTTCCACTAACTCAACACAGTTCTCCATCTTGACATTTTTTTTATCTACATATTTTTTAGTCTTAAACTTCTAGGGTCATTTTAGGGCCTTGAACAATGTTTTTTTACAGTTAGGGGACCTAAGTTCACTACAAGCCTACCTAGGCCTAAATCTTTTTACTTCTCATTTAGATCTTTCCATTGAGCTACTGTGTGCCCCAAATAAATATTATATGCAAAATTTGTGCCCTTTAGAAGTTGACATATTGACTAACGACCTTGACGCCCATAATCTTTTTGGCCTTCATCTCTTAGGGTTAGGGATTTTGCCTCTTATGGTTAATACTTTATGTTAAAAGGCCATTTTCAACCTCTTGTAATGCATATTGTAAATTATCATAGCCAACACCTTTCTCTTTAGAGATAAGCTACCACCATTCTAGTTAGTTTGTATTTCTTCGCATTTTACAATGCTTCCAATTTCTTCACTAATAGAATCTCGGTCTTATTATATTATTGTGCTTCTACAACATTTATGTGTGTGTCTTTGTTTCCATTTATATTCCCACCTTTCATTTCATTATACATGATATATATCACCATATGGTATAATATTTTGTCCCATAATAGGAAACTTAATTCATTGATGCAAATTGCAATTAGTGAAGAAGGTTTATGTAATTAAAGAAAAAATTGTCCAATAGTTGCCACATAGTAAACTTATTATTGTATTCTTACTCATTTAATTCCACACACATGGATGGAATATGCAATGTGATCTCATCCTACAAAGGCCATGTTGTAATTGAGTTAGATGGTGCAACAGGAATGTCTATCTAGGTTTCTTTCAACTGGCATCAACAAGCTTCCTATCAATTGGGAACAACTACATCTAGAATGTTGACTACATATCCAGTGACAGCTCATATTCAAAAAGGGAATTCATTCTAAAATATGTAGATAGTTGTGTCCATTAAAAACCCAATGGTGGCATTATGATTTTTTTAATGAATGAAGATCATAGGTGTAATGCCTATACTAGTATTAGTTATTTCTACCTTAAATTATTGTATAACATTTGTAAACAAGGATTGAGGGATAATTTCATTAATAGTGCTTGTATAAGGGTTTCCATGAAACCAAAATTACTTTTTGTATCTACAATAGTTGTATTTTTTTGTACATACTAAGAATATTATTTATTCCAATCCATGAGCTTCAACTAAATGTGTTGACCATGGAGTTGAATCAACTTAGTGAATTGAGGTTCATATGTGTTGTTGCATTATTTATATGGAGTTAACCAGTACAAACAAGTGTCTAGAGGATTATGAATGACGAAAAGTAATGAACATATAATACCTTAGAGATTAATATAAATTATAGAAACATATATGGAAGAAAAGGTAATAAAAGCAGTAAAACAAAATAATCAAGCTAATTTCATGGTAATTGTCTCATACAAAGGAAACAAACCTTTATAGCTTGAAGAAGCCACCATGATCATTATAGTAGGTAAATCAAGGTATGCATGTTACAATACCAACATGAATCATTTCAAGATGCCACACAATATTGGTTTATACCTTGTGGGGTTTATGCCACTCAAGTTCCCTCTCTACTTTACCTAAGAGTATTGAGGATTATTAAATATTTAATGGCCTATATATATGTTCAATATTGATGCAACATTAGTTTTTAGATAGAGAAATTATTAATAGTACTTCTATTTTTTAGAAATTCTAAGCCTTGAAATTAAGTTTTCTCATAGCCCAGTGTAAGTAACAATAACTCTGACAAACTCCTTTCAAGGCATCCTTACTCTCCATTAGCCACATCTCCTATGAAGGATTTGTTGTTACAAGATTCTTCTTCATGTTTAGGTTACACTATATTGGTGGAACCCACTCATATTAAAATTTGCTACTCCTCGATAGCTTTTCCCCAATTTGGTTTACAATTCTAGGTTTTGTCTTTTAGCAATATTATTGAAGCCATTTTCAATCTCTACACTTGCATACTTCATTTTTAAATAAAAAACTACCAAGTGAGAACATTAAAAGTCACGGAGTCTATAGTTGAATGCTACTTTCTCATAATACACTTTTTCTTTCAATCATTGTCTTGCACCACAATCAAGATAACCTCAAGTGGTTCATTGAAAATTCGACTCTACAAAACATAACACTCGCAATGATATGTCTAGCGTTAGCTTTTGAGAATAAGAACTCAAACTTCTTCAAAGAATTGTTGAAGTTGATGACCTATAATTCAAGTTAAAGTTAATTTCGTAACTGTAAGTATCAAATTCCTTTAATTACCAATTCAACAAAATTCAATGTTATATGGTTTAGTTACATAAATTTTGAAATGCCAAAAAGGCTACTAATCGTATTCAAAGCTTAAAAACACATACTCCACGTGAGCTCTTATGGATTTAACTCACCAAAAAAACATCTTGAAATGAAAGTTTATCTTTAAATTTTATATTGTTGGCATATAAGTTAATGAATTTAACAAGGATCAAATACTAAAAGTAAAATACAATTGTTGACATAAATTTTATCATACATTCAGTGAATTTTCATCAAAAAGATTTCCCACATAAACCTTGATTTCTACATCAATCAAGGTATCTTCAAGTAGGTAATTTCAAATTTAACTTCTATAAACAAAATAACATTGACTTTGAAATGTCAAGTATTAGGTTTTTTAGGAGAAAGAAATTCTTAATAGAGATGAAAGTCTCATATCTTTAAAGGTGGAGAGGAAAATCAAGTAACCTTACTCTTATTAGAGGTCAAGTTTGATTTTAAAGTTAATTTCTTAATTTAAAATATAAAATTCATATATTCCCAATTCAATAAGTGCAAAAGGCCGTGTTGGATGATTTCGTTTTAAATAAATGTTGAGATAATAGTTATTAATTTTTTTATTTTTATTTTTTATTTTTAAAAAACGAGTAAGGGTTTGTATTAATAAACACTGGATTATGATCCAGAACCGTTATAAAATCTTTCTAGCTTTTGACAATAGAAAGTTCATTAGTCCATACAAAAGTGGTGCTATGATCCAAATTGGATCCTTAAAACATCTCCATGACTGTTTCAAATTATGTCAGGCTTCAAAATCTTTTGAAGGACGAACTTATTAGAAATGACCTCTGGACAATGGCAATTTGTGAACAGCATGGGACACTGAGGACCCTCGGTCAAAGTGCGTTGACCGTTGACCCATGGAGACCGTGCATGGACGCAAATTGGCAATCGGAAACCCAGATCCAAAAACAGAGGCAATTTCTGAAACGAGATTAGCAAAGCGCTAATCGCATATCGCAAGGCAAAACTCTCAGTGAAGGAAAGTCCCGAGCACTCGGTCACGAGGAAAACAAGAAACCGTGCGAAAACCGTCAAAAGGCGGGTCCCGCACGCAAAACCGGTGGGATATCGCGTGCACTTCGAGAAGTAAGCGGGTTTGGCGAAGTTCAATGTGATGCCACACACCGGGTGACACGCGTCCAGCGGATGTGAGAGAAAACTGCTTACATCGCGTGAGTAACGGTCAAGCAACTTACCCGCGTGATATAGACGAAGACCGTAGGATCTAGAGGCTCCAGATCAACGGCGGAGAATCAACCCGATGGAAGACCGGATTTGACGGGGAAATAAACTGAGGTACATGAGATTTGAGGTCCGATGAGTTGGCAGAGGAACAGTTTCGCGGGCAATCTTGGAAAAACGGAAATAACGATCATCGAAAAGAATTGACACTCAGTTCATGAGGAAACAGGTGGCCACCTCTCTGTGAAGCGTTACACAGCGATGATGATGCAGAGCAGGGGAATTCCAGCGGACAGAGGCAGGCGATCCAGAGAGCCAGGAAGCAAAAACGAACAGTCAAGGAGAAGATTGGCTTTAAGCCACGAACAAACAAAGAGTAAGAAGGGAGCAGAAGTAGACAGAAAGAAGTGAATTGCAGAGAACAGAGAAGCCGAGCTGACCTGCAGAGCAAAGGCAGCATCGAGCAGACAGAACAGAGGGAATCCGAGAGTCTATGAACTCCAGATAAGGCTTGAGAGGTTCAAGCAACTCCTCTGTGTAGACCTGTCAGGTATTGAGTACCAAATTGGACTCATACCACTGAGACTAGTGAGTCGAGATTTAGTAAGGGGGAGTCTATGTACTCTAGAGACTTGGGGGATCCAAGTACAATCCTACTAATCATTCTCTGTTAAGTGAGACTCAAATTGAGCTCCTTATTGTAAAATATCTGCTTTAAGACACAATAGAAAAGGCCACCACCGAAGGCTGGACCAGGAGACGTAGCCCAGGAGGATTGGGTGAACTCCTTATTAAATTTATTGTGTTTTGTATTTGCTTACTATGTTTCTCTTACTGTTTCAAGTGCCTGTGTATTTCGCAATCTTATCGATCTGTTGCTTAAAATAACATAGGCACACCCCAGAACATGGGTCTGTAATACCTTGATTAATTAACTGAGATCATTCACGAGTGATTTCAGATCAAGTGGTATCAGAGCATCTAGGTTGTTTAAGGTTAGACAAGCTTGTGTTGGATTTTGTTGTTGAATGCTAACTAGATCAAAGCTTAAATTAAAAGAAGGAGAGTTGGTCAAAACTAACCTGGAAATTGGAAAAGTATGTCCTAAGAAGAAAATGTCAGAAGAAAGTCCCTTGGGACCAGACCCCCAATTCATAGATAGTTTCCTGGCCATGAGGTCCATGGTAGAGGAAATGTACAGGGAGTTTAAGAAAGATAAAGATGAAGATTCATCACGCTCCAAAGAGAAAGGAGAAGAAGAATCTCTCCTCCATGACCACTCAAAAGGCAAAGGGAGAGAAGAAAACTTTCTCACACCTCCTAATAGCCCTGAACATAAAAAGAAGACATCTTTGATTAAATTAGATATTAAATTTTACTTACCAATATATGAGGGAGAGTTGAATGCAGAGAAGCTGGATAATTGGATCAAAGAAATTGATGTTTATTGCAGAGTGCAGAGTATCGACTCAGACAAGAGTAAGATTCAACTGGCCAGCCTACGCCTCAGAGGCACTGCCTTGGTATGGTGGGAAGGCAGGACACAAGCTGACATGAAGAAACATGGTAAGATTCTTTTTGTCTAGAGTGAATTTGTTTCTGCAATCAAAAAGCAGCTCTATCCACTAGCTTACATGCAGCAAGCCATGATGAGCTGGCAAACTCTTCGCCAATTGAAAGGGCAAACTGTACAAGGTTACACCTAAGAATTTAGGAAAAGAGCTTTGATTCTAGGAATTTCATTAGACTCTGTTGAAGTACATAGGTGGTCTACACAGCTAGATGAGGCACACTATCCTCATATTTAATCCCACTAGTATAGATGAGGTATCTGTTCAAGGTACACATCTAGAAGCTAGAGGAAAGAATGGGAACTCAGAAGTTGGAGGATCATCCAAGCCCATTGCAAGCAAGAATAAGGAGAAAAAAAACAGAAATGGAAAGAGAGGAAGGCCAACACTGCACAGAAAAGCAAGTCTTCATGCACTCACTGTAAGAAGGATGGGCATGATGATGAGCACTGTTGGATTCTGCATCCGGAGCTGAGACCTAAGAATTTTGAGGGCAAGAAGAAGAATACTGCTGCAGCTATTCAGAAAGATTTGGGGTCGGAATCAAGAGATGAAACAACCATTGCAGCCATAGGTATAAAAGGTTGTCCGCTTTAGAGAATGCAAAAATCAAGAAGCAGGTGCAGGAGTTGCTCGAGAAGGGGTTCATCAGACCTCACCATGTGGGTCTCCAATCGTTTTGGTGAGAAAGAAAGATGGCTCATGGAGAATGTGCATTGATTACCGAGCACTGAATAAGATAACAATCAAAAAATGTTATCCCCTTCCTCGCATAGATGATCTATTAGATCAATTGAAAGACGTTGTTTATTTTTCCAAGTTAGACTTGCATAGTGGATATCATCAGGTCAGAGTTGCAAAACAAGATGCATGGAAGACTTCTTTCAAAACAAAGCAAGGATTGTATGAGTGGTTGGTTATGCCTTTTGGCTTGACTAATGCTCCTGCTACTTTCATGAGAATAATGAATGATGTACTCGGACCTTTTCTTGATGATTTTGTTATTGTATATCTGGATGACATTCTTATATTTAGAAAAACGTGTGAAGAACATTTAAAGCATGTTAAGCAGACACTAGATGTTTTGAAAAGAGAAAAACTTTATGTTAAACTCTCAAAATGTGAATTTGGCAAAACATCTTTGAATTATTTGAGTCATATAGTAGGGGGTGGTGAATTGAAGATAGATCCCTCTAAGGTGGCGTCATTTTAAACTGGCCTAAACCCAAATCTGCTACAGAAGTCAGAAGCTTCTTAGGAGCAGCACAATATTGGAGAAAGTTCATTTCCTTAATTGCAGCTCCCTTACATGCTTTAACAGGATTGAACAAGGTGTTTCAGTGGGGAGGAAAACAGCAGAAAGCCTTCGACACCTTGAAAGAAAAGATTAGTACAACACCAGTACTAGCACTGCCTAATCTTCAAAGACCATTCGAGATCCAAATGGATGCCATGACTATGCCATGGGAGCAGTGTTGATACAGCACGGTAAACCCATATGTTATCATTCTGAGACATTTAATTCCGCGGTAGTTAACTATCCCACATATGATAAAGAATTGTATGCATTAGTACAGAGTGTGAAAAAGTGGAAACATTAATTAATG
The DNA here is from genome assembly GCA_031772625.1 of Pinus tabuliformis. Lineage (NCBI taxonomy): Eukaryota > Viridiplantae > Streptophyta > Pinopsida > Pinales > Pinaceae > Pinus > Pinus tabuliformis. The sequence continues at coordinate 724,607,606 of CM062808.1, read as the reverse complement.
GGCAAAGAGACAGTTATACATACTGATCATCAACCCCTTCAATATCTACACTCCCAAACTAAGTTGCAACAATCAAGACACTATAGATGGATGGGTTTTGCTACAACAGTTTCATTTAGTCATCAGATATAAAAAGGGCATACACAATAAAGTTGCAGATATGTTATCTAGACCGATTATAAATGCATCTACTATACTTAAGCATAATTCAGTATTGCATGAGAGCTACATTGAACAATATGCTCAAGATATAGATTTTAAAGATATGTATGCAACTTTAAGTCAAGGCAAATGAGTAGAAGACTTGGATTATCACATTAAGGACCAACTCTTGCATCATTGTGGGAAGTTATGGTTTCCACAAACTGAAAGAGTAAAGATAATTTGGGAAGCACACACTTCTTTAATACCAGGTCACTTTGGTGTAAGTAAAACAGTTGCACAGCTGCAAAGATTTTGTTATTGGCCAAAAATGAATGAGACAGTTTCTAGATATGTAAGAGGGTGTACCATGTGTGCTAAAATCAAGCCCAGCAATAGAAAACTAGGCTTGTACACTCCACTGCCAATTCCTTCTCATCCTTGGGAAAGTGTTTCCATGGATTTTGTTGGAGGACTGTCTAAATCTAGGAAAGGTCCTGACTATTTATATGTTGTTGTGGATAGGTTCAGCAAAATGTGTATTTTAATACCTTGTAATAAACAGATTACAGCTGAACAAACTGCAAAGTTGTTCTTTTAGCATGTATGGGTTCATTTTGGATTACCCACTTCCATTATATCTGATCGAGACACCCGAATTTTTGGGAAGTTTTGGTCGAGTCAGTGGGAACTTATGGACACCAAACTAAAGAAAAGCACAGCCTTTCATCCACAAACAGATGGCCAGACATAAGTGGTCAACAGGACAGTGATCCAGTTGCTCAAAGGCTATTGCAACAAGCATCCCAAACTTTGGGATGAACATTTGTGTTATGTGCAGCATGCTTACAACGGAGCAAAACATTCTTCTACACAAAGATCTCCTTTCGAGACATGTTTTGGTTTCACATCAAGGTCTCCCTTGGATTTTGTCTTTGGTAAAGACATAGAAGTTGATGGACACAGTTATGTGGACAAGGCAACCAAGTTCATTGAACAAATCCAAGAGATTCACCAGGCAGTACATGAACAACTGGAAAAAAGCCAAGCCAAATACAAGGCAAGGCATGACAAGCATCGGATGGAGCATAGTTTCCAAGTTGGTGATCAAGTCTGGTTGTATATCAGCAAAGACATAATGCAAGGTGAAGGTAAAAAGCTAAATCCAATAAGGTATGGACCTTTCAAGATACTTGAGAAAATTGGTGAGAATGCTTTTTGCCTTGATTTACCAGCTTACATGTAGATCTACTTAGTCATTAATGCAGACAGCTTGAGACTATTTGAACCTTCATTATTGAAGATCCCGAAGTGCAAAGTCAATTGCCTTCTATTGATGATCTGTTACCTGAATATCTCAATGAATTGTAGGAAGATACAGTTCTGGACAGGAAGGTGAGGACGACGCGCAGGGGAGATGTTGAGTACCTCAAGATTGGACTCAAGGGTTCAAAGCCAAGCAGTGCAAAATGGATAGAGATTGGACAAGTGAGACAACTATACCCTCACTTAGTCGATGCTTGAAAACCAACTTTTGGTGGTCCAAAAGCTTTTTCAGTGGGAAGGCCGTGATCCGAATTGGATCCTTAAAACATCTCCATGATTGTTTCAAATTATGTCAGGCTTCAAAATCTTATGAATGACGAGCTTATTAGAAATGACCTCTAGACAATGGAAATTTGTGGCCAGCATGAGACAACGAGGACCCTCAGTCAAAGCACGCTGACCGTTGGCCCATGGAGACCGCGCATGGATGCAAATTGGAAATCGGAAGCCCAGATCCAAAAATAGAGGTAGTTTCTGATACGCAATTCGCAGGGCAAAACTCTCAGTGAAGGAAAGCCCCAAGCGCTCGGTCACGAGGAAAACAGGAAACCACGCGGAAATCGTTAGAAGGCAGCTCCCGTGCCCAAAACCGGCGGGATATCGCGTGCACTTTAAGCGGTAAGCGGGTTTGGCTAAGTTCAGCGCGATGCCACACACCGAGTGACACACGTCTAGCAGATGTGAGAGAAAACCACTTACATCACGTGAGTAACGGTTGAACAACTTACCCGCGCAATATAAACGAAGACCGTAGGATCTGGAGGCTCCAGATCAACGGCAAAGAATCAACCCGATGGAAGACCGGATTTGACGAGGAAATAGACTAAGGTACATGAGATTTGAGGTCCGATGAGTTGGAAGAGGAACAGTTTCGCGGGAAATCTTGGAGCAATAGAAATAACGACCGTCAGAAAGAACTGAGACTCAATTCGTGAGGAAACATGTGGCCACCTCTTTGCGAAGCGTTACACAGTGATGATGACGCAGAGCAGGGGAATTCCAGTGGATAGAGGCAAGCGATCCAGAGAGTCGGGAAGTAGAAACGAACAGTCAGGGAGCAAATTGGCTTTAAGCCATGAACAAACAAAGAGTAAGAAGGAAGCAGAAGTAAAGAGAAAGAAGTGAATTGCAGAGAACAGAGAAGTCGAGCTGACCTGCAGAGCAAAGGCAACATCGAGCAGATAGAACAGAGGGAATCCGAGAGTCTATGAACTCTAGAGAACGCTTGAGAGGTTCAAGCAACTCCTCTATGTAGACCTGTCAGGTATTGAGTACCAAATTGGACTCATATCACTGAGACCAGTGAGGTCGAGATTCAGTAAGGGGGAGTCTGTGTACTCTAGAGACTTGGGGGATCCAAGTACAATCCTACTGATCATTCTCTGTTAAGTGAGACTCAAATTGAGCTCCTTATTGTAAAATATCTGCTTTAAGACACAATAGAAAAGGCCACCACTAAAGGCTGGACCAGGAGACGTAGCCCAGGAGGATTGGGTGAACTCCTTATTAAATTTGTTGTTTTTTGTATTTGCTTACTGTGTTTCTCTTACTATTTCAAGTGCCTATGTATTTCACAATCTTATCGATCTGTTGCTTAAAATAACATAGGCACATCCCAGCACATGGGTCTGTAATACCTTCATTAATTAGCTGAGACCATTCACGAGTGATTTCAGATCATGTTAGTTCTTAAGCTACATATTCTTCTTATACTAAAAACATGTATCCCTATAATTCACCAAAAATACCCAGGAAGCAAGAGATATTTATAGTGTATCATTAAACTTCAAAGGTGATAACAAAAAAATAGGACGACCTAACAGTGAACCAAACCATCAACAACTTCCATAACTAGGGGGATCAATCCCTGTTGACAACAATGTTTCTTCTTCCCAAAGGTGATGCTGGAACCATTGCCTGTCATATCAGGCTAAGATTCATCGGCCATAAGATCCTCCAAGGCTAAAATTTGAGCATTGAGAGAGGGGAATTCCTCATGCAAACCACTCAATGAAAGCTCCAAACTACAAAGGAGGTGAAGAAACTTGGCTTCCAATAGAAGGAGAGAAGATTGTGTTTTCCTTTCAACCATGTCATCATGTTGTTGCTTGGTGACCTGTAACGCTTCCATGGAATCTAGAAACCTATCTAACAACGAGACAACTTCCAGGCTCTCTGAATTTGGCAGAGGATCTACCATTTCAAGAAAAAACCATTGCACACGATTGACTAATAAAATAGAAAACTTAATCCACTCTTCAAGTCCAACAAGCAAAGGCTTCGCATGTAAATACAGAGAGACCATATACACCTTTAAATTATAATGACTATGACCCTAACACGAGCCAATATAAATCAAAATTTCCATAACTAAACCAAAATCCTCGGGAGTATATTGTAGTGACTGTTGAGAGAAAACGGAGGACGACGAAATTAAAACTAACTCACTGCTCGATGCATGAAGATCCATGGTCACGACGAGCTCTAGCCACTCCCACCTTAAGTGATATAAATGTTTGTACCACATTGAGAAAAGGGGAGGGTGGATTAGTTGACACTTAATAAAAATCATAGGACAGTTGGAGAGAGTCTTTATGGACCAATGTTGAGAAATATGAGGGCATCTAATCCCAATGCCGATTACTCTTAATATGCGAGCCAAGGCCGAACAACATTGAAATTAGATGATCCATCCCCAACACAATTCAAATTTCCTGTCATTTCCTAATTGATTAAAAGGCTAGGAGTTCCTGACATGACTAAGGAATTGGGGAAATTTTGAAAATTCCATTATCCATCTCCATTTTGTCTTGCTCCATAGTTGAACTTTTTTTTGCTAAGGAGTCTATGACTGAATTTAGATGTCTATAGACATGAAAAAAATCCAAATGCTCGAACTGAGAGACAATTAAGCATATCCTTTGGATAATTGGAGGATGATCTGAGCATGGAACCTTTGAGGCCTTTATCACTTGTCGAATAAAAAGTTGAGAATTGCCAAAAACCATTAGTTTAAAAACTTCCTTTGCCAAAGTTGTTTCTATACCTTTCCATGGAGCAAGAAACTTCACTTGATTATTGGATGCATGAGAAAGACCCCAAGGAAAATAATACACAAATTTTTCATCGGGACTAAACAATACCTCCCTCCCCCCTTCCCCACTCCTGCCTTCCCCGGATTTTTATTTTTATTTTAAAAAGCATTTCAATTTATATTTTTCATGTGACTATCTTATGGGTTTAATTCCTTACCAAACATTTTGAAATTGAGGTCATGTTTTCACTGCCACAACACCCTCCAAAACTTTACTACATTCAAATTTTGGAGCCTACCAAACTATCGTATCAAGTGTCGCTTTGGTCGTCAAGTGTCATTTCAATTCATTCCACATGTTTCAAGTGTTCTTGATAATTCCTAAGTGTTGTTGCAATGTTTAGAACATCTCTACTGCACTTCAAGGTTGTAACACCTTTGTTCATTGTAAAACAACACTTTTGGTTGCAATCACACACTTTGTTCATTGTACTTGGAGAGTGTTTGTAAACTAGTGTTTTAATGTGTAGTTCTCATTGTTCACCTGTATAAGTCTTTTGATGAGTTGTTATATGTTGCACTTGATTTTACGTCTAAAACTCATTGTGTTCACCCCTTGTTTTATCTTTCAATCTTAGACAAATTTTGGTTGCACAAGTTATCCCACTAAGGCTAGGAGAGTGCATGGCACACTCTTAAGCCTTAGTCGAGATCCCTTCCTTTTTCTGAAGTGTACCTTGCACCCCTCAAGAGCGCATAGTACACTCCCAAGCATCATTCCCCTTCCTTGTTCTGAACTGCGCCCTTAAAGAAATCCTTCCTCCTTTCTGAGTGCATGGCGCACCATCAAAGCAACATCATCATCCCTTCGTCCTTAAAACTTGTGCCCTACGCCCTCCTTGGCTCCCTTGAGCACATAGTGCACTTGGTAAGGCCAAATACTAACCCCTTCAACCTGCAAACTTGTGCCCCACACCCTCCTGGTTTATCTTGAGCGCATAGTGCACTTGGGAAGGTCGAAGCTTCATCCCTTCAGCGTTTAGCAGTGCGCCCTATGCCCTCCTTGTTTTCTTTGAGCGTGTAGTGCACTTCCAAAGCCTCAATGGCCTTCCTTTCCCCTTCAGACTTGTGACCCACACCCTCTCTTAAGCCTCCTCTCTCCAGTTGAACGCACAAGTGCACCCTGAAGCCTCGAAGAACTCATCCTTCCCTCCTTGGATGTGCGCCCTGCGCCCAAAAGTTTCCCTTGTTCTTCCCAAGTGCACTGTTAAGCCATGAACAAAAAAAATTCATAAGACTTGTTAGAATAGGACATTTTTTAGACTGATGTTTTCTTTCCATGAGTGATTTCAGTTGCACGTATTCCATAACAGCATGGAAAAGATGCATGAAGAGATCAGGTAAAGAGGGCAATCAAAGGAAGCATTCAAGAACAAAGAATGTGTGGTCTCACAAATGAAGAACATTGAAATCTTGATGATTGAATCAACCCAAAAGAATCCATATGATCAAAGATCCTTTGGAGGGTGAAGACATCAACAACACGGGAGCTGCATGCAAGATCAGAGATACAAGTGGCAATGTTGTCACCTATAGAGAAATTCCATGTCATCAGTCACCATGAGTCCAAGTCATCAATGTTAGTGACTTGTCATGATGATGTGGCAATCATGATGTAATCATGTAATTATTGTAAAGACAAAGAAGTAGAAGTCCAAGAGTCATGTATGGACAAAAGAGCCATGTAAAGAAGTCCAAAAGACATGTAATTCCAAAATTCATATGTAATTCCAAAAGTCATTTGGAAGTTCAAGAGTTATAGAAGTCCAAAGGTCAATAGAAGTTGAAAAGTCATAAGAGAAACTCAAGAGTCATGAGGATATGAAATATCATGACTCGAGTTATAAAAGGAGCCTTATTACTCAATAAAAACAAAATCGCCTTGGCTTCTCTCACAAAGCATTAGAGAGATAGAGATGGTACTTTTGAGGAGCAAGTAGTGGCTCTAATGCTTCACTATTCAAGCTAGTGATGTTCATTGTATTCATGTATCTTGGAACTTTTGCTTAATGCTTGAATCTGTTCGGCCAGCACATTCTCATGCATGAATTGTGGATGTTTTGAGACTATTCTTCTAATGTTTGTGGTTTATGTTGGCTTTCATATTTACTAAATTAATTGAACTATTTCGGTGACTTTGGTGCTAAACTTGTTGGAAATGTGTTGTGATGAATCTAAGGATTGTTTCATCTATGTGAATTGTTCCACTTGATGTTTAACGATTATTTCATGTTTATGTGTGTGCGTCTTTACTAGATTAGTACTATTAATTCTCTTTTAGGGACTCGCTTTTCTTCCTTGCAATGAAATAACCTTGATACATTTACAATTGAACAGTCCACAAGGAAAACTCTCTTGCTCATTCAAAAAAACATGTGTGCTACTCTCTCATGATAATTGCTTAAGCCAAGGCAAATATCTAATTAAATGGTAGTTGGGTCATATTTCTAGATGGGACTCCTACACCAAATGGTGTGAGATCTAATTTGGACATCATGTCGGGGAGATCCCTGTATGTTGGCAGGTACCAGCGCCATCAATAGGTCCTAATTTAACTTTCAATGTAAAATTTAAGGTAATGATTAATTAGGTTTAATAATAAATATTAAAATAGAGATACAATTGTTAACTTAATTTTCATCCTAAATCTCATTGGATTGATATTTTGCATGAAAATTAGTTTGTAAAGCACTACAAAAATTTAATACAACAAATTTTACACAAATTTAATGTACAACCTCAATTTGTAGAAAGTTGGAAAGACACGGATTTCTACAAAATATATATATATATATATATATAGTGTTAACCATGAGAGAATGATTATGTATATGGCAATCCTCTAAAGCTACATAAATCATGGGTGTAAATACCAAATCATTATTAAAGGTGGTTCAAGATGCAAGATTCACAAAGTCATCATTGTTGAAGTTATGTGTATTCACATAAGTGTGGAGATTAAGTTAAAGCTGCAGAAATAAAACAAATCTAGCCTCTTCTTCCCAACAACAAATATTCTCATCATAAAAAGTAAAAACTTTTTGGTTATTTAAGATTTCCTCCTACAATTCTTGAAGTTGAGGTTGATATGTTTGTACAACATACATTGCAACATCCCAGAAGAATGCCATTACGAAAATTCAGCAATGTTGAAGCTTGTGACTCTAGGAGTTAATGCACATATAATAAGAATTGTCTTGCATTAAGCATGCAAATTTGGTGTCAATTATCAAAAAATAGAAATGGGATACTGATACTTTGGCATAGTGAAAATGAATACCCAAATTGGGTTATTTACAAATATGGGTGAGCTTCAGGATATTTTGACAAAATAGTTACTCATTAGTAACGATTTTTTTGTAAAATATCATATATATATATATATAAAGTGTCTCAAGGTACATTGTAAATGTTGAAATATGGTTGCCATGGATGTCAACCCAAGCAACACCAAAGATGCCTTGCCTTTTTTTCGACCAAAATGACAGGGCAAATCATGGTTTTTCGAGTCCAGGTCATCTTTGTTGGATTCTCCTTGTCAAGTTGATTCTGATGGCATGTGGCATGCCCCGAGAGCCCTCACAGTTTGAGATATATCCCTATTTGAAGTAGAAGATCCTAACATGTGGGTGACAACCCCAAAGGGTGATGATGTGGCACCTTAGGCTCCTTACAATAAATTAAAATAATATATCTTGTGGCAAAAGGATTGTGAATATTTATTCTTATAATTTAGAGCATGAGAGGGTTTTTGCTTTAAGAAGTCAAGCTAAAATTCAAAATTAAAACCCTAAAGGGGCTTCCCTCTTCAAAATTTGAATTTAAAATGTGAAGTCTCCCTCTAAAATTGGATATCGTTGCCTCTTATGGTGCCCCTCTAAATTCTATAAAAAGGCACTTGACCTATACTCCAATGTATGCACTTCATTGCAAAATATCTTGTGAATAAGTTTTGAAATTAAACTCAGCCCTACGGAGAAAGGTTCCATCAAACGAGAGGCTAGGGTCTATTTTTTGTTGGTTTGTTTTGGGATTCTTTTGGGAAAGCTCTGTTGCAAGGGGAAGTCCGAGGTTCTAGGCTACCAAAGGTGGAAGGAGCAACACACTAATTCAACCCTCATTAGGGCACCAATTTCTAAGTTTTTGAAATACAAGAAAATGCTTATTTGGCTCTTCTTTGAAATATAGAAGATACAATCAGTCATTTTTGGAAAAGACCGAGCTTTGAAGGAAGCAATGTATTCTTATGATATGTTTAAGTCACCTTTGTGATTTGCAAATCTAAAGAACCAATAGTATTGAACTTTTTCTTCTTGTTAAAGTTTTGAAAGGAACCTTCAAGACCAGCAAGGATTGAACAAGGGTTTTTCGACCCTATTATATGCATAAAAATTTTGAGGTCTGAACTCTTAAAAATCCATGTAATTATCTGGTATACTTGCAGCCTTATCAATAAGTCAGAGACCGATAGGAAGACTACTAATCTATGAGGCTTAGAAGGCTAGCACAAGGGCACTATAATATTAAACCTTGTTTCATCTTTAGAACAATGACAGAGATAGCAAGCTTGTATCTTTGTGGTCTTGACTCTTAGCATATCCTAACTATGAAGGATATATGATAGGGGCTAATTTATAATACAAAAGCATGTGAATAGTTTGGACTTTTATTATAGCATCACTCAGTGACACAATACTCATTTGAATTTTAGATAGTCTTGAGGCAAGCTTGCGGCCTATAACATCCTCTATGGCCCTACATTCATCCCTCTAAAGCATCACATAAGTATATATATTAGATGGACATCTACTGAAGCTGACCTCTATTTGAAGCAACATTTGAAGGCTTGAGGACTTGAAATGTGTAACATATGTGTGCAACCGTCTCCTCACTAGCACAATCTTCAGTGTTGTTTATAAGGACAGAGGCAGTTTGGACTTTATCATTTTTCATTATCTTACAGTCGTCTAGTCATTCTCAAAGTTGCCCCAAATACAGGTACACTCATTATTATGTTACAACAGTCTGGCAGGAAAGGTAACTTGTTTCATTTCTAGTAGTAAGGGTTTTGTAGTAGGATTTTTGAAACAAAGTCTTGAAGGTTGATTATAAGAGTTGTCATTGCTATTCACTGTAAATGGGCCATTTTTCCTAGTATGGAAGCCCAATATAGTTGCAGTAGTCTATTTGTTGTAAAGTGGGTCATTATCCCTAGTACTGGAGCCCATGATAGTTTGTCCAAATTCATTTTCATTTTCAGGGTGGTTTGGTGGTTTTAGGCAGGTGGTTGAAGTCACCTTCAGGTTGGAGCCTGAAAACACCTCAAGGTGGTAGGGTGGTGCTAGGACAAGTTGAAGCTTAATAGGGTGTTGGAGCATCCTTTCAGCATTTTCTAATAAAACTAGGGCGTTGGGGCTTCCCTTTTCAGTTGGAGCTGAAGCATTTGATGTACTCATAAATTATTAGAGAAGCGTTCAGTGGTTTTGTCCCAGAGGGGGTTTCCACCTTAAAATTCTTGTGCCTACTGTCTACGACTTATTTATGTTTTGAATTGATGCCAAATATTAATTAATTCTTTGAAAAGATTAATAAGATAATAATTGCTAAGAAATATCGATTCACTCCCCTCCTAGTATTTCCAGCAATTGATATCAGAGCCAGGGTCTTTCACTAGCAGTTTAACAACTAGAAGAGATCATGGAGTGGAATAAGCCGGGAATTACAATACCCAATGGGAACAACTATGCTTTATAGATGGGAGAGATGAAGGCATATCTCCAATCACAAGGATTTGATGTTTGGAATGTTGTGTTGATTGAATACACAGAACCTACAACACCTCCCTCAAATGGTAATGGCTGAAGGGTTTACGAAATCCATGGTAAAGCTAAAAATGCCCTCATCACTAGTGTGACAGATTCTATATATGTCAAAACAATGCATTGCAAATCAGCAAAATAATTTTGGGACAAGCTTCAAAATACATATGAAGGAGACAAGAAGGTAAATGAGGCCAAGCTCCAGATCCACTGAAGTCAATTTAAGCAACTAAAAATGAATGAAGAGGAAAACATTGTTGCTTAATTCCTTCGTGTTGATGAAATAATGAATGTTATAGAAGCATTGGGAGAACCAATTAAAAGCAAGTTAGTTGCCTAAAAGGTTCTAAGATCTCTACCAGAAAGATTCGTTGCTAAAGTCTTTGTGCTAGAAGAAAGAGATGATTTGGAAAAGCTCAGCATGGACTATTTGCATTGAATACTTACAACATATGAAATGAGGAAAGAACAAGATGGTCCATCTAACTACGAAGTAGCATTCATAAGATCCAAGAAGACCCAGAAAAACAAACAAGAATCAAGTCCAAGCTCCAGTTGCTACAGAGAATAAGAATACTCAGATGAAGAAATTGCTAACTTTGTGAGAAAGTTAAAAAGAGGAACAAATAAGTTCAAAGGTAAACTTCCATTAATATACTTCAATTATGGTGAGATTGGTCACTTTGCAGCCAAATGTCCTCATAAGAACTATGAAAACGAAGATGAAGCACCCAGGAAAGAGAAGAATGGTCAAAGAAGATTCAGCAAGCAAGGTAAGAAGAAAGGCTTTAAGAAAATATTTTTCTCTAAAGAAGGTAGCTCCTCATTTGAAGAAGAAAGTGATACTGATGAATAATACGACACAGGAAGAGTGCTATACATGGCTAGGGACAACAGGAAGGAAGCACCTAAAGAAGAAGAAGGAGAAGAGATGGACGAGATCGAATTTCAAAATGAGATGGTCAAAGTTATAAAGGATCTCAAGGTTGAAAGAGGAAACATCAAATCTCTGGAAGCGGAATTGAAAGAAGTAGAAGAACATGCTAGAAGCCTCAACATGAAGAATGAAGAATCGAATGAAACCATCATTAGCCTTAAAGTACAATTGCAAGAGGCTAGAAAAATTGAAGAATCACTCAGGAAAGAATTGGAAGAAAGCAACAAGGCACGGGAAGACCTAGAAGCATAGATAGTATCTCTACGAAAGTAAAGAAGAAATGTTCAATGGAACTTTGCAAATAGCTCCAAAGCATTGGATGAACTTATCAATAGTGAAAGGTCGTACAATGAGAAGACATGATTGGGCGACAGGGAAACATTTGTAAAAGACTCTACCTCCTCTATGACAAAAAAAGGAGATGGACAAAAATCTTATGAAGAAATTACTAGAGGATATATCAAGAAGAAGATAGATTATCTAATAGAACAAAAGGATCGAGATACACAAAATTAGTAAGAAGACTCTTGGAGAACAGTTTCACGAAGGGGGTCTCCCCCTCTCAAGTATCAAACCATCTTTCTTGGTGTTTGTTATTCTTGTGGAAATTTTGGACATAAAGCCATAAGAGGCCTATGATAGGAACAAAGGAAATTTTAGGTGGTCATTCAAGAATTATTATCCCATAAATTCTTGAGATGACTACAGTGAAAACTATAACAGGATTGAATATTTAAGAAATGAAGTACTCTGCCATAAATGCAACAACTTTGGACATTTGGCTAAAGGCTATAGACTAACCCCTCCCCCAAGGGAATCACAACATAATCAAAATGCTCAAGTCTGGACGAAGAAAACTGAGAGATGTGCACATGCCCTAAAAGCTCAAAAGAAGAAGAATATGTGGTATGTTGATAGTGGTTGCTCAATGCATATGAACAGAGATATGAATAGATTTATATCTCTAAAAGAAGGAAAGGATGGAACATTGTCTTTTGGAAATGACGAATCTACAAACGTTATAAGAACAAGCACAGTCAAGCTTGGAGGCAAGGATGATATAGCAGAGGATGTGCTTCTCATTGAAAATATGAATCATAGTATGTTGAGTGTAAGTCAAATGTGTGATCAGGGAAACACGTTGCTCTTTGATTCAAAGAAATGTGAAATAAAGAGAGAAAAATCTAGCAAGCTAGTGGCTACTGCAAGTAGGACTCCAAACGACTTATATACTTTGGATGAAACTATTGACGAAGATAGTTTCTTGGCAAAAGAAGATGAAAGTTGGCTCTAGCACAGATGGATGGGACATATAAATTTTGATAACCGTGTCAAAATCAGTAAAAAGGAGGATGTGAGAGAAATGTTGTAGATATTAAAACCAACCATCGCTATTTGTAAACATTGCATATGTGGAAAACAAACAAGAGTTGAATTCAAGACCAAGGAACACTCTACATCAAAACCATTGGAATTGATACGCGTCTATGTGGACCAATGAAGACTAAAGGACTAGATGATGAACAATACTTCATGCTAATGATTGACAACTATACCAGGATGATAGCAGTCAGCTTTTTGAAGAAAAACTTTGAAGCATTTGAATGTTTCAAAATCTACAAGGAAATGGTTGAAAATGAAACAGATTTGAAGATCGAATGTTTGAGATCAGATAACATTGGAGAATTCACCTTTAAAGCATTTCAACACTTCTGTGAGGAACATGGAAAAAAGAGACAGTTCTCGGCATCTAGGAAACCACAACAAAACAGAGTCATCAAAAGGAAAAATAGAACAATAGAAGAAATGGCCAGAACAATGTTGAATGATTCAAAATTGGACAACAAATTTTGGGTTTAAGCAGTTGATACAACAATGTACATTTTGAACAGAGGATTGCTTAGAAGCAATTGTGATAAGACTCCATATGAACTATGGAGGGGAAGACCAACGAATTTCAAACATTTTCGAGTCTTTGGAAGCAAATGCTACATTAAAAGGGAAGACTAGAAGACATGAAAATTGACTCTCGAGTAGATGAAGGCATCTTTGTTGGTTACTCACGCAAAAGAAAAGCATACAAATGTTATAATCAAAGACTCAACCAGATAGTTGAAAGCATCAATGTAATATTTGATGAAGCTTGTGGACCAAAAATTGAACAAGGAAGCTTATATTCAGGTGAACCAGAGACATAAAAGGCAAAACTAGAAAATGTCAAAGAGGAAGCCCTAGATCAAGTGCAATCAAATGAGGAAACAATTGTCAACCAAGAAGAATCAAGAAATGAACAATAGACACCTTCGAAGACTCCCGTGAAATGGTATCAAAAGAGCCATCTTTCATATCAGATCATTGGGGACATCAATGCAAGCATAGGTACCAAAAGAAACCGACAGCTACGCATGCCAAAACAAGCCCATCTTGTGCTCTTGGCTACATTTGAGCCTAGCAGCTTTGAAGAAGCTAGTCATGATGAACATTGGGTAGCAATTATGAACGAAGAGTTGGATCAAATTGAAAAGAATGATACTTGCAAATTGGTTCCACGACCAAAGGCCAAAAATGTCATTAGCACAAAGTGGGTTTTCAGGAACAAGTTGAATGAGGATGGACATGTTACCAGGAACAAGGCAAGATTGGTCTGCAAAGGGTATGCACAGGTTGAAGGAATAGATTTTGAAGAGACATTTGCACTCGTCAGCAGGATGGAAGCCATTAGAATGTTCTTGACCGATGCATGTTGGACGAAGATCAAGGTGTATCAGATGGATGTAAAATCATCATTTCTGAATGGAGAATTAAAAGAAGAAGTCTATATAGAACAACCTGAGGGATTTCTGCTCTCTGACAAGAAGCATTATGTTTGCAGGTTGAAGAAAGCATTATATGGTCTCCAACAAGATCCTAGAGCTTGGTATGCTCATCTTGACAGATACTTGCATAAACAAGGGTTTAAGAGAGGAAGTGTATGTTCTCGATTCTAGATACAACCTCTGATTGCTACAAGACATATGCCTAGAACATCTAGATCTGATGTGTCTCCAGTAGTTCCTCAAAGAATAGAGACATCACTTATAACTTTTCTTACACAGAGAATTTAATTGGTTCAATCATCAAAGAAAGGCATAGTCCACGATCTCTTTGTACATTCACATATATATGCTACTTAGAAACATAAATGATAAATCGAGAAGGCCAAACAAATCAAGGAATTACAGATCAATTACTTTAGCAGTAGTATGAAAGCAGACAAAAAGAAGGAAATAAACCAACACGTAGAGCTCGAAATATCGAGAATTCTACACTTATCTGAGTTAGGAAAGACATGATGGATATGCAGAAGGAATGAATGCAAAGATTCACGGAGCACAATTAAAGATTTAGTTTCCAAAGACTCATATAGGCATTTGTGCTAATATCTTAATTCAAATGAATCTGTAAGAAAGCAGGAAACATATATGGCAGCTACATAATGTGGAATCTAAGAAGAACATGAACATTATGAAATTGTAACAGAGACAAGACATATTGTAATCCCCGAACAAAGGAGTCACCATGATTTTCATTAATAATCTGAGTGATACATACTTCAAAAGAGTAGAGACGTTCTAAAAAATAACATAGAGTTTTCTTTCCAAAATTCTGAACCTATTTTCCTTTGTCGAGAGCATATATATATATATATATATATATATATATATATATATATATATATATATATATATATATACAAAGACCTTAAAACATAGGTCATTAAAGAAATATTCTTTCTTGATCTTTGCCATCATTGCAAAAAATCATGTATCAAAATTATAACATGCACAAGGGCACAACCCTTCTAATCATAATAAAATGTCTTGTCAAAAGCATAGTAAAACATAGAGTAAAAATAACTAGAAAGTGAAATAAAAGGCCATAACTGGCACAATAAGCATGATCTTTCAGGGACAACGAGATGATGTTGATGCTTGGTGAGAAGTAGTTGAAACTCGAGGATGAACCATCTGAAGTAGTGGGGGGTTGGAAAATTGTTTGCGTCGCTGCCACATGGTTGGAGGAGGCGAAGGGATAGAGTTGAACTATCTATAATGAAGCCTAAGATTGATCACCCCTGCATAATCCAGTTTCCGCTAAAAGATACCTCTAACCATCTCGAGAAGGTGAAATTATTTCTCAAGGAAGTTCATTATGGTTGTTCCTTTAAGGACCAATGTTTTCTCGAGAGCTGCTCTAGTCCTGCTTTTAATCTCAGTCATTTTTTGGGTGTATAACTCCTGTGTGAACAACTCTCCATTGGCTCCCCACAAGTTAGGTAACCTGGCTTCAAGGAGTTGATTGAACTTACCATCAAAGGCTGCCACCTCCTTTTGTAGCTTTGCTAAGATTTGTTCTGCTTTAGCTTTAGCTTCTTCTTTCAAAATAACCTTTGAAATCTCTGCCACTGCATCCATTCTGTCAGCTATATCAAGTGGCCTTAGCTCCTCAATTGATCTCTCAGTCAGGAACTGAATATATTTCTTAGCATACTGAGAGTTGGTGATGCTAGCTTGCTTTCCATTTAGGAGAGAAGGGGAACATTCAACACTGAGAGTCTTTTGATCTTGTATCAAGGTTATTTGTTCCCAGCTTTGGTTGATCTCATAAATGATCTTGTCCCAGACCAACTACCTAGTTTCAATGAGAGCCAGATTTCCTTTGAGTTAAGTCTTTAGTTCTTTGTTTTCTTGAGTGGCACTTTGTAGATCCCTCGTGAGCTTGTTTGTGTTTTCATTCGAAGCTTGGAGTAGCTTCTCTTTCTGGGCTACTTGAACTTTGGCTGCATCTAAGTCACTTTGAGCTTTCATTAACTCATTTTCAGATAGTTTCAGCTCGGTTAATGCCTGGGTAAGGCAATCAGTGGGGTTTTGAGGATCATTAGGGACAACTACCGTGCAAACATGCGAAGTGATTATATTCTATAAATTTGTTACTGTCAGCTCTAAGGCAGTAACTCTATTCTTGTTTTCGTTCAGATCCTACATTAAAACCTCTTTCTCCTTTTCGCTTGGGATCAACTCAAGAGTTTGAATGTGCTCACCCCCAGGCATCTTTAATTGTCGTCTCAACTCCAAATTCTCTTTCTGAGTGGCCTGTAAGATAGTTGCCACTGTTGCCTTATCTTCGAGGTCCATCCCCATCTTCATGATCAGTTCTTTATATACTTCCTTCTGTTGAAAAATAGCACGGGACTTGATCTTCTCTGTCTTTACCTTTTCAAAGATTTTCTCTATATAGACTTGAGCCCGATCAATGGTCATCTAGTGCTTGTTGATGTCGTTGTACAACATCTCTCCCACCTTCCTGTGTAAATTGACTTTGTCTGCTAAAGGGACACTAGTCAAATCCAAAGACACATCCAAATCCTAGAACTAGGAGCCAGAAGGCAGGTTTGGATGGAGGGATGCTTCAATCTTATTTTCATCTCCTCTTTCTCTAAGTCCATCGCAGCTAGTACCCTGGTGTGTCGAGGAGTGATCTTGGAGGCCATTTCTTGGTGCAACTTTTCTTTTTCTCTCATGTTTCTCACTTGGATGGCCTTATCTTGTGACCAACCTATTCCTGCAGCATAAAGGCTTTCCTCGGATTCTGGGACAGCTACCTCAGTCGAGGATGTTGATGAGGCAACTAGTGGTATTTCCAAGTTGATCTGAAAACCCGGGTTATCAAACACTTGTGCTTCAAGCTGGATACATTGTTCTTCCTCCTCCTATTCATGTTCCTGTTCTAGCCCTTGACTTCTTGCCCTTTTATGAACCGGTCCTTCTTCCATGTCAGTTGTCCCTGAAGTGTCAACAGTCCTCTTGTGCTTTGTCCGTGCTAACTGGGGACTCGGTCTCCATTTCTGTATTAAGAGGCCAGGAATCAAAGTTAGCTTTCCATTCAACCTCGGGCTTAGGATCATGCACATAAGTTGAGGCTTTAATCTTTTCCCTTCTCCAAGCAAGGATGCCTCGGGGATCATAATGCCAAATTTTTCCTTTCTCAAACTCCATGGCTTTGAGTAGGGCCTCAACCATTTTTGAAGGCTTGTCTGGTATCACAAAAGGACCTACCAGTGGTCCCATTTTAAAAATGTAACCTTTCTTTGCTGGTACAAAGTGGAGTAAGTCAACACTCAGGATTTGCCTGATGAACTTGAGGGCAAATATCCTCATTGGCAGAAACATTGGTAGGTGATAAGGAGGGAGTTCACACCTGTAAACCCAAATTTCTGTGTGATCCTCATAGAGATATCAGTCTCTAATGGTAGCTTTCTCATTGAGTTGGAGGAACTCTTTTTGCTCTGGGAAGATTTTAGGAGGCAGGACCCAATGGATGATTTGGTAAGCAAAGGCCATAAAAGACGAGAGGAAATGAGAGTACCCACCCAAGCCAGGCCTCTTTCTTAGAGAGATATTCCAATCAAAGACTGAATTTCTCTCTTTATTGGGAGCAAACACATCCAGGTGAAGACATTGGAATTCCTCAATATGGGCATAGAGGAACAAGTAAAACAACAATGAGTAGTAGCGGAAGAAGGAGGAGACTTTGAAGTAGTTGAATTGGAAGCAAATGGAAGTTGAAAGATATTCTGGGATGTTTAGTTGACACCCGGACTGCTTCATCTTATGTAAACACCCTAGGGAAACCCTACTTATTTTCAAAGTGGTGTCTTCACCCAATAGACAAGCAATAGCAGTTAGGACAGGTTGAACAGATGTCTTAAAGACAGTTAATGGAAATTGGTTGTCAGAGAGCAGGGTTTTGACCTCTGGAGCGAGAATTTGCTCCAAGAATTGACGCAGGTTAAACCTGCATAACCCAGAATCTTTCCCAATCTCATGCATATAAAAATGCACCTTCAATAACTGCCCAAGTAAGACTCCCAGTCCGGGCTAATTCTACACCATTCATTTGCGGAAGCTTCTCAAACATCTGTTCACAAATTTTATGGTTCATAAAAACTATACTCCCAACAATCACTTCTTCATGTGATTAAACCCAACTCACATCTTTCGACTTTAATGGGCTCACCATTCCCAACTAAACTCTCACCATCTAAATGTTAACAACAAATATCTATGCTCTATCGCTATGCATCTTACACATCAAAATATATATTGCACTTTATTAACCAGCAACTATAGCTCTTGTGGCTATTCAACGCATCTTACCCATTCACCGACATAGCATCAACTTCACCAATGTTAACACTGCATTGCCCAACGCATATCCAAACTTCACTTTCATATATCTGGTAACCATTACAGCATTTTGCATTCGACTCAAACTCCCCAGCGCTTACATTCATTTTCCAAACACAAGGTTCCAATATACATATGCACCTTTCTCCATTCCGCATACCAAGCTGTCTCACGCATCAACGCAGGTATTTCACTTAACATTTTAACCAATCACATGACATGTAATGCAGTCCCACGCACATTCAACTGCAGGTTATAATTTTCCCAAAGTTCACAAGATACGCATACTTGGTTATCATCCACGCAACTTCATGATTCTACCATCAATTCTCTGCGTCCTTCATTCGGGTTCGCTTATCAAACAATACGACCTCTGATTGCTTGAAGTCGGATTTCAATCTGCTGCAAACAGGTTCACGCTAACACTGCAACTCAGCGTTTCCCCTGTGTTTGAATTTATCTCATTCTTATGGTTCCCTTCCTCAATTCTTTGACTGATGTCGCTCCATACACAGTTTCGAATGACCAGGTTCACAAATTTCCCAACGCTGCAATTTAACACTCCGAGTCTGCGTTTGATGCAACAACGCTCCCTCTGCGTCCTTAACGCATTTACCTTTTACCAATTCCAACGCATTCAGTTCATTTCAACTGCTCTCTGGCATTTCACAAATCGACTTTTGAATCTTCACTCTACACCTCCGGCATTTATCGATTACTATTCCATCGATTCAAAATAGACAGAAAACAAATTCTATGCCCTTTCTGCATTCCATCTTGTTTAATGCTCAGGACCTGTGTCTACAACACTCAACAATACCATCAGATCCAAAACCCAAACTAACATATAAGTCGATTTCATCCTTCTGACAAACAGAGTTTTAATATCTATTAATTAAATCCCAGTTTACTGCATTATATGGGTTTTCAACCGATATACCCAGATATCCAGCATCCATTTTGAGACTGAAAGTCGATTTCAATACTGACCTTGAAGGCTCACTATTAATAAAGAACTAATGTTTGCAAAAACTCTGTTCCATATAGAACTTGCGCCTTTCAATGACTCCACTTACAATCAGTTCTAGTAATTGTGCCAACATTTGTTTCGTTATTACTTCCAGTTCGGTGTTAGAATGCATTCTCAATACAATCCCAATTACAGAAAATATACACCTACTCAATAAATCGAAACACGCAATTCTGAAAACACTTTTCACATTAATAATGAAAATACTTACAAACTTTGTCTTTGCCAGATATTCAACATTAATGGCTTTCCAATTGCCGGAGGCTTATAAACTTTGGTTGTCCAAGCCTCACCTCTCCTCTCTATTCTATTCTACCTACTCCAATTTGCCTTTGAGGCTCATAAATTTATACAAATTGAATTGAACCAATTTTGGTTCATATCCCTTTAATCACTCAACAAAATCCCCAAATATCTCAACACCCCTATAATCTAGATTTTTATCCCTAAAACCTTGAAACCAATTCTAATTTAGGCTCCATCATTAATTCTTAATTATCTCAAGGCTAATTTCTCTCATGTTTTCAAATTATTTGGAAAAATTACAAATCCTCTCATATAATTAACTAAAAATATAATTAATCACTCAAAATCTCATAAATATTTACATAAAATTAATAATTTCTCAAAAACATGAAACCCCTAGATTTAAATAAAAATACAAAGTATTTTCCCGAGTCTATGCTCCTGCATCAGACTCCCAAGGTAGAAAATGATCATGATCTCCAGATCATGCGTTTTAAATCTTTGTCCGCCTGGATCCCACATTTTGTTTTGTAACTCATCATCTATATCTGTTGTTTGCTTCTTTTCTCCAGGTCTCCATATCTTATGTTGTCTTGCTCCACTCGCTGCACTTTCACAACCTGTCTCTGTCTTCATTTTGTTGTTGCTGCTTCTTCTCTTTCTTGCTGATGTCTTCCTTTGAGACACTTTCAACATGATTCTTCTGATTAATTCAATTTCTTGGTCCAATAAATCTTCAAGCTATTGATTTCTTGTTGTCTGTTGAGCTAAGATGGCTTGCTCAGTTCTTACTCATTCAATTTTTACTGTCACTTGTTGACTTCTTTTTATTGTCACTTGTTGACTTCTTGCTGACACCCAATCATCCATGCCCTCTTGTTTTCTGCTTCCTCCTATCAGCAACTTACTAGACTGGTACATTATGTACTCCTTTCTGCTATCTTCATCTCTCTGCATCTGCAATTCCCAACTCTGAAATTGAGATTCTTCCTGTACTGAATTTTGACGATTCAGCGCCATTTCCAGCAACATAACGTCCTCATCCCATGGTTTTGAAATTTCCATAGAATTTTCTTCTTCCTCCATTTGACTGCTCAACTGAGTCAAATGTTCCTCAGCGCCCGCAACAATCCCTGCATTCATAAAACACTTGTTAAAACAAAAATCATAAGGCATCAGTGCCTTACTTCCCTTTGCCAACACCTCAGTATGTTGTTCTAAATTTTCCATCTCAATCAGCACATCAGTATGTTGATTCTCTCTTCCCAAAGAATTCTCTGAAGAACTCTCAAGACTATCAACCAGTCTTCCTCTCATACCATCTGTCTCCATAATGTCTTTCTGTTCTCGTTCACTATAATGAACTCTACCTTCTGCTGCAATCTCTTTATCATACTCTGAATTCTCCAACAAATATTCCAACAATGCAATTTCTCTGTGGCATTGTTGCAGCATTTCATCATCATGTAACATCCTTCCTGAAAGTTTCTTTTCCACACTTATGACAACTTCACAAGGTTGCGCATCCTCCTCCGTAAAACCTGTAATCACATCACAATTGTCAGCTATAAAAATACAAGAGTTCACATTATCCAGTTGATCTGGATCTGCCTAATAGTTCAAGAAATCATCAATGATCTCCTCCTCTGTTTCACCAATGGAAACCTCCACTTTCAACTCAGCTGCTCTGAGTTCTTCACGACTCAACTGTATACTCATCATTTGCTCGAGCTTCTTCAGCTCTTCTGTTAACTGCATGTTTATCTGTCGATCTCTTTTCTGTTGTAGCCTCTGCCACTTCACTCTCTTCCTCATGGTCCAACCATGTCTCTAGTCTTTCGTATTTTCCTGTAACAGTTTCATCAATAACTCAAGATGAACTGCTATCTCAGCTTTCTCTTTCTCATACTCTTCATTAGTCAACTGCTTCAATATGCCATTTGCCTTGGCATCTTCCTTCTCCCTCTTTCTACTGTGGCTTCTTTCTAAACCTCTGCTCCCTCCTTTATGACTTTCAGTAGTCATCTTCTTCGCCATGAATTTCTCACCCATGAGTTGCACCAAGCCTCTGCGACAGTAAACTCTTCTACTGCCACTTACCTCACCAATCCCTTCCTCTGGATCTGGTCTTTTGGTAATCACCGGTCCTCTGCTGGAACATTTCGAGCATTTCTCCACTGCTCCTTCAGGCTTCACTCATCTGCAACTTTATTCAACCTCTGTTGAATCTTCAGGTTCTACCACATTCACTTAGAATCCTTTGTTGGACTCCTCTATCATTGCTCTACAGCTGTGATCTGCTTCTTCCCGCTGAGACTTTCTTCACTATGCCTGTAAACCAAATTATTCAAGCATAACCTTCAAACTAGAGTTAAATAATACTTTGTCAACTCACCTTCAAGATCCTATTGATCTTGCTTCCTTCCTCAACTGCACTGCATCCCTGTGCTGCAATCTTCATTAGTTTCAAAATCTGACATTCATTCATCACATGCAATTAACTCAATTTAAAATAAAATAAAAAACTCGATTCTTCACACAGAGCTATTCCAGCTCTGATACCAAAAATGATGCAAGTCTACCCTGCATAAACCCAGAATCTCGCTCCAAGACTATGCATATATAAATGTTTCTCCAAACCTCTGAAAAATAAAATTCCAATCTGGCAATTTCACAACTATCACAATGGTTCAACATATGCGGAAGCTTGTCAAACATATGGTTCAAAAACCACAACCCAACAATCTCCTTTTCAAAGGTTTCAAATAGCATTAAAAACCCCTTATAAAAAGTCTCATAAAGACTTTAACCAACCATCAGTTTCATTGTTTAATTTCCAGGCTTTTATAATTTAAAACCCCCAATGCTTCTCATTTAGTCATGCGCTCAATTCTCATATGTTTGCCAATTGACATTAAACATATTACATTTGGTTTAGTCTCAAAACATCAAACTGGCTCACGAAGTTTTAATTTCATTTAACATTTAACCCAATCCCATGAGTTGTAATGCAGTCCCACGCACATTCAACTGCAGGTTATAATTTTCCCAAAGTTCACAAGATACGCATACTTGGTTATCATCCACGCAACTTCATGATTCTACCATCAATTCTCTGCATCCTTCATTCGGGTTCGCTTATCAAACAATATGACCTCTGATTGCTTGAAGTCGGATTTCAATCTGCTACAAACAGGTTCACGCTAACGCTGCAACTCAACATTTCCCGTGTTTGAATTAATCTCATTCTTATCGTTCCCTTCCTCAATTCTTTGACTGATGTCGCTCCATACACAGTTTCAAATGACCAGGTTCACAAATTTCCCAATGCTGCAATTTAACACTCCTGCTCTGCGTTTGATGCAACACCGCTCCCTCTATGTCCTTAACACATTTACCTTTTACCAATCCAACGCATTTAGTTCATTTCAACTACTCTCTGGCATTTCACAAATCGACTTTTGAATCTTCACTCTGCACCTCCGACATTTATCGATTATTGTTCCATTGATTCAAAATAGACAGAAAACAAATTCTACGCCCTTTCTTCATTCCATCTTGTTCAATGCTCAGGACCTGTGTCTACAACACTCAACAATACCATCAGATCCAAAACCCAAACTAACATATAAGTCGATTTCATCCTTCTGCCAAACAGAGTTTTAATCTCTATTAATTAAATCCCAGTTTACTGCATTATATGGGTTTTCAACCGATATACCCAGATATCCAGCATCCATTTTGAGACTGAAAGTCGATTTCAATACTGACCTTGAAGGCTCACTATTAATTAACAACTAATGTTTGCAAAAACTCTATTCCATATAGAACTTGCACCTTTCAATGACTCCACTTACAATCAGTTCCAGTAATTGTGCCAACATTTGTTTCGTTATTACTTCCAGTTCGGTGTTAGAATGCATTCTCAATACAATCCCAATTACAGAAAATATACACCTACTCAATAAATCGAAACACACAATTTTGAAAACACTTTTCACATTAATAATGAAAATACTTACAAACTTTGTCTTTGCCAGATATTCAACATTAATGGCCTTCCAATTGCCGGAGGCTTATAAACTTTGGTTGTCTAAGCCTCACCTCTCCTCTCTATTCTATTCTACCTACTCCAATATGCCTTTGAGGCTCATAAATTTATACAAATTGAATTGAACCAATTTTGGTTCATATCCCTTTAATCACTCAACAAAATCCCCAAATATCTCAACACCCCTATAATCTAGATTTTTATCCCTAAAACCTTGAAACTAATTCTAATTTAGGCTCCATCATTAATTCTTAATTATCTCAAGGCTAATGTCTCTCATGTTTTCCAAATATTTGGAAACATTACAAATCCTCTCATATAATTAATTAAAAATATAATTAATCACTCAAAATCTCATAAATATTTACATAAAATTAATAATTTCTCAAAAACATGAAACCCCTAGATTTAAATAAAAATACAAAGTATTTTCCCGAGTCTATGCTCCTGCATCAAGAATGCTTGCTGCTCTCGAGTTGGGAGTGCAGTGAAATGACCGGCTAGGGTTGCATCAGTGAATGTGTAAATGGCAAAGGATGCAGGGAAATTAAGAGCTCTTTGGATTAAGAGAGGGGTTATCTCGAGGACTACCACCCCTGAAGTAGAAATGAAGAGGTTTCTCTCCTTTTGATAAGAGTCGATCCGCCAAGTTACAAACTCAGGGAGGTGATGGACTGGAGGGGCAATCTGATAGTACAGCCCAGAAGTCACAACCCTAAAAGGGTCCTCGTTCCTCACATGGTCAACGAACATTTCGTAACGAAGGTCTGCGAGTGGAAAGGGACAAATAGGGTCAACTATTTGGGCTTCGGTGTCTGTTAAAGGCCCGACACCAGTGATTTTGACCTCATGGGTGTTGGGGGTTGTAGGCACCGCATGCTTCATCCTTCTGAATAAAACAAAAGCAATCAAACAATGAGGTCGGGGTGTCAGGTTACCTAGAGCCCGCAGGGAGGAATGAAAACGACTTGGGAGGGCGTCCTTGACCTTTGGGAGTGTGCACAGAGGAATCCTGCGTTGTTGTCCAAGCGAGAGGTTCTTTGACTGGGGTTGAAAGATCGTTGTCAGGCGGTAGCTTTAGGGTTTAAGGGATTTATGCAAAGGACAAGGATAAATGCCCAGGTGGCGGGAGACGAATGCAGGTGAGGGAAACACGTGACAGTCGCGGATTGGCTTGGGATGATAGAGGATGAGCTTATGGGGAGGGGCGAGTTATTCATAACTTTATCAATTACTTACCAATTCACCTTTTAACCAGATACCTAATACATGATACCTTCTGCATTAACGAGCTAATAGGAGAAGACCACCTGTCAAGAGGTACCCACCTTGTTAAGACGGAGTGTACTATGGATCGAAAGCATCCTTCGTTGGGTGTTGGAATGAATCGTGGCCATTGGGTGAGCACTAACATTTCAACGTCGGGGGTCTGTGCCTTTGTTAACCCCTTCACATGTATGTTGTTGGAGTTGAGGTTATGTGTCAGCGGATTAGGATGGCGGGCAACCCGGGCCCTGAGTTGCATGGTTTATAAGCCTCGATCAAACCTTTGGACCGTTAGCCAAAAGCTTTAACATCACTTAATTTCATTACATAGCTTCTTCTCTCGTGGACCCGATATACATAATAATTTGGGGTTAAGATACCTAGAACAAGTTTCTTCCGCCACTTTATAGGTTTACATCTCATCTTTCTCAGAAAGGATCTTTTGGGCGAGATGGAGATAAGAATGTCGATAGCAACCTTTATGTAAAGGTTTAACATGACAATTTGACCATTATTGAAGTATATGTGGATGACATAATCTTTGGGAGCGATGATGACAGGTTAAGCAAGAAGTTTGCAACAGATATGCGAAGTGAGTTTGAGATGTCACTACTTGGAGAGTTGACTTTCTTCTTGGGACTTCAGATATCTCAGAAAGTCAAGGGAATATTCATTTGTCAAACAAAGTATATCAAAGAAATGTTGAAAAGGTTTCAGGTGGAAGATTGCAAATTGGTCAACACCCAAAGTTGAGCATAGATGATATACCCAAAGATGCAGACCAGAGGTTGTATAGATCTATGATTTTCAGTCTATTGTATGTGACAACTTCCAGGCCAGATGTGATGCAGGCAATTAGACATGTATCATGTTTCCAAGCAGCACCAAAAGAGTCTCACATTGTTGCAGTGAATAAATATTTCGATATCTCCAGGGAACAACAGATTTTGGCTTATGGTATCCAAAAGGAAATGACTTAATCATTACAGCTTATACCAATGTAGATTGGGCAAGCATTGTTGATGATTGTAAAAGCACCAGTGCAACGACTTTCTATCTAGTTTGTTGTCTTATATCGTGGTTGAGCAAGAAGCAGTCACTAGTCTCCTTATTCACGGCGGAAGCAGAATATATAGCAACAGCAGCTTGTACTCAAGTATTATGGATGAGACAAACATTGCAAGATCCTCAAGTGAAGTTTGATGAGCCCCTTCCAATGTTTCGTGACAACAACAACACCACAAGCATCTCCAAGAATCATGTCATGCATTTAAAAAAAACAAATTCTTGTCAAATATCACTTTATTCAATAGCAAGCTGCAAAAAGGAATATAAAAGTGGAATATATTTGGACAAAGGAACAAATAGCTAACATCTTCACTAAACCATTACCACGTGAGACATTTGAGTATTATCTTGGACAAAAACTTGGGATTCTCAAAAGTTCACATTGAAATATATTTTATCCATCCAAGCAAACAGGGGGAGCAGAGGTAGGTTACAGGTTCACAGTGGCCTCCAAACTATCAATGGGAGTCACCCTTTGCCATTGGTGTCAAAGGGGGTGAGAAAGCAGGCCTAGAAGATCAAAGGCATGAAGTCAAGGGGAGCAGTGATCACAAGGGGAGTACGTGTGTTGCCATCAATGACAAAGGGGGAGATTGTTGAAATATGGCTAGCATTCATGTCAACCCAAGCAACACCAAAGATGTCGCGTTGCAAATCATGGTTTTTCGAGTCTAGATCATCTTTGTTGAATTCTCCTTGTTGAGTTGATTCTGTTGGTATGTGGCACGCCCCAAGAGCCCTCACAATTTGAGAGATATCCCTATTTGAAGTTGAAGATCCCAACTTGTGGGTAAAAACCCAAAGTGTGATGATGTTGCACCTTTTCGTTAGCCAAGGCAAATTATCAAAACATAGGGCTCCTTACCAAAAATTAAAATATCTTGTGGAAAAAGGATTATTTGTGAATATGTATTCTTATACTTAAGGGTGTGAGAGGGTTTTTGCTTTAAGAAGGCAAGGTAAAATTCAAAATTAAAACCCTCAATGGGTTTCCCTCTTCAAAATTTGAATTTATAATGTGAAGTCTCCCTCCAAAATTGGAGCTTGTTGCCTCTTATGGTGCCCCTCCAAAGTCTAAAAAGACATTTGACCTATACTCCAATGTATGCACTTCATTGCAAAATATCTTGTGAATAAGTTTTGAAATTAAACTCGACCCTATGGATAAAGGTTTCATCAAACAAGAGGCTAGGGTTTCTTTTGAGTTGGCTTGTTTTGGAATTCATTTGGGCAAAAGCTCTATTTTAGGTGGAAGTTCTAGGCTCTAAGTTGCAAAAGTTTGAAGGCGCAGTACACTAATTCAACCCTCATTAGGACACCAATTTCTAAGGTTTTTAAAGACAACAAAAGGTTTATTTGGTTCCTCTTCTCCGAAACAATGAAGGTACAATCAGTCATTTTTCGAAGAGACATAGCTTTGAAGGAAGCAATGTCTTCTTCAAATATGTTTAAGTCACCTTCGTGATTTATGGATCTAAAGAACATATGGCATTGAACGTTTTCTTCTTGTCAAAGCTTTGAAAGGAACCTTCAAGACCAGCGAAGATTGAACAAGCTATTTTTTGCCCTATTGTTTGCATAAAATTTCAAAGGTTTGAGCTCTTAAAAGTCCATGTAATAATCTAGGATACTTGTGGCCTTATCAATAAGTCAAAGATCGGAAGCCTATTTATCTCTGAGGTTTAAAGGCCAGTGAAACAACAATGTAATATTAAACCTTGTTTCATCTTCAAAACAATGACAGAGATAGCAACCTTGTATCTTTGCGATCTTGACTCTTAGCATATCCTAACTATGAAGGCCATATGATCAAGGGCTAATTTCTAATACAAAAGCATGTGCACAATTCGAAAATTTATTAGGTCATCACTCAGTAACACAATACTCATTTGAATTTTGGATACTCTTGAGGCAAGATTATGGAGTAGAACATCCTCTGTAGTCCTACATTCATCCCTCTGAAGCATCACATAAGTATATATATATTGGATGGACATCTACTGAAGCATACCTCTATTTGAAGCAACATTTAAAGGCTTGAGGACTTGAAAGGCACAACAAAGGTGTGCAATAGTCTCCTCAATAGCACAATTTTCAATGTTATTTATAAGGACAAAGGCAATTTGGGCTTTATGATTTTTCATTATCTTACAGTTGTCTAGTCATTCTCAGAGTTGCTCCAAATACAGGTACCCTCATTATTATGTGACAGCAATATGGCTAGAAGGGCAACTTGTTTCATGTCTAGCAGTAAGGGTTTTGTAGTAGGGTTTTTGGAACAAAGTCTTGAAAGTTGATTATAAGGTTTGTCATTGCTATTCATTGTAAATGGGCCATTTTCCCTGGTACAGGAGCCCATTATAGTTGCAGCAGCCTATTTGTCGTAAAGTGGGTCATCATCCTTGGTACAAGAGCCCAAGATAGTTTGTCAAAATTCATTTTCCTTTTCAGGGTGGTTGGGTGGTGCTAGGCAGGTGGTTGAAGTCACCTTCAAGTTGGGGCCTAAAAACACTTCAAGGTGATAGGGTGGTGCTAGGGCAAGTTGAAACATGCTAAGGTGTTGGAGCATCCTTTCAATGTTTGCTAACAAAAATAGTACGTTTGAGCGTCCTTCCAATTGGCGCTGGAAAATTAAATGTTTTTCTTAAGTACTATTGAGTTGGTGCTTCCCTTTTCCATTGGTGCTAAATCATTTGATGTACACATAAATTATTATAGAAGCATTCGATGGTTTTTGTCCTAGAAGGGGTTTCCATCTAAAAATTCTTGTGTCTATTGTCTACTGCTTATATATGTTTTGAATTGATGCCAAAGATTAATAAGTTATTAATAGCTAAGAAATATTGATTCACCCCCCTCAATATTTCCAATAGTAAATATTAATCTTTAATCAAATACAAATCTTAATAAAAAAATCCAATCTTGTTGAAATAGTTATGCAATTCAACTTTTCAAAAATGGCTTCACTTATTTTAAAATTCAATAAATGATCATACTCATTAACTATTCTCATTAGGTTGAGATTTTGAAGAAATAAATTGAGTTTGATTTCTCTTCCACACACATATGGAGTAAAATCTCTATTAAGAAAAAGGAAAGCATGTTATGCTAATTGCATCTTTTAAAGATAACGTAATAGACACCTCTCAACTTGAAAGGCTTTTTTAGCTTTCAACAAGCATGTGTCTATGCATACACATTTACATTTATTTAAAATCTAAATAAATTGAAATTTAAAACATAGATGACACTAACAAATGCCAACATAAATGTGGTTGATACTATTGTTAATTCATTCTTTACCTCTGATTCAGCATTATAAGAATATTTTCTATTTTGAAGAAATAAATTGAATTTGATTTCTCTTCCATGCACACATGGAGTAAAATCTCTATCAAGAACAAGGAAAGCATGCTATGCTAATTGCATCTTTCAAAGCTTACATAATAGACACATCTCTCAACTTGAATGTATTTTTTAGCTTTGAACAAACATGTGTCTATGCATACACATTTACATTTATGTAAAATCTAAAATAAATTGAAATTAAAACATAGATGACACTAACAAATGGCAACATAAATGCACTTGATCCTATTGTTAATTCATTCTTTACCTCCCAATCAGCATTATAAGAAAAAAATCTACCATATTTAAGTACATCAAATTTTGAGTTACTACTTTAGGAAAGAACAAAATAGTACTATTGATACTTTAAAAATTATATTTGGCTTGGTGTCATGTAAATTTAACCAACTTGAATGTGACCCTAGAGTTACATCATATATAAACACTGAAAAATAAAAAAAAATAAAAATTCAAATCTTAGTCTGAAATACATTTACCATAAGAAAATTCCAAATTGTTATATAAAAAAAATAAAATCAATAAAAGATTGTTAGAAATCAAATTGTAATCTTCAAATTTAATATATAGATAACACTAACTAATGCATTCAATACCATTATAAGAAAATTGTCTATCAACCATATTGAGATGTGTCAAATTTCAAGTTAATTTTAGGAAAATAAATGTAATTGTAGTATTACAACTCTAAAACCTAGGCATTAAATATAACTATTGACTCACTCTTTAACTTCCATTCATCATCAAAAGAAAATTGCTCACCATATTTTCAGGTACATCAAATTTCAAGCTACCACTCCAATAAAAAAAATGGAATTCCAATATTGAAATTCCAAAATTTATAACTTAGCATAATTTTTTTTAAATTAGGTTGAGTTAAGGTTGTGGCCAACCCATCTATGGGATGAAAGAACTACCTACCCACTAGTGGGATGCTATCATTAGGATTGTTCGAAGCTCAATCGAGCTTGGACGTTCCATGGGACAGTTTTGTTCCCCCAAAAATAGCTTCCATCCTCAACCCCTCCCCATGAGGTTTGAACATGAACCCTGATGAAACCTAAACCCTGCTCAAACCAACTGATCTACACCTCATAAGTCAGCATAATTTAAATTTTACCATCAACTTGAATGTGACCCTTAAACTATATCATAAATAAGCACTAAAAAATAAATCAATCTAGAGCTGATTTTGAATTACATTTATTACCACGAGCAAATCTCAACATAAATGAACACTAAAAAATAAATCAATCTAGAGCTGATTTTGAATTACATTTATTACCACGAGCAATTCTCAAATATTGTCTTATCGTAGGCAGCAATCACATTCTAACCTATATATTATTTTGTCTCTACAATGTTATAAGTTACTTTTATATAACCAGCAACAGCTCGGACAAGATTCTATCAATAAATCCAATGTGCTTATGAAGTGATAAAGAGAAAAATAAGCTCTTTCATAAATACAGAAGAAATTGTTTAATATATATATATATATATATTTTAATCGTGATAAGGATAAAAGTTCAGCGAAATTTGTTCTTTCGTGCCAATTCTCGTATCTCTTCCGGAGAAGGTGGGCGAGGTCCTTCTGGTGGATATACCACATAAGAGCGCTGCTCGAAGAAAGCACCAAATTGGTATCAGATCAAACGCTTTATCAACGGTAATTTCAACTAAATTTGAATAATAAATTTCTATTAAAATTCTAAATTACTCGCATTAATCCAAACAAACAATATCTGCATCTTGAACATTTTATAAAGAACAATGTATTGCGATAACACGAGAACAATTTATGTAATTGACGTATGATCATATAGTGTTATAAATGCTCCACACATGCATAGACTTGATAATGAAATATCAAAAATAACTGCATATCAGTCTCCCCCACACTGAGGACGGTTAATGGCATAAGGATGAATAAGCAGTGCCAGGTCGGTTTCTTAAGAGAGACTTGGTCTAAAATTAGTCATGTCTTTTTGTCCTGCATAGCGAAGAGTGATCAAAGATGGAGGTGGCAGTTTACTATTCAATACCTCAAAAGTTGCCATCAAAGATGAAGGTGGCAGTTTACTGTTCAATATATCAAAAGTTGTCATGTAAAATTTCATAGGTGTAATGTAGAGATGGGTAGAGGGTGAGGGAAATAATAGAGAAACCATAAAAACTGTGGGAGAAAAAAAATAGAGAAACCATAAAAATATTTTCATGGTCTCTATTATTCCCTCACCCTTAAAGTGGGATGGGGAATAATAGAGAAACCATAAAAACAGTTGAGGAAATAATAGAGAAACCATAAAAATGTTTTTATGGTTTCTCTATTATTTCACTCACCCCCCACTGATCTATTATTTCCGAGGGTGGAGAATAAAAGACAAACCATAAAAATGTTGGGGGGTGAGGGAAATAATAGAGAAACAATAAAAATGGTGAAGGGTGTTGGAAATTCAATTACAGTGAAGAATTTCTGAACATGATAATGACTTGTGACTGTTACATATGTTTTCATTTAGCATTTACTTCATCCAATTAGGTCATCAAGCATTTATACAAGTACAATACACGAAAAGACAAGGGACACCACAAATTAGGCCAGTGGCCAGGGCAAAACCCACAAAAGGAAAACCCAGCAATCTTTTCCTTATAGAATCTTTGCCAACAAGAGAAATCCGAGTCATATCTCACCAGACCAGTACACAAAATATCCAAGTGCCAAGTCAGCCCTCCATGAGGCTATCACCTTCAACAGTCCACAAGAAGTCACATGCCTGATCTTATACCACAGAGATAAGATGCCTCAAACTGTCCATAATCCCACTGCTTCAGAAGCCGTGAATTCGCTGCCTCGGAGACCTTAAACTTGCTGCCACAGATTCTTTAACTTCACTGCCTCAGGGTCTGCAATTTCGCTGCCTCGGATAACTCGCATTCTTCAGAGATAAAGGGCTTCCTGTAGCTCGCATTCTCACAGAAAAGTAGTGCCTCAATAAGCTTGTAACCACAGAAAATATGCCTCAGAAATCCGAATTCTTCTTCCACAGATGACCACCAAATTGCTTGCCAAATGGTGGAGTAATGATGCCAATATATAGTGGTTGTCTCATCTGAAAAGGTGCCTCTAAGGGCAGAGGCTAGAGCCAACTTGTTCCTTGGAGGGCCGACTTGGCAAATTGGAGGGACAAATGACACTTTCAAAAATTCAAATTTACTTCTTTTACAAGGGTCATAAAGAACATGCCCTTTTACATCTTCTTTTGACCAAAACAAAGCATGAACATGCTAGAAAATGATAATAATTTTTCTTCTTTTGTTTTTACATATAATAAATATTGATATAAGTACAATAACAATTATGGAGACTGACCATGGTTACAATTCCAACACTCCCTCTTAACTAGGGATGTGTTCATAATGACTCATCACGATATTCTCAAGTTGAAGACTTCTATAAGAAGAGATCCAGATTGATAAGCATAATTGATGATAACATCATCATAACCAGAATTGTCAAATTACCAAGGCTTTGACAAGTAAGTTCCATTTCTTCACTAGATCAAAGCACAATGCTAGGAGGCATTCAATAGGACACCACACTGCCTCTCTGAGGCACATACTCCACCTAAGTTCACCATAGTATGTCCTCCACAGGACCATTTCCTACTTGTCACAAGAAAATGTCAGCCCATCAGACCACTCTTTAACCGAGTCCATGTACTTGACTTACGGTTGTTAGTCCTGGCCACAGTGCATGACTTGAATGTCTATCCAAGATGCTTATCCAATCCACCATTCTCCCTATCCATGTCCATGTACTTGACTTACAATTTTTAGTCCTAGCCACAGTACATGACACAGGGGGGACTAGGTGTCCAACCTCGCTCACTCTCGACTTGGGAGGAGAAGTCCACAAGCCCAAGTTTGTCTTGGATGCACTGATACTTCCCTTACATCAACTACCTGTTCAACCGTGGAGATCTGTTGTAATCTATCGATTCCTATCTGCATCACATCTTGAATCATAATGTGCTTTGACCTTTCATGAGAGACCAAGTTTTTTTGTCAATCTTCATACAACTTATTACAAGGTATCACGGTCGAATCCAACACACCATCAAACAGTTCATTAAACATCTTTCGGAGCCAAACTTCTTCACAACTAACAGCATAGACTATCATATCTTCTTCCTCTACAATGCACAGTGTAACATAATCTTGCTTCATCCTTTTCCAAGAAACCATAGCAAATCCCAAGCAGAGACAACAACCAATAGTACTTCTTTCATCGTCAACGCTGCCATCCTTAAGTGTCAAGTAGTGTATCAATCCAAGATTCTTCATGTTGAGATTTGCTCCCAACTCCCTCTGAAGGCAACATCTTTTCCTCTGACACAAGAGTCCTATCGTCAAAAATCAAATCATTAAGATCATTCTTACTCTCAATTAATCTCTAGCTACGAGGTCTTCTTCAATCGTGAGGTGTTCTCAAAATCCATGGGTAACTCTTCCAACTGAGAGAAACATCTTATCATGATCCTCTTCATCTTACTGGGAGAACCTTCTTGCTTTCATGTTGCCATCTAGTGCATGCTATATATTGCATATTTCAAACTGCCTGCTCCTCCTGTATTCAAGAACACCCTCTTGATTTACTACGTTCTTCCATTTCCTTTATCTTGTTGCAAAAGCCAAGACAACTCTTATCATTGACCTGCAAACTTTATTAGGAGGCTATAGAAGAATAAATACAATTAAGCAAAGTACATAGACAAGAGACTATCCACAATAGCAACAGTAGTAATCAAAGAAAGGAGATGCAGAGTACTTATCTTTTTGAAAAGAGTCAACTCCCTCTTAATCTTGGACCTTTTGTAATTTTCACCATTTTTGTCCTCACATCAACATGATGTCATTTTTGTCATTCACAAGAGCTAGGGATTCTTCTTACGGTGGAAATGATTAATCCTAGGGTTTTCTTAGTTCATACTTTTGCTAGGGTTTATAAACCCTAGATGCTTCAAGATCCAAAATCTTCAAAACCTAGAATATTCCATATTTGCAAGTTCTACAAGCATACTAATGTGTTGGCTACAAACCCTAGAATTGTGTCATTGGCATACCTTCTATTCATGAGATGGAGCTGAAAACTTAATCTTCATGTACAAGTAAAGGAGCAATATCTACTATATCGATTATGTCTTTGTGAGCGAGAGGACACAATCCAGTAGACTAATTTCTGATGAATTCTGAAATGAACTTATATTCTAGATTTCTGCTATCCTAGATATAAAAAAAAGATTATGCGTACCTCTTAAATTGCAGAGTATGAGAAGTAATACTTCAACCTTAGCTGTCCTCCTTTTCTTCCTTTGAATATGGTGTCAAATCACAATTTCTTCAGGCTCCTCCAAAGAGATATAGATTAGCTCGTTGTAGAATTTCATATTATACTTATAGAGACAAACTTGATCCTTTTTAGAGAAGAAGATGGATGCCATAGATTCACACCATGCCTTGGTTCACGGATCTTGGATTTAGTTCTGATCATAGGACTCTTATTTATATTTTCCACAGAGATCTTGCTTTGACACAGCAAGGAGGCTCAGTGTTTGTATGTAGAATAACCTTCAAACTTCAGATATACAAACTCGGACCATAGAGATACAACAATAGTGGGCTCAGATGTTAGTTACAGATCTTTGGTCTCCCACAAGCACTCGACCTTTCTCACAGAGAGATCATAATCCAGATCATCACAACAAGCTTCTCTACAGATCGATTCAAGGGTTTACTAGGTTTTCTTTTTCAATCCATTTTGTCTTGTTACAATTGATTAGCTAGGGTTTCAATCTTGAACTTTAGATTTCAATAGTCATCCAATGTTTGCCATGATCTTGTTGAGAAATCTAGGGCATCCAATGTTAAAAATTTCTCTGCTTGATAATTGCTTGTGATATGCTTGTTCTTCTTTTACTTATGATCTTTCACTTTGTTAGCTTGTTAGCGTGTTCTTTTTCATCAAGACAAGTGACACAAAATATTGACTTCTCCAGCCAGGGCCAAAACCTCTCACCTCTTGAGAGGAAAACCCGATAAAATTCTTCTTCTAGATCTTCAATTGATAAGTACCAAGACCATGACATTAAACCCTTGACTATAGTATCCTTCTAAGAAACTTGTCACCCACCTTGATCTGCTTCTCCCTTTCTGTCTTTCATCCTAGAGAAACTCAGTCTCTATCTCGTTGTACTGCACCTTCACTACTTCCCTACAGAATCTCAGTCTCTAGTTCTTCCAGAGAGAACCTCGGCCTCTACTTTGATCACTTAGTCGAGTTTCTCTCTTGTTGCCCCAGAAGAATCTGCTACCCAAACATCGTACTTCCCAGAAGAATCTCCTGCCCAGACTTCACACTGCCCAGAAGATTCTATAGCTCAAACTTCACACTTCCCAGAAGATCTTGCTGCCCAGACTTCACACTTCCCAAAAGAATCTTCGTTGTACCCAGTAGATGATGACCCAAAAGAATCTTTGTCCTACCCTTTTGCTGCTTCTTCTTCGTCCTCCTTTTAGTCATCTTTCTTCTACCTTCTACTTTGCACTTTTCCAGTGAATGCTTGTACGAATTGTGTATCTCCAAATGAGGCCGAGTAGTGATATATATACCCTTCTTCGCTGCCCTTTAGACCAACTTGACAGCGGGAGTTTAGGCCGACTTCATCTTGCAGCTTCCTTATAGTTTGTAGGCCGACTTGAAGGGGTTTGGTGACAAGTTCTTGGAGGATACTTCACATAGACAATATTGATTTTTTGCCAAGTGTAACATGACTTCATTTACATGACAATGACTCTTTTATGACTAGATGAATAAACCCTAAAGACTCTCAATGGGAGTATTGAGTCAAAAATAAAATCCCTTGCTCATGAAACCCATGAAGCAAGTCCATATAATAATTTCATTTTTCTTATTTACATCTCTTTACATAAAATCATAATTACATGTCATTATGAAGACCGAACCTAGTTACACTTTTTCAACAGATCTAAGAAACCCTCTTACAACGTCAACATGCCAACACTTAGTTATGTAGGACTTCAATAAGGGAGACATTGATCTTCAAAGCTTAAGATTTCACAAGTGACGTCTTCAGATATAGCAGACCTTTTGTTGAGATTCCAAAGCATTGTAATGACCCTTTTATTTGCAGACTCTTAATGGTTCTTAACTGGGTCGCCCATCATTCTTTGATTGCTCTCAAGGGAGATCTTTTCTGAAATTACAATAATCATTGCAATAATAATCCTCATCATACTTGAGCAATGCCACAGAGACATAATTCAGTCTGATTTAATAGGTTAAAACCAGCAGTATGAAAGTGTCAAGTCAACAATAAAGTCAGGCTTCTATAGATTTCCAATAGGACCTCTTCCATAGCCTTAGAATTTTCAGATCACTAAGAAATCTTCATATAATCACAGAGATAATAAACTTCAGTACTTTTCATTACAGAACTTGGATGAATTGCATATCTTGAATAGGTTTGAACTACTGGTCACACTTCAGAGAGTAAGGTTCGAAGCTCAATCTAGTATATAGACTTTGTTTGTTGCGGTTATACCCTTTCTTTGCCTCTGTAAACCCCTCGTTGCCCTTCAAGAATTCTTGTCCTAGACTCGTCCTGCATTTCTAGTCTTCGTAAAGGTCTCGACCCTCTCTACTAGGCCTGTGATTACCTTGGCCTAATCACAGTATTTACCAGAATTTCTCCTTAGGAACTCAGTAGCTCTTCAAACTCAGCCTAGATAGAACTTGTTCTTCAACTAGCTCTAATACCATGTTGGAAATTCAATTACAATGATGAATTTATGAACATGATAATTACTTGTGACCGTAATTTATGTTTTCATTTAGCATTTACTTCATCCAATTAGGTCATCAAGCAATTATACAAGTACAATACACACACAAAACGAGACACCATCAATTAGGCTAGTGGCCAGGGCAAAACCCACAAGGGGAAAACCCAACAATCCTTATAGAATCTTTGCCAACAAGAGAAATCCAAGTCATATCTCACCAGACCAGTAGACCAAATATCCAAGTGCCAAGTCAGCCCTCCATGAGGCAATAGCCTTCAACAGTCCACAAGAAGTCACATGCTTAATCTTATACCACAGAGATAAGGTGCCTCAAACTATCCATAATCTCATTGCTTCAGAAGCCTTTAATTTGTTGCCTCAGAGACCTTAAACTTCCTGCCTCATATTCTTTAACTTTGTTGCCTCATGGTCTGTAACTTCGCTGCCTCATGTTCTGTAACTTGGCTGCCTTAGGATCTGCAATTTCATTGCCTCAAGGTCTGTAATTTCACTGCCTCAAGGTCTGCAATTTCATTTCCTGAGGGTCTGTAATTTCGTTGCCTCAGATAGCTCGCATTCTTCATAGATAAAGGTCCTCCTATAACTCTCATTATCATAGAAAAGTAGTACCTCAATAAGCTTGTATACCACAAAAAATATGCCTCAGACATCTGAATTCTTCTTCCATAGATGACCACCAAATTGCTTGCCAAGTGGTGCAGTAATGATGCCAATATATAGTGGTTGCCTCATCCGAAAAGGTGCCTCTAAGGGAAAATCCGACTTGATGCTTGGAGGGCCAACTTGGCAAATTGGAGGGACAAATGTGTTGAGAAATTTAGGGGAGTATATAATTTGATTTTCCTAAACTTGATTTCTCTTATACTTTGACAAGTTCTTGCGATTATATTAGATTTTCATCATTATTATTATGTTCTTTTCATCATCAAGACAAATGCCAAACAAGAAGATCACAAAAAAACCAGAGATAGGCTCCAAGCCAGGACAAAACCCCTATGAAGGGGAAAACCCAGTCAAACTCTTCCTTTAGCAGACTCAAATCAAGTTGAGACATATCCAAGACCTTTTGACCAAGACTACCCTCCATCAAGTCAACCTTTCATATAGATCAGACATCCCATGGTTCATTTATTCACGAATCAACATCGAATAGCTCTTCAAGAAACTCGGCCTTCTCTGTCATTCTGTATCCTCGGCTCCTGCAATCATACTAGCAAAAATTTTGGTCCCACAATCCTTCTTGGCAAACTTTGGTTCTGCAATCCTTCTTGACAAACTTCGGTCTTGCACTTTCATAGATCTCCTTTTTATGTCTTTCCTTTTTCAATAGGAATTACAAAGTGAATAGATGATAGGTAGGTGATCTTCACATGGTCGAATGCTCCTTTATATATAGTCTTCTGCAAGGTGGGCGTGTCCCTTCATGAGGTCGACTACACTGTTGAGGAGGTCGACTTGATATGAGGCAAGGCCCACTTGATGGAGGAGAAAGAAGACCTAATTTTTGACATAAAAATATTTTCTTTCTTTGTTACAATGAGCCCAAGAAGGGTTTTTACATAATGATTTTGACTTTGACTTAGTATAAAAATCCTAGAGCACACATTGGGTGCTTTGACCTATTGACCAATGACCCGAGCATGAAACCCATGCTTTAATAAGTCAATTTTCTTTTATAATAAACAAAAAAAAAAAATCTTTCTTTTGACAAATACAATTATGAAAACCAACACTAGTTACCATCTTCAACACTCCCTCTTAACTAGGGAGGTATTCATAATTACATATATACATAGGTACATAGATGAACTCAAAATGATATGTTCTACGAAGAGTCATAGCACACGCAGTGCTACAAATTAGATACTTGACCAAGGTATCTAATCGGTTGGGACTAAGGTGTGTTCCAAGCTTTAGCCACTATAGGTACCATCAAGCTTCAACTCTAACACCAACCCAGGGATCTAGGTATCATATCCAAGGTTGGAGCTCCACAAGACCAATGATACCCTCCCTACTTCGGGATCTAGACATCATCACAGGCCGGCCAAATGTCCTCCCAAGCATCTTGTTGCCCCAAGATGCTTCATCTCTCCCTATCAACTAAATCAGATATATCCACTAGTCCAAGCATGCTTCAAAATATTCAACCTTCTTATGAAGAGATCACAACCCCAATTAGTAATAAATTTTCAATATATATATATGTGTGTGTGTGTGTGTGTGTGTGTGTGTGTAGCACAAACCTTCGAGATCCTCAATCATTTTGATGTTGTTTAGATCATCATCATATTATCAAACACATCTTGTCGAAAGCTTTCTTCTTTAACTTCTTCAGCAGCACCAAATTCAGCCTCAACACTTCTTCAAATCATCTTGCTCACAGCTTCTTTAGTCATAAATAACCGTTTGTAGTGCTTTAGCTATTCTTCGATCTCAAACATCCTTATGGTCTTTACATCAAGTTATCAACTAAAGGAGATTCACTTTTTAACCAAGCTCCCTCTCAGCTAGGGAGATATGCACTTTGCTTTATCCAAATCGCTTCTCAACTAGGGGACAAGTCCATCAACAATTTTATTCTTCCAGCCACACAGGTTCTTTCTTTCATATCATCATTTAACCGGAGAACTTAGACCTTCCAAAACATTATCATTATGGTAACAAGGTCATCTATCAAGCTTTAATGTCATTAAGGTTCTCACAGCTCCCTCTTTCCATCATGCTTAATCATCATTACCAAGTCATCAACAAGTGTGAGGTAGGTAAGCATCTTCAACACCTTAAAGACTATGTACCTGCAAATCTTCAACAAGTTCAACCAAGCACAAATATAGAGCATGAAGTCAACTTTATCAATATAGGCATGTCGATACAATGGGAGCATAATTAATCAGATTTTAGAAAGCAAAACCTAAACCTAGTTAGGTTTACCAGCAAGGGCTACACTTATCATGCCATAGACTTTCACAGCAATTTATGCTAGGGTTTTGTCACAAACCTTAGATTCTTCAACAAAAACTAAACTTTAGATATTAGTAACTAAATTTAATCATAGCGAAAGCATTTTACATCTAGAGTTTCATTATCATGCCCTAGAATCTCATATCAATCTCTACTAGGGTTTTTGCTATAAACCCTAGATTCAAACATAAAAATTTCAATGTTAGATATTCAACAAATTTGACCAAGCTAGGGTTTCAATCATGCGGAAATACATACACCTAGGGTTTCATTCCTAGGCTTTTACATTAACTACAAGGGTTTTATCATAAACCCTATTTTAGCAAACCCTAAAAATCTAGGGTTTCATCATATATCCTAGACATCGATAACAAACCCTAAAAGACTAGGATTTTATTATAACATTACGAAAACCTTAAACATCAAGAGAGTAGGATTTCATCATGTGATCTAAACTTTATCAACAAACCCTAAGAAGACTAGGGCTTCATCATTAACATCAACATACCCTAAGCATCAAAAGGTTAGGGTTTTACAGTGACCCCTAAAGGCTAGGGTTTTACCAAAGTGAACAAAAGATAGATGGTGTGATATCCCCAATTTTGATTTTTTTATTTAACAGGATTAACTAAGTTTATTGGGGAAGTGCTAAGCATAGCACAATTTTGTAATCTGAGCATTCGAGACATTTTTGGTACATGGGACTTAGGAGAAATCATAAACTTCAATATTAGTGGAATGTGGGGGCCACCCCTCATGGAATACGCACACCTTGGAGGAAAAATCGATTTTGTGGAAAGGAGGTTGAAATATTTGGATGAGGGACCCACAAGGAAAGGTGAGGCAACCATTATAAATAGAGGGTTGAAGGAAGCATTGGGAACCTTTTGATAATTTGACATTTACCCATTGTTGCTCTAGTTGTTCAGCTAAGTCACAGGTGTTGTTTAGCACCATAGGTTTCAAAGAGGAAATCTCACCCTCTTCTTTAGTAGACCACGAGTGCCACCCTAGGGAGGTATTGTCACGACTTTATTAAGACTTGGGGGACCAGTCTCAGGTGGTACGACTTGCCTCGGCTTCAGCCTGGATGCAGAAGAAGAACCACATAGCTCTTGGGTGAAGTGGGGTACTAAAATTAGAG
Source organism: Pinus tabuliformis (assembly GCA_031772625.1). Classification (NCBI taxonomy): domain Eukaryota; kingdom Viridiplantae; phylum Streptophyta; class Pinopsida; order Pinales; family Pinaceae; genus Pinus; species Pinus tabuliformis. The sequence continues at coordinate 724,566,041 of CM062808.1, read as the reverse complement.
GCTATACCATTACTGGGCAATTCCTTGTCCAAATTGCAGGTGAAGGAAGAGAATTTACGGGAGTTGAGAGTGCCCTTCTCAGCAAGACAAATTTATTTGGTTGGGCCTATGTAGACTTTTCCCAGGACTACACAGACATTGGTGGAGTTGATTGTGGGGAGGCTTGAGAGAAGGATTTAGGAGTTGAGTTGTTGGGATTTCATTTGGAGGGCCATTGGAGGAGGATTGTTGTAGTTTGGAGAGCAGAGATTGATAGGAGCAGCCACAATAACAAAATTCAAATTTGGTGGAGGACCAAACTGTGAAGGGTCAAATTTTGAAGGCTGGAACCAAGGGAAACCCTTTCTGGGTTTTTCCAGGATTTTGACAAGGATCTCATATCTAAAATTGTAGAATTTTCTGGGCAGATTTGTGGGGTCAAACAGGGGTCCCAACTCAACCAGCAACAAGTGGAGCTAGGGGAAATTTGGGCCAAAATTCAGAGGTCAAAATTTAGCCAATTCCTTCGTGGGTTTTTGTGGGTTTTTGGTGGAGATCTTGGGGTTAATTTCCCGGGATTTTCTGAGCACCAAAGGAGGCCCTAACAACAGTTCTTCACAGCCAACAGCATATTTCTTGGCAGTTTCAGCGCAAAGCAAGGAAAGAGCCGCATCAGATTTTGGAGGGACTTCTTATTGTTCATTTGGGCTTAGCTAGCTTGCCTTGAGCAAGCCTAGGTGCACTCTTTCTAGCACCTCATTGTACCCTCTTCATATTATAATAAAATGGCTCAGCAAAGCAGTTTTTGGTGCAATTTCATGGACTGATTCATGTGTTTGATTTTCATGGTTTTTATGTCTATGTTTGCTTTGTTATTTACTGTAAATATTCCCTAGGAATATTACAAATGGTATAGTAAGGGTTGATTTAATCCAAATATTAATCACCCTAAATAAGAATCTTGATGATTCAAAACCCTAGACATGAGAGTTAGTAATTCAGAATGATCGTACTTTTTAAATGAAGAAGACTTAGCTACAAATCATGTGATCTTGAACATATCTTGAGTTGCTTCTTTTACAAACCTTGTAGGGTTTCCTTTATAGAAGGGCTCCCTCTGAATCTAGCCACAATCCTTCTTTTTAGAATATACTTGCAACATTTTCTTGACAAGTACCTTCAAAAGTATACATGTACAAGACTATGATCTAAGGTTTTTAGAAGATGAATTTTGAGTACAAAACCTAGACACCATTCAATTTCATTCTTGCTAAGGATGCCATATATCTTGGACGACTTGCAAGCCCTATTATGGAATAGGGTTTCTAAGAAATATGGTGAGGGTTTTCATATAGACTATCTAGAGTTTACAATCACCAGATACAATAATAACTTTCAAACCCTAGGATCATACAAGCAATTAAACCCTAAAAGGTTAGACTCTTAACAAATAGACATGCTATACATACCTCAAGATTACATACCTTTGCCTTTCATGATTGAAAGATTGATGTTCTATTGAGCTTATTGCTCTCCTTGCAAAATGAAGACATATTGTTAGATGACTAAAAAATAAAGAGTAATACTTACTTGATTTAGATGAGGACTTCAAGTTGGTCTCGAAGTGCTAGATGCCCTTTCTTCACTGTAGTAGAGGCTTCCAAGAATGAGCTACCACAAGTCTTCAAATAAACTTTTTCCTCATACTGATATAGACTGCGTCTTCTCAATATTTGTTGTAGGATGTAAAAGTTGCTACAACACTACTTTGATTACAGGAATAGGCAACCACTGAAAATTTCCTTTGATTCCTTGGGTCGGCTATTATTAAACTGTGATGATTCGGCCTTCCTTTATATGCATGATCTGCATTCTTCCCGGATTTTACACCAATGTACAGCACTAGTATGGAATAGTGTTTTTACTCCAAGAATGGGGACTAAAACTCGATGATAGATCAATTTTGTAGATTTGTTCTTGAGTCCTTTATGTGCACAGGTCTTTGACACTTTTGTAGGTGAGGGAGGCTTCAATTCAGGCCTTCCAAAATATATTTATGCCCAAGTTTATAGAAGGAGTCTTGGCTCCCTTCCAACTAGGCCTACAACTTCATTAATTAATTCAGTCTCTGTTAGAAACACTTCGTTGGTCAATAGGAATAATGCTCGTCCTCACAAATGGAGTTTGGTCATTCACCATTATGCCCAAGGTTCTAAACTTTTAGGTCTCCGAGATGGCACCAAAATTTAAACCCTTTTAATGGTGATTTCAGACTTTATCACCTCCGTACAGGACTTCATTATTTCCTCCAAGATATTTGGCCTAGTTAGGACTATTGATTTGGCCTTTCAAATTCTTGAAATAGAGCCTCTGGGTTCCCCAAAACCCCTTGCACTCCTTGCACAGGCTTGCGGCCTAGTGACTATGGTAAGGGCTAATAGAATGTGCCCAGAACTCATTCTTGTTTCCTCTAGGTGCTCGGTCCTAGCGAATTAGCCTTTCTTTCTTGTATGGAAGCCTATGTGACCTTATTACCCTTATGCCAATGCCCTGAGCTCTGATCCCATGTTGAGAAATCTAGGGTAGTGTATAATTTGATTTTCCTAAACTTGATTTCTCTTATACTTTGAAAAGTTCTTGTGATTATATTAGATTTTCATTATTAGTATTATGTTATTTTCATCATCAAGACAAATGTCAAACAAGAAGATCACAAAAACACCAAAGATAAGCTCCAAGCTAGGGCAAACCCCATATGAAGGGGAAAACCCAGTCAAACTCTTCCTTTAGTAGAATCAAATCAAGTTGAGACATATCCAAGACCTTTTAACCAAGACTACCCTCCATCAAGTCAACCTTTCATATAGATCAGACATCCCATGGTTCATTTCTTCACGAATCAACATCAAATAGCTCTTTAAGAAACTCGGCCCTCTCTGTCATTCTGTACCCTCGGCTCCTACAATCATACTAACAAAAATTTTGGTCCTGCAATCCTTCTTGGCAAACTTTGGTTCTGCAATCCTTCTTGACAAACTTTGGTCCTACACTTTCATAGCTCTCCTTTTTATGTCTTTCCTTTTTCAATAGGAATTACAGATTGAATAGATGATAGGTAGGTGATATTCACAAGGTCAAACGCTCCTTTATATATAGTCTTCTGCAAGGTGGACGTGTCCCTTCATGAGGCTGACTAGACTATTGAGGAGGCCGACTTGATGGAGGAGAAACAAGACCTAATTTTTGACATAAAAATATTTTCTTTCTTTGTCATAATGAGCCCAAGAAGGGTCTTTTACATAATGATTTTGACTTTGACTTAGTACAAAAATCCTAGAGCACACAATGGGTGCTTTGACCTATTGACCAATGACCCAAGCATGAAACCCATGCTTTAATAAGTCATTTTTCTTTTACAATAAAAAAATATTTTTCTTTCTTTTGACAAATACAATTATGAAGACCGACACTAGTTACATTCTTCAAAAAAATCACACTTTCAAAAATTCAAATTTACTTCTTTTACAAGGGTCACAAAGAACATGTTGAAGGAAATGTAACTAGGTTCGGTCTTCATAAATGTACTTTTGATATTTGTATTTATTCAAGAAAAGAAATATTATTTTTATAATATATATCAATGAGTTTCTTGCTCATTGAAATAGGTCTAGCACATGTTAAGTGCTATAGGTGAGTCAAATAGTCAAAAGGAAATGTTGAAGGCCTTAAAGGCATGTTACACCATGTATGATTATGTATTAGGGTCAAGAGAATACCTCCAAGCAAAGTCAAGCCCCCTCCTATGCAAAGGCACCATCAAAGAAGCTCCTTCAAGCATGTTACACCACCAAAGAAGCCATTTGAAGCAAGCACAACAAGTCAGCCAGAAAACTGTCCTCAAGTCGGCCTTCTAGTTGGCCTAAAAGGAGGGACAGTCCTCTATATATAGAGGCTGTCCACTCCACCAAAACGCACTCACTTACCTCTGAAATCAGCACAGAAAATGAGCAAGTAAAGGGTGAAAAAGAGACAAGAAAAGGAGCCTCTAGTGCACCATCGAAGGAAGGAAGAACATTGAATCTTAAAGGCTAAGTTACCAGGATTCAGATCCGGATCCGGATACGGATACGGATTCGGATACGGATCCGCTAATTTTTTGAAAAGCCAGGATCCAGAAACGGCAAGGAAACGTCAAGTACAAGTTTTAATATTAATATTAATTAAACATTAATTAAATTTATATAAAAATAAAAAACATATGTGAATTCTTAAATATATAATTCAATGTAATACTTTAAAAATAATTATTAGTTTAATTATAATAAAATTAATGCATCATTTATAAATATTTAAAATAATTATTAATTTAATTATAATAAAATTAATGCATCATTTATAAATATTTAAAAATCAATTATTAGTTATAATATTTATATTAAGCAAATTATTAAACTTATTTTAGAAAACTTACTTTTTAAACATGAAGAGAAATTTTAAAATTGATTAAAATAAAAACTTACTTTTTAAACTTTAAATATTTAAATTAACAATAAGTCTATTATAATTTTCGTCACATCCACGTTCATTAAAGTTTATAATGTCTTGTATTATAAGCGATTATAATTTTCCTATGTTACCAGGATTCGGAAGTTATAAGCGATTATAATTTTCTTGTGTATTTTATATGACGTTTGAAATTTTTTTTTTTAACCTGTCCGCTGAGCAACAACGGGCAGCAACGAGGCGGTGGCTGAGCACCATGGCTAAGCCTTGCTGGCTGGGGCAATGACTGACTGACGGCAGCATGGGGACAACCGCTGACTGATGACAGCGTTCTTGGCTGGCTGAGGACGCATATCTAAACTTACAGCGACAATCGAAACCTAAAAAAATTCCGCTTTTTCTGACTTTTCGGCGACCATTTCACTGTTTCCGGCAGCCACCAGCGGGATCCGTATCCTGGGAAAGTTTACCGTTTCCAAAAACTGTATATTTATAAAATACGTATTTTAGACTTATTTTTGGTGTATCGTATCCGGATCCGGTTCAGATCCGTGGATCTGACAATATTCCTCCTGCCTCTGCCGGATCCGGTAACATAGCTTAAAGGACTGTTTCTAGGGAAACCTACAGTCACACGTGCGAGGACAAGGAAGGCTGTCTGTGGTCATAACAGCAGAAACTCACAGTTGGCATATCTCTCTAATTGAGCTAGGAAACTAGACCTATAAGGTCTCCCAATCAAGCGAAGGAGAAGGACACTCAAGTGAAGGAAGAAAAGAGCTTACCATATCAAGGAAATCACCACACGTGCAAAAATCTAGGGTTGCAGGACAGTCATATCAAGTCTGCACCTACACCTTGAAGAAAGAGCTCATTTGGTCAACTGGATCATCACAAGAAAAGGGACTTATCAAAAGGTGTATCTTCTAGAGCAAGTGCAACAAGGTCTATCAACAATTGGAGAAGAACGAAGTGCCGGAAGGAGGTCGAAGTGCCGGAAGGAGGAAGTGCCAAAGAAACAAAGTGTCGGAAGGACTTGACTTGTGCTTGGAGGATATTCAAGTCAGGGGTCTAGGGTTTGGCATTGATCAATAAGAAGCTTCAATAAGAGAAGCTTACTAAAGGGTTTTCCTCTCAAGAGAAGAGAGGTTTTGGCCCTGGCAGAGAATCAACATCTTGTGTTCTTGTTCTTATGTTTTGGTAGTAATTTGATGAAGTACACACACACGCATTAATAATAAGAAGAAGATTAAGCTAACAAGAAAAAGTAAAAAGACTCCACAAATTGTTATCAAGTAACGAAAAATCACACTACACCTAATTGTTAGACTCTTCAACAGAACATGCTCTTTTACATTTTCTTTTGACCAAAACAAAGCATGAAGAACATGCTAGAAATAATAATATTTTTTCTTCTTTTGCTTTTACATAAAATACATATTGATACAAGTACAATGACAATCATGAAGACCGACCCTAGTTAGAATTCCAACAGAGGGAATAATAAAGAAGCCATAAAAATGTTTTTATTTCTCTATTATTTGGCTCACCCCCACCTTCATGATCTATTATTTTTGAGGGTGGGAAATAATAGAGAAGCCATAAAAATGTTTTTTATGGTTTCTCTATTATTCCCCACACCTCCCAACCTTAAATAATGAGGGTGGTGGAGTGGGGGGGGTAATAGAGAAACCATGAAAGAATTTTTATGGTTCCTCTATTATCCCCCCTACCTCCCACACCTTAGAAAAAATATTATTTTATGGTTTCTCTATTAGTCTGCCCACCCCACCACACTTCGAAATAATAAATCATGAGGATTAGGATTAGGCGAGGGTGGCAGAGAGGGTCGGGGGGAATAATAGAGAAACCATGAAAACATTTTTATGATTTCTCTATTATTCCCCGTAACCCCCACCCTTGGAAGTAATATTTTTTTGATGGTTTCTATTATTCTGCCCACCCCACCACACTCAGAAATAATAGATCATAGGGGTCAAGGGTAGGCAAAATAATAGCGAAATCATAAAAATATTTTCATGATCTCTATTATTCTCTTACCCCCACAACCTCATAAATAATAGTTTTTATTGTTTCTCAATTATTTACACTCCCCACCACCCCCACGCCCACCCCCAAGAGAAAAAACCAGGAAATAATAGTTTTTATGTTTTTAGAATTATCCCCCACCCTAAGAAATAATAGATCATAAGGGTGGGGGGTGAGGGAAATAATAAAGAAACCATAAAGGAGTAAGAAAAATAATAGAGAAACCATCAAAATATTTTCGTGGTTTCTCCTCATAGTCAACCATAGGTCAATAAACCATAGGTATGCTGCAAAACTATAAAACAACAAAAGCCATTTTTATTACAGAAAGCGATGGTCTCTCTTATTTAAATGTTTGTCCATAGTGGGCACTACACTTTTCAGGGATTCCATATTAAAAAATCATCAATGTGTGAAGTTAAAATGGTAGAAGCATGCATAATATCATCGCAAGAAAGAATTAACACTAGAACTTAAATTATTTTTCATTCAAAGACTAAAGCACTCGTTCAATTCCATTAGGTGATTCTGTTGTGATTGTCTCGTTTGATGCACTAAGGAGAACCTGGATGCTTAACGGATTAATTAAATTGATTACAGTCCACTCTTTACTTATCTACACTTCGTAACAACCCTAAAATATGACTGCATGCAAAGAGCAGAAAGAGCAGTGGCAATCACACCATGAACACCAGAGCTATGGTCAGAAATCACCTTGCTATCTGATAAGCAAGATATACAATGCTCAGTGCATCCCTAGCTCTGGCAAATGCTCGTATCAGAAAATGAGCACGGTTTTATACAATCCCAGTGCCTAAAACACTACCCTGACACAAAAAGAGAAAACAGAATAAATACAACATACATGGAACCATAATAGTTGACTTAACATGGAAAAGACGAAGCCAAGAGGCAAGGGACATGTGCCAAAAAGTCAGCTAAAGACACACCATTGGTACATCAGAAGATTCTGTCAGAATAGCGCCAACATGCGCAGCAGTTGGGCAACATGAAGATCCCAAAATGCCAGTTGCTTGGTGTATTGGCGCACTGTTCAAGAACGGCACTTTATTCAAAATAGCGCTCAACACTATCCAGCCATGGAAGTTTAAGTCATCCTTGAATCATCCCTCACAATATCTAGTGTTAATAGATACTGTTGATATGTCAGCACAGTGAGCAACTGGTGGACAAAATGGTGAATCAATGGTGAGCAGGCCACTTTGTAAAACAGGGCCAACCATGCTGTAACAGAAAGAGCACAGGGCAACGGGCGTTGATCACCAAGGATTTTGTTCAAAATAGGAACCTACAAACTGACAACCTGAGAACATGAGACAACCCTGCCAAAATGATCACCAAAGCAGTAAAACCATCGAAGCCAGAAGAACCTTGGCATTGTCAATACAAAAAGTAGAGTAGAACCCTCATTTCATAGCAACTGGCAGAGATACACTGCAGTGGGTGTAGGGTCAGAAGGGGCAGGGAGATGGGAGTGTCCTGGAAACAACGTAAAACCCTAGTGGCCTTCTGCTCTTGTATCAACCCTAGTGCAACAGCAGCCAAGAAGTTTACAGATACTCCTTTAGATGGTACTGAACTGTAGAGTGTTTCAACAAACAGCAATGTTCCACCAAGTTTCCGTGACAGGGAAGTGCGGAAGCGGGGATATGCACAAGGGGCATGCATATAAACAACCTCAAAATTTAGGGAAATTTCAAGGAAACGAGGGGATGTCGGAGTCATAAAAATTAAAAATTTAATATATAAAAATATGAAATAAAATCCCAACAATATGTCAATAACTAAATAGTAAATCTTAATAATTATGAAATGTACATCTAAATTGAAATTCGCCATTGATTCATTTCACATTATAGACTATTATGAATTCTCATTTTCGCAATGTACATCTAAAAGTAAATTGAATCCATCATTTGACATTATGCAATGTTCCATCTAAATTCATCAGTTGGCATTATGGAAGGTACATCTAAATTAAATTCATTATTTGACAATTGAAATTATACAATGCACATCTAAAAGTAAATTCATCATATGACAATGACATTATGTTGAAGTCTAAAACAATGTTATCAGAACCGGTAGACCCCCTAGACTAGAAACCGGTCAGAACCGGACCCGAACCAATAAAAAAACCAGTCAACCAAAAGCACGTAAAATATTGAAATTTTAAAGAAAAATATATATATTCATGTGCATCCATATGAATCCAAACCATTTATACACAAATAAGCAAAAGCTCTTATTTATATAACATGTAAGGGTGCACATAGCCAAAATAGCGCCGAGTGCAATCCATATCCAAGCCAAAAATACATCAACAAACAAGCTCCAAGTGGCCTCTAGCATTAAAAACAAATCATGCTACAACAAATACCTACATATCATCAAAATCATTGCCTATATTGGGATCATCATCAATGTTACCCTTAAAGCATTAAAATAAGATAGCAAAAGCATAGCATGTCAAATCTAGATTTTGTTTGAGCGATGGGTACTTTTTTTAGTTGGCTCATGATAGAGAAGATTGACAACCAATGCCACTAACATCAAGGTACATAGAGGACTTGGTGCTCTTGATTAAATACTAGTTCCATACCCTCGTACATGACAAAATCTAATGGAGTGTTGCAATCCCCCCAATCCCGAAATCCTAGAAAACTGTTAAGTTTGTTGGAGTATGTGTGAGATCTAAAATTCTACTTTCTCCATATAAAATCCAACAAGGTCAGAACCACTCTCAACATCCTGAGTCATTTCATGGTAATGTTAAAAATTTGAGTAAAAGGATGAAAATGAAAGATAAAGGAGAATGTCACTTTTACTTTAAAAATTTAAAATTTCCATGAATTGCATAGCATTAGTAGGGAAATATGGTCAAATAATAGGCTTCCCCTATCCTAAATCATTGCCTTTTTGCAAAAAAAATGTGTTCAAAGGGTCCTTGGCAACAATGTACAAAACCGGTGTCCCCCTTGCATCGTCCCGCCCCCCCTACAAGGGAAACGTGTTCCCTCACCAGGGAAACGTTTCCTCCGGCGTTTCCCCAAAAGGGGGACATGGGGAAACATTTACCCAAGAGTTTCCCCGGCTCAGAAGCATGGGGGAGCAAGGGCGGGCCCTGCCCATCCTGGGGAATGAGTCCCCGTGGAACATGTGAGTAGGGTCCCAAGTTGAAGCAAAACTGCACAGGGAAGTAAGTTGGGAGTTATCATGAACTTCAGGACATTGTTCAAGTAAGGGGGTGGCACTAGCAAATGCATTGTGTCGAAGAGCACTTGAGCCTAGTGAGTGTATCCATCACCATACTTCTACAATATCCCTCTGGAACTCAGCCTCTGTAGAATCATCCATCAATGCACTTTCTAGACCACGGGTCTACATCTTGGCAACCAAATTGGCCATCCATGAAGTCATGGCAATGCCAAGTTGTTGCATTTGTGATGTATAGCCTAGAGAGTAGGGAGTTGATATGCCCAACACCCCACATCATCCTCAACACTAAGCAATTCATCAACTAAAATCTTCATAACCCATCGATATCTCTGTGTAGCAGCATCCTCAGCTGCATTACAACCCTATTAGGGATGGCCAAAGCTCACTAAGTTTGAAGGAATGAGTTCAACTCTTGGAGCATTGTGTTGCACTCATCGCAATACTTAGCATTAGTTGAGGCTCAATCAACAAGGTCGTAGGCGGAAACCTCAGCAAGCCGTTAATAATAAGAAGCATTCTTGTTTGTGAACACGGCCTCGTGGACTAAAGAGGTGCCAACTTCACCAATAGTTGAATGTGGAATTGGCACAAACCCATGCAAATGTGTGATAGCCACTTTTGATTGGTGAATCTACTTCTTGGTGATACATGGTGTTAAAATTGGCAACCAGGGCAAAACTTCATGTGGGTCATCTTATTCATGGCTAATAATATTTTTATTAGATTCCTCTCGTCGAGAGGTGTAGGATTGATATAAAGATCATCCAATTCCGATAAGTATTCATGGAGATATGAATTTATTTTGATTATGGAATTATTATCAAGCCGACCTACAACTCATGTAGGCTCAGAAGCCCAACAGTCGCATCTATTCACCCACCAACGTTGTGTATAAATATAAGAGGACTTTTCCTCATTTGGACTCACTCATCTCATCACATCTCTCTCTCTCTACTGCGCAGATATGAGTCTCTTCTCTACTGCGCTGAAATGGGTCTCTCTCTCTCACACATGTGAAGCCGGAAGCTGTTGAATTTGAAGCTACAACTGCAGAAGTAAAGATTGACTTGCGTGGCCTAGAAGATCTCCTCTTTGGAACTGCGTTGTAGGTTCATCTGAACCTCCTTTGAAAGCCGCAACTTTTGGTGGTGGAATGAAGTCAATCCGACGAACGGTTTGCAAGATATCGACTGCCCTAGTTTGAAGCCGGAAACTGCTGAAACTGAAGCTACAACTGCAGAAGTAAAGATTGACTTGCGTGGCCTAGAAGATCTCCTCATCTGAACTGCGTTGTAGGTTCATCTGAACTGCGCTGTAGGTTCATCTGAACCTCCTCTGGAAGCCGAAACTTTTGGTGGTGGAATGAAGTCAATCCGACTGTCGGTTTGTGAGATATGGTCTGCCCTAGTTTGATAATGAAGCCGCTAATGTTGATGCTACTGATCTAGGGTTTGCTACTGCTGATATGAATCAGATTTATTGTACTATTTCTCTCTGCTGAATTATTGAAGATAAAAGAAGATTTGATCAAAGGGTTTCCCCACACATTGTGGGGTTTGTCCCTGGCTAGCCGCCACATCTTGTGTCTCTTGTCTTGGCTTGTTTTCTGTCGATCATTGAATGTTCTATCTGCACTTTACTTTATGTACATGTGATTGCTAATCGGTGGAATATAATAAGAAAAAGAAGTAAACTGTTATAAGCATAGAACATACCATAACTTAACATGGTATCAGAGCTGAGGTGAAGACAAAGCCCGAGCAAGAGCAAGAGCAATCATTGAAGAGAAGATTGGCAAGGCTATCCTAAAAGAACTATGGGGTCCTCAACACTCTTTCCTGCCGAAGACAAGCTCCGTGAGAAAGTTGACTATCACGGATGGAAGATGTCTATCGATCTAACCCTTGAAGATCAAGGAGTGCTGGACCATGTAAGAGGCAATATTGTTGAGCCTTCATCAAATGCATCTGCTGTTGCCTGGAACAAATGGAAAAATGGAGAAGTCAAAACAAAGAAGATCATCCGGGACTCTATCGACAAGCGCTTGGTGGCCTACATCTCTGATCTAGACACCTCCAAGGAAATCTACGACAGACTGGTGAGTTTATTTAAAGTTAATGATGCAAATCAAGTTTTGTTTCTTAGAAATAAGTTGAGGGAAATCAAGAAGGGTAAAGATGAAAGTATGCAAGCATACTTCTTAAGAATCACCGAGATCAAGAACGATCTCCTATCTATTGGGGAAACCATTACTGACAGAGAAATGGCACTCACAACTCTCGGAGGATTACCATCTGAATGGTATGTGTTCAGGACTACTCTTCTGAACAATAATGTAATTCCTAGTTTCGAGGAATTAATGGCTAGATGCATTCAAGAACAAACAAGGGTAGAAGAGCAGGAAATGCCCTTGCCTAAAGGTCCTCCTGCTGCTTTTTCTTCTCATGCTAAGAAAAGAAATAATTCTGGGTCTAAATCGAAAAGAAAGGCTAGATTTAAGGGTGGAAGAAAAGGACGATGTTTCATTTGCAATAAAGCAGGTCACTATGCAAGGGAATGCCCTGATAGAAAGGACTCTCACCGTGACGATGATCAAAATCTCTCTCATGGTAATCGAAGGAATGGAAAATTCAACAACAAAGGAAAAAGGAATGCGGGAAATCAAGGAAGAGGGCAACCATTCAAGAAGGCTAGAAATTCCAGGTATGAATCTAACACTGTTGACGATAAGCAGGCTGAATATTATCTACCAGCTGCTCTATCTACCTCCGCTCCTTCGGACTCAATGGGAATTTGGCTCATTGATAGTGGTGCCTCAAGACACTTCACTGGTTACAAAGAAGTACTCTATAATCTGGTAGAGAAAGAAACTAACCTGGAAATTGTCCTTGGAGATGACATGAAATACCCAGTGAAAGGTGTAGGCAATGTTTCTCTTAAACTGAATCAAGGTAATACGATTCACTTACAAGATGTATTTTATGTACCTGATCTCAAAAAGAACCTAGTATCCATCTCGGCAATGGAAGACAAAGGCTATAAGGTAACCTTCAGCGATGGTAAGGTACGCATATGGAAAAATAATGTTAAAGATGCTTTCACTCTTGGGTTTCGAGTTGATTCTTTATATCAAGTCGGTGGAAGTCCGCTAGGTGTCATGTCTTGTGACACATCGCTTCAGTCCGAACTTTGGCATCGGAGGTTTGCCCACCTTCATTATAAAGCTCTACCCGATGTAAGACAGATGGTAACAGGGATGCCTGAATTCCAAGTAGAGAAAGAAGGTGTATGTCCGGGATGTGCTGAAGGAAAGCTCAAAAGGGGACCATTCCCTTCAAGTCAAAGCAAGACCTCCGATATATTACAACTAGTTCACTCAGACATATCAGGTATGATGCCTGTGAACTCCTTGGGAGGATACTCATATTATCTCACTTTTACAGATGACCATTCTCGAAAGACCTAGATATACTTCTTGAAAAAGAAGGATGAAGTGTTCCCTTGGTTCCGACACTTCAAAGCCCTAATCGAGAATCAAACCGAAAAGAAGATCAAGATCTTAAGAACTAACAATGGGACTGAATATGAATCTAATGAGTTCCATGATTTTTGTAAAGAGGCTGGCATCAAGAGGGAGACTACTACACCATATAATCCTGAACAAAATGATGTGGCAGAAAGGAAGAACCGCACAATTATGGAAGTTGTCCGGGCCATGCTACATGATCAAAGTCTTCCTAAGTTTCTATGGGCTGAAGCTGCAAACACTGTCGTATATGTACAAAATCAATGCCCTCATCAAGCATTGGGTTCCAAGACTCCTGAAGAAAAATTCACCGGTAAGAAACCTGATGTTTCTCATTTTAAAATTTTTGGAAGCCCTGTATACTTTCATGTGCCGAAAGAGAAAAGAAATAAATTGGGAGCATCTGGAAAGAAGGGAATTTTCGTGGGCTATGGTGAAAATACTAAAGGCTATAGAATCTATGTAGCCGGTCAAAGGGAAGTCATAATTAGTCATGATGTCACCTTAGACGAAGATATGGCTCTCAGCAAGGTGATCAATCTTCCGACTTTGAGGAGCTCTCAAGAAGCCGACACCAGGGAACCGAAAAAAAAGGATGATGAATCAATGCCTGATGTAGAAGAACCCATGGATCCGATTGATCCTCCTCCATATGAGCCTTCCTCTTCTAGGAAGAGGCCTTCATGGCTTAAGGGGTTACTTGATGATGCTGAAGGACATGCTGCACCCTGAGGAACCTTTCGTGAAAGTAAGAAACCTAATAGGTATCAAGGATACCTGACCATCATGAGCACGATCATACAAAATGAGCCTTCGTCATTCTCAGATGCCGTCAAGCATCAAGTATGGAAGGATGCTATGACCGAAGAATATGAGTCTATCATAAAGAATGATGTTTGGGAAGTAGTTCCCAGACCCCAGGACAAGACTGTTGTTACTTCCAAATGGCTTTACAAGATAAAGCATGCAGCAGATGGAAGCACGGAAAAGTATAAGGCTCGTTTTGTTGCTCGAGGTTTCTCCCAAAAAAAAGGTATAGACTATGATGAGATATTTGCACCTGTTGCCAGATATACGACCATTTGCTCGATCATAGCCCTTGCCGCTTCACAAGGATGGAACCTACATCAGATGGATGTCAAGACTGCGTTCTTGCATGGCTGGATCAAAGAAGAGGTCTACGTGGAGCAACCCGAAGGATTTGAGATTTATGATCGAAAATCTCATGTATGCAGGTTGAAGAAAGCTCTCTATGGGCTGAAGCAAGCACCCCGAGCATGGTATGAGAGGATCGATAGCTACTTGATAAAGTTGGGATTCACTAGGAGTGAAGCCGATCCTAACCTTTACTTTAAGGTTGAAGATGACAAGCCTCTCATACCGGTGTTGTATGTGGATGACCTCTTTCTAACAGGTGCAGACCCTCTCATTCACAAATGTAAGAGGGCGCTGGCCTCTGAATTTGAAATGAAAGACCTAGGACTGATGCACTACTTCCTAGGACTTGAAGTGTGGCAAAAGCCAGGAGAAATTTTCCTATCTCAAGGAAAATATGTGGTGAAGATATTGGAAAGATTCGGAATGGTGGACTGCAAGCCTGTAACTACTCCGATGGAGCTTGACTTCAAGAAGTTAAGCGATAGTGCTGCTGGACCTGTTTTACGAAATGCTACCGAGTATAGGCAACTCGTCGGAGCATTAATGTTCTTAGTGAACTCCCGTCCAGATATATGCTTTGCAGTCAACACGTTGAGCCAGCATATGGTTGAACCCCACCACATACACTGGATTGGTGCCAAGAATCTGCTGAGATATCTTCGTGGCACTATCACTTATGGGTTAAGATACATTGCCAGAGATGTGAGACTATTTGGATACACAGATGCTGACTGGGCAGGCAATGTGGAGGACCGTAAGAGCACTTCCGGGTGTTGTTTCTCCTTGGGATCTGCTTCGATATCCTGGATGAGCAGGAAACAAAAGTCGGTGGCTTTGAGCACCGCCGAAGCAGAGTATATTGCTGCTAGCATGGCTTCTTGTGAGGCAGTTTGGTTGCGAAAGCTCTTCAGTGAGTTGTTTGGATTCACATTGGATACCACTGTGATCCTTTGTGACAGCCAAAGTGGGATTCGTTTGTCAGAGAATCCTGTATTCCATGATCACTCCAAGCATATTGATATCAGATACCATTATATTCGAGATATGGTGCAACGGGGAGCTATAAGGCTCCATCATATCGATACAGATGAACAGGTCGCCGACATTCTGACAAAACCCCTTGGGAAAGTAAAATTTCTGACTTTCCGTGAACAACTTGGAGTTGTTCAAAGACCCTCCGATGAGGGTCATGTATGATGCATTGAGCTCTGAGAGCTCCAGGGGGGTGCGGGGTGCTTCTTGGAGTAGCATATGACCACAGGATTATTCACTATCCCCTGGTTTTATACACGTACATCCCGTGGCGACATTGTAGCAGGATTGATGTGTTCTCCTGTGAGGCCTGGATTGATGTGTTCTCCATGGCAATTGTAGCAGGATTGATGTGTTCTCCTGTGAGGACAGGATTGATTAGTTCTCCTGTCGAGGCATCCTACCCATGCAGTCCGGGACTCATGGGAAGTACCTCTCATCTAATCAATGAGCAGGGAAATGAAGTTAGGGACCATAGTAGTACCG
Source organism: Pinus tabuliformis (assembly GCA_031772625.1). Taxonomy (NCBI): domain Eukaryota; kingdom Viridiplantae; phylum Streptophyta; class Pinopsida; order Pinales; family Pinaceae; genus Pinus; species Pinus tabuliformis. The sequence continues at coordinate 724,550,068 of CM062808.1, read as the reverse complement.
ATGGACACATCGTTGTAACTACCGTACTCCCTAAGCTAGGATGACCTCCATTGATCTGAGATCAATGATACTGGTCTGGGACCAGTGGTAGGAGTTGTACCATACTATGACGCTGACTTCGGGTCGGTTGAGACTGGTCTGGGATCAGTGGTACATACTCTGAGACTAACTTTGAGTCAGTGGAGGATGATATTGGTCTGGGACCATTGGAGTTGTACTCACTATGACGCTGACTTTGGGTTGGTTGAGACTGGTCTGGGACCAGTGGTACATACTCTGAAACTGACTTTGACTCAGTATGATACATCCTCAATCATTTCTTCTTCTTCATAATTCGGACAAAAGCAGAGTAGAACAGAACAATGCAAGAGCAGAGCAGAACAAAACAAAACAGTACAGATCAGTGTAGGGCAGAACAAGTCAAAGCAGAACAGGCAAAATAGAGCAGAGCAGGGCAAGGGTCAGGTTGTACAAGGCAATGCATTTGATGGATGAATGGTAACGACCAATAGACAGATTGCAGATGAAGTTCTCCATGGTTGAGAGGGAGTGTTAAAATTGGCAACCAGGGCAAAACTTCATGTGGGTCATCTTATTCATGGCTAGTAATATTTTTATTAGATTCCTCTCGTCGAGAGGTGTAGGATTGATATAAAGATCATCCAATTCCGATAAGTATTCATGGAGATATGAATTTATTTTGATTATGGAATTATTATCAAGCCGACCTACAACTCATGTAGGCTCAGAAGCCCAACAGTTGCATCTATTCACCCATCAACGTTGTGTATAAATATAAGAGGACTTTTCCTCATTTAGACTCACTCATCTCATCACATCTCTCTCTCTCTACTGCGCTGAAATGGGTCTCTCTCTCACACGTGAAGCCGGAAGCTGTTGAATTTGAAACTGCAACTGCAGAAGTAAGGATTGACTTGCGTGGCCTAGAAGATCTCCTCTTTGGAACTGCGCTGTAGGTTCATCTGAACCTCCTTTGAAAGCCGCAACTTTTGGTGGTGGAATGAAGTCAATCCGACGAACAGTTTGCAAGATATCAACTGCCCTAGTTTGAAGCTGGAAACTGCTGAAACTGAAGCTGCAACTGCAGAAGTAAAGATTGACTTGTGTGGCCTAGAAGATCTCCTCATCTGAACTACACTGTAGGTTCATCTGAACCTCCTCTGGAAGCCGAAACTTTTGGTGGTGGAATGAAGCCAATCCGACTGTCGGTTTGTGAGATATGGTCTGCCCTAGTTTGATAATGAAGCCGCTAATGCTGATGCTACTGATCTAGGGTTTGCTACTGCTGATATGAATCAGATTTATTGTATTATTTCTCTCTGCTGAATTATTGAAGATAAAAAAAGATTTGATCAAAGGGTTTCCCCACACATTGTGGGGTTTGTCCCTGGCTAGCCGCCACATCTTGTGTCTCTTGTCTTGGCTTGTTTTCTGTAGATCGTTTAATGTTCTATCTGCACTTTACTTTATGTACATGTGATTGCTAATCGGTGGAATATAATAAGAAAAAGAAGTAAACTGTTATAAGCATAGAACATACCATAACTTAACAGCAATGAATACCCTTTTTTAAGGTAGGGCAGTTCATTGTCCACTAGGGGTTGGGACAATCATGGGTTCCTATATGATGAAGGAGGTTCATAACCTGTAGGAACCAGGGTGATGGCCATGATGATGGGGTAGAGCTCATGTATTAGCTTTTGCCAACGTGCTAAATATATTTGTCCCGACAATCTTTTGCATTTTGTGGTACATTTTCCTATTGAATGTGGCCCAAATATTCTTTTATCTTTCTTTTTAGTTGCATCAACCTCTGGGCTTCATTCCAGGCCATGACCCAAGGTGTGGGCAAGGGAAGGGGCAAGGTAACCCTATGTGGACCTAGAGGAGGAATGTGGACCCAGGTGGGAGAAATGATGAATGGGGTAATAATGAGTGGAAAGAGGGTACTATAAAAGGATAAAAGAGTGGGACCACACAGCCAAAATCGAGGTTTCCCATGAAATACCATCCCTAGAGCCAAATGGTCAGTAAAAGAGATCCCACAAGACTAGAATCCAAGGTTAATAACCAAAAGGGGTCTAGGGGCCAAGAGCACAGACCTAGCCCATTCTTTTCGCCAAATCCCCCCATTAATCAATGCCTAGAAGTGTTCATGATAAGCAAACTACAATACTAAATTTCCAAATGACAAGGCATACCTTTAGGTTCGAGAGGCCAACCTTCAAATATACAATCATGGCAGATGGGCGAGGGACAACATGGCTGGCTCAGGTGGCGGAGAAATGGCACAACGAGCTAGCTAGTGTTGCAAGGGGCTGTCGGCTGAAGACCATCTTGGAGAAAAAATTTCTTCTAGGGATATCACCCACAAAATGGTGGGTAACAGGGCCCAACATAATCAAGCCTACTTGTCACTATTTTAGCTATATTGATGTTTTTCAAATCCCATCTCAAACATTCTTCAAAATCCAACGAGGAATACAAACGCTCCCTAGGTTATCATTATCATCAAAATGTCCATTAACAATAACCTTATCATCAAATGCAAATTGTGTCCCATGATTGGTGCACTAATTATCTACATTAGCCTTCTAGTATTGCCTACCCAACTCATAAAAAGTCTCTTCATAACTCATATACTAATGCAACTTCAAGTACAGATTGATGGTACCAAAACATACAACAAACAATGATTAAATCACAAGAAGCAATTTATGCACTCAATAAATAATTCTACAACCTTTGACTTAACACATTAAGCATTTGATAGGGGAAAAATATGAAAACCTAGAAAGGCTCATTGGGTTATTTGCACAATGATCGTCAAATAAGTAGCACCTTTGGTAATAAGTGAGGACCCTACATTGGTGTCGCAATGAGTGGTAACATCCAAATGCCAAGCGGCCATCATTCAATGAGGGAATGTCTTCAATGGAAACATCATAAAGTAATGATATAAGGATCCATCGCATCTGAAAATGTTAGAAAATCAAAAAGGCAATAAGATTTTCTTATATAGATAATTCCTTATGATTATTTTATCTTTATGTCCTTCTTTATCTTTTAGTTCATCAAGCAATTACCAAAACAATAACACAAGGAAAACAGATATAGGCGGACAACCAAGGCAAAATCCCTATCTAGGGGAAAACCCAGTCAACAATTCTTTCTTCAATAGTTTCTCGAGATAATCCAAGACTCTAGACCCAGACAGAGATTCCCTCCACACCAAGTCAGCCCTCAATCATTCTTGCAAATGACAACCCTTCACAAGCAACTTCGACATGGTAGCATCAGCAGCAGCTTTGACCTAGTAGCAACTTCGACCCAGCAGCAGCAGCTTCGACCAACATTGGAGAACTTTGATCTCCCTTGATACACCTCAGAATGGAGTGAGACTTATCCCAAAATTTCGGTTTTGAGCCCTTCTATCTTCCTCTAGAAACTCACACTTCTTTCCAGCTTCTTTTCCAACCCTTAAACAATTTCGCACTTTTCCAGCTTCCAACTTCAGGGATCGAAGTATAAGAGAGAGAATGAGATGCTCCAAATGAATTCGAACTCCTTGTATTTATAACCCTTATATGAGATCGAATTACTTGTCTTGAGGCCAACTTGGTGTGTAAGAGAATAAATTCATTTTTTACTCAAAAATAATTCTTTTTACATGAACCGAAAGCCCAAGAAGGGTCTCTTTAAATGTACAATGACTCTAATGACTCAGAATAAATCCTAGAAGTCCTCAATGGGGACTTTGACCTAAAACATGATGACCCAAGCATGAAACCCATGCTTTAATAAGTCATAATAATAATAAAAATATTTTCTTCATTCTTTTGATAAGTACATCTCAAATACATTAATGAAGACCGAACCTAGTTACAAATTTCAACACTCCCTCTTAACTAGGGAGGTATTCATCAGTACAAGTACAAGGAAGATCTCATAACACATGAACCATGAAGAATTTTAGGCACCACAATGCCATGGACTAGATTCTTAACCAGGGAAATCTATCCAAGGTCCTCTAACAGTTTTAGGCACCGCAATGCCATGGACTAGATTCCTGACCAGGGAAATCTATCCAAGTGGGACTAAGATGGACTAAAGCTTTCAGCCTCTCTAGGTACCATAAGCCTTACTTACTAACCATAAACCCAGGGATCTAGGTGCGTATCCGAGGTCAGAGTTCCATGAGCAATGCCACCCTCCCTACTTCGGGAACTAGACATCAACACTAAGTGCCAGCCAGATGTCCTCCTAGGCAATGTCTCACACACAAAGCCTCCACTTCTCGATTATTCCAATCGGTAACAAGTCCTCCCCGATCAAATAGATCGGCAACAAATCTCTCCAATCAAACTGATTGACAACACTTAAGCATGTGAAAACATGCCATCAAACTTCCAAGAGATTTACCTATACAAACACAAACCCTAATCAGTAACAAACTTTCAAATGTACATAAATACAAACCTTCGAGGTCTTCCAAACAACTTGATGTTGCTTCTCAACTTTTCATAGTAGGACTAGGAACTTTTACAATGAATCTTTGACAAAAGATTCCTCAACCATGCAACGTCCTTTCCTACTTCCCATGCAACAACATATTTCACAAATTGATCAGGCTTTTCTCATCTCAACAGCCCTTCAAAATGCATTCTCCAATTTTCTTCTCTCACTCATGATCTTCACTAAAACTTACGGTTGTTAATCCTGGTCACACGAAGTAGAGAACCATATATGTCACTCCCCCTTAATCAAAGAGGATCTAATCATTCTTGTACAAAGAATATTCTCGACCATCCTCTTATCCTAGGGAGATTCCTTTCATCCATGCTCTTTCACAATCTAGGGAGATTTCTTTCATTCAAGCTCCCTCTTAACTTAGGGAGTTCTACTGCTTCTTTACGATATCAAAGAAGATTTCGTGGCTTCCATCCTTCTCATCAGAGTTATCATTACCATCACCATTCACATCATGCTTATCACATCAACTTTTCTTTACTAACATCTTCTCTATCTTGAAGATCACGTACCTGCACAACTTAGATAGCAAGTACAACCAAATCCCTAGAAACATGAAGTTTAACCATATCAAAATCACGAAAGCATTCAACTTTATATATCAGATGCCCAAACTTACAAATAAGAGACACATACTCTTCAACTTCTTGCAAGTGATTTTGCCATAAACCCTAGACTACTTCATCAAGGCTTTGAGCATTTCATAACATCTTTCATTACATCTAGGGTTTCAATGTTTCTTTGAAAGGTATGACATATCCTACTATAACATATAGCAAACCCTAGAAACAATTCAAAAAAATATAGATCTACAAAGTATCTAACAACTTTCAAAATTCATATGTTAGACTTCCCACTAGGTTATCATACAAACCCTAGATTTCATACATGAGATTTAATAATCAAAATCACAGTTTAATCAACAACATGACTAGCTTCCACTAGGGTTTGTTGCAAACCCTAGATTTTCTCATCAATCATAACTAAAACTCAGATTTCAACAATCTTACACAAATCTCAAATTATCAGATTGTCATCATACATCAGAGATTTTCACTTCTACAAAGGTTTAACACCAAAACCCTAGAATTCACAAATACTATCATCCTAGAGAAACAAACTTTGACCAGGGCTTACTTCCAAACCCTAGAGCTCATGACCATCAACAATTAGGTCAACTCATACATCTAGGATTTCATTTTCATGCACAAGCATATCACAACATGTGTTAGTCAAACCCAACTACACATATCAATAAGAGTTAGACATATAACAGACTTGATCATACTAGGGCTTGATCGCACAAACACACACATCCCAAGGAAATCATTTCTAAGACTTTATAAGGGTCTTTCTTATACATTCTACCAAACCCTAATGATTTAGGGTTTCAACACAAAAATATAGAAAACCCTAAATACTTCAAAGATTCGGGATTTTATACATTACCCTTCAACCCTACCAAAACCCCAAAGAACACATCATCAGTGAATTACTTTAGACTTTATCAAAACATCAAACATTTTCTTTCAACAATAAACCTAAGCAAATTAGGGTTTCACACACTATCATCGACATACCCTTAGGTTAGGGTTATTCACAATGAACCTTTCTAGGGTTCCACAAGAGAAATCAAAGATATAAGGAGGGTAGATTTATCTAATGATGAATCACCCAATCAAGAATCTTTTAAGATTCAGGGAAGCTAAACACAATGATGTTAGTGATAGCTTATCAAGAATGAATATGGAGGAAGCAAAACTTGTGAATCAAAACATACCTCATATCTCTTAACAAACCTTGCACTTTCAATGCTTTGTTTTGTGAAACCTTCTTCCTTGAGTGTTTAACAAGTTTTCCTAGACAAGGAAAATAAGAGGAGAAATGTGATTAGTATTTTATGCAAACAAAACCAGATTAGTAAGGAAAACTAAGAATGAAAATGGTAATAGGATATTTATTTTTGGAGGTTAAATGAGGGCTCCCTCCAAGCTTGAGGGATACCTATAGCCTTAAGAACAAATAAAAATGTTTTTCCAAAATGTTAAACCTACAAAAACTAGAAATCAAAAAGAAATAATAACAAAAGCTTAGATCAAAGGACTTAGTAGTGTAAGTCTCTTAAATCCAGTTCTTCGGGTTTACTCTTCTTTCGAGATCCTTCTTCAACTAAATTGGCTTGATCCCTGCTTCTCTTCTTGTTCTTCGGATTCTTGAGGCAGTGACTTCTATAGTGACCCATCTTGTGGCATTGGTAGAATTCTATATTGGACATATCAACCTTCTTCCTTGACTCTCTTGACTTCTTGGAGTGTCCTTTCTTGTGAGAGGCAGAGTAAGCATTTGACACATTTCCTTCTTTGTTGTTGGATACTAATGAAATTCTCATTTCTTCTTGGGTGCAAGCATTCCATAATTGTTCAAAGGTGGGAGCTTCTTTCCAACTATTGAGACCTGAAGCAAAAGAGCTCCAAGTAGGTGGTAATCCCAATAGTGCAGTGATTACTAGCTCCTTCTCTAGCACTATTTCATCTATGGCTTGAAGTTCATCTCTAATCCTTGATATCCTTACAAAGAAGGAAGCCACAGTATCATCCTTAGTCATCTTTGCAGTCCTCAACTCATTCTTCAAGCTTGCTACTTGACCTATGTTCTTGATAGTGAATAATTTTGTCAATGCTTCATACATTTCTTGAGCATGGTCTATATTGGAAATGTATGGGACAAGATTGTCCTTAATGCTTTCTACCATCAGAGTCATAGCCAATATTTCCAATTCCCTATACTTCACCTTGTCTACATCACTGGATTCTTCGGTAGGTTTCTTCACCTTCCCTCTGACCACATCCAAGACCTTGTTCTTTTCAAGAATGAGATCAATCCTCTTCTTCCAAGATCTGTAGTTTGATGCTCCTTCCAACTTGTTCTCACTTTTTAATGTGTTAGACATTGTCCTTGAAGATAATTAGCTTCTTCTCTTATAAGAGATCCTTATATGATCCTAGATCAATTCTTTAGATTCCTTCTAGTAGATACTCAAGACTGCCTTTTTTCCTCGTCCACCAAAACTTTGATTCCATGTTAGAAAGTCAGAAAAGCAGAAAGATTTTCTTATATAGATTATTACTTGTGATTCTTTTATCTTTATGTTCTTCTTTATCTTTGAGTTCATCAAGCAATTACCAAAACAATAACACAAGGACAACAGAGGTAGGCGGACAATCAGGGCAAAACCCCTATCTAGTGGAAAACCCAGTCAACAATTCTTCCCTCAATAGTTTCTCGAGATAATCCAAGACTCTAGACCCAAACAGAGATTCCCTCCACACCAAGTCAACCCTCAATCCTTCTTGCAAATTACAACCCTTCACAAGCAACTTCGACCTGGCAACATCAGCAGCAGCTTTGACCCAGTAGCAGCTTCGACCCAGCAGCAGCAGCTTTGACCCAGTAGCAGCTTCGACCTAGTAGCAGCTTTGACCCAGCAGCAGCTTCGACCCAGCAGCAGCAGCTTTGACCCAGTAGCAGCTTTGACCCAGCAGCAGCAGCTTTGACCCACCTTGGAGAACTTCAATCTCCCTTGATACAACTCAAAATGGAGTGAGACTTGTCCCAAAATTTTGGTTTTGAGCCCTTCTATCTTCCTCTAGAAACTCGTACTTCTTTCTAGCTTCTTTTCCAGCGTTTAAACTATTTCGCACTTTTCCAGCTTCTAGCTTCAAGGATCAAACTATAAGAGAGAGAATGAGATGCTCCAAACGAATTCGAACTCCTTGTATTTATAGCCTTTCTATGAGGTTGAATGACTTGGTCTTAAGGCCGACTCGATGTGGAGGAGAATAAAATTCATTTTTGACTAAAAAATAATTCTTTTTACATGAACCGAAAGCCCAAGAAGTGTCTCTTTAAATGTACAATTACTCTAATGACTCAGAATAAATCCTAGAAGTCCTCAATGGGGACTTTGACCTAAATCATGATGACCCAAGCATGAAACCCATGCTTTAATAAGTCATAATAATAATAAAAATATTTTCTTCATTCTTTTGATAAGTACATCTCAAATACATTAATGAAGACTGAACCTAGTTACAAATTTCAACAGAAAATAGGGTCCAAATACTTGACATCATGCGCAAGACTAGCCAATTGGTCGAGAGTAAAATGGACCCAACTAAAGGCATGAGCTTGTGAGGGTCTCCATCCACTATTTTCAACTCATACTGGTAAGCCTTTGGTGTTTGTATGGGCACAAGTTATTATAGAACTACAGTGAATACTAGGTAGGTGCCATTTCTAGAAGCCCAAGAAGGATACCTATCCTTGAGGTTAAACATTCTTGAACTTGAACCCTTAATGCTCCATTAAGATTGCTTCACAATAAATAATAAAAATTATGAGTATACTTCAAAGGGAACATCAAAATCTTCCAATTCAACCTCCTTGCCTTCATATGACAAGCCAAAAACTTTATGCACCCAAGATGGTATAATCATGTACATTACAGTAGCCTAAGTCCCAAGTGTTGCAAAGATTTCATTTATTGCTCGACAAAGTAGATTCTCATCAAACTATTAACTCCTAAATCTGCTCTCAAAGTGGAAAAGTCCTAAAACACAGAGTGCATCACAAGGCAAATCAAGAAGGCTTCCCAATGTTACCATAGCAAATCTTTCCCACTTTAGGCTAGCTCTCCTCCAATGCAAGGGAAGCTTCACTAAGTTAGTATTGCCAAGACTAAGAAGTGGAGCCAGAAAGTGATATGAAGAGTCATCCTTAACAAAACAATGGATGTAGCATAGTAAAATTCAAGTGGAATGAGAAAGTGAGGTGATAGAGGACCAAAACCAATGCCTATCGAATCTTGGGAAAAATGGTGTTGATTTTTCAAGTGCAATAGATAGAGGCACTAATTTATGAAAATTGATGTAGATATTCTTCCAGCACTTTCAATTTATCATTAAGAAAATACACTTAAAAAATTCAACCATAAAATTAGTAGGATAGTAGAGATCACAATGCACAAAGATAACACAAGATTTACCATGGGAAAACCCACTTGGGGGAAAACCTAACAACCTTTTCCTTAGAGAAATTATTCAGTTCAACAAGAGATACACCTAATTCTTCTAGTCAAATACAAAGGTCAAACTAACCAACAAAACAACTTTGGTCAAACTTGGTCAAACTGCCTTCTTATCAAGTCTCCAATTTGCCCAACAAACTCGATCCCGCCTGATCTGGCTAGGTCGAAATTCGGCCTCCCAGAAATTGCCTAGAAACTCGGCCCTGCTGCCCAGAAACTTCCGACCTGCTACCCAGAAACGACACATTCGATGCTACAGGAGGAGGGTTTCACACGTGCAAAGCAGCAGCAAGAGGGTTTCACACATGTGAGATAGAGAGAGAGAAAGCTAGAGATGTCTTCGCCCTTCTTCGTCCTTCTTGCCGCCTTCTCCTTTGCTTGGATCTCCAAAGGATAACTTGTTGATGTGTGAACCGAATTTTGCCTTGTGGAGGAGGACAAGTGGAGTATATATAGTATTTTGGATGGCCTGAATGGATGCCACTTTAACTGGGGTTAATTTGACTTGAGGGAGGGCCGACTTGACAACTTTGGAACCAAAAATTCAAAAATCAAAATTTCTCTCTTTCGAAACTGACATGAAGAACATGTCTTATATTAATCATTACATATATTTTAAGGGTTAAAACATGAATTATGAAGACCGACCAAGGTTACAAAATTTAACACTTCCTCTTAGCTAGGGAGGTATTCATAATTACTATCCAGATGTTCCCTTGTTGACAAATTTCTCCAATAAAATGTTAAAAAACATCATCAGCATCATCTAATTAGCATAATCCTAGTCAACGACTTTGACCCATGGTAAAATCTGCAGCATCAACTAGGTACCATAACTCTGGTTAGCATCTCTAACCCATGTTACATCATTAGAATCAACTAGTCACCATGATTTTGGTCAGCACCTCTGACCCATGGTATACATAATAGTCCTAGTTCACCATCATCCTAGTCAATCTCTTTGACCCATGGTGAAAACCTAGGGACGTACTCAATCCATTTGAGTAATCCTCATATAAAATCCAAAGGCCTCATTCTAGGCCACAATGCTAAATGGGCTCACTCAACCTATCTGGAGAGTAATCATGAGCCTGATGTTGAAAGGCACCCACTCAACTCTATGGTTGAGTGATTTGGGCCTCTAGGACCATTCTTCCTAATCTTGATCAACTTACTTGACCCAAGAAAAATGACTATCCTTTGGCAAACATTCTCCCTAATCATGGTCAACATACTTGACCCAAGAAAAATGGTTGTCCCTGATGCTATCACATCAACACTCCCTTTCACTGAGGGAGGCATTCTCAACAAATCCAAGCTTGTCCCTAAAGTATACAAACTTTTCTCTGGACATGGGCTTTGTGAGAATACCAATTATCTGCTCATTAGTAGAGATGTATTGGAGCTTCATTGCTCCCTTTTGTACCACGTCACAAATGAAGTGGTACTTGATCTCGATGTCCTTCAACCTGCCATGGAAAACTAGATTATCTAAAAGCTCCACATAGGTTCGATTGTCACAATATATCAGTCGGTTCCAACACCTGATCAAATAGTCTTGCAAGTAATTTCCCAAGCCACACAACTTCAAAACTCGCTAAACTGGCTGCAATATACTCAGCCTCAACAACGCTGAGTGCAACAGATGTCTACTTCATGCTCATCCAAGAAATCATAGCAGAGCCCAAACTGAATCAACCTTTGAATGTACTCTCTCCGTCTTCTACCCTCTCTACCCAATCAGAATGTGTATATCCCTGCAGATGCATATCACCATTTGAGACATATCTCAAACCATAATTAATTGTACCACGTAGATATCTCAATACATGCTTTGCTGCAATCCAATGATCATGTCTTGGTTCCACATGGAACTGGTTCAGAGTGTTCACTGCAAAGCAAATGTTTGGCCCGGTATTAACCAAATACATCAAGGAGCCAATCAACTTTCGATACATGGATGGATCTACCAAATCTGACTCAGAGTCTCTCAACTTCCTTAGATTAGTCACCATGGGAGTTGCCATAGATTTATAGTCCATCATTCCAAACTTCTGAAGGATCTTGATAATATACTTTCCTTGACCAAGGAATATTTCACCAGGCTTCTGCCATACTTCTAGTCCCAAATAGTAGTGCATCAAGCCAAGATCCTTCATATCAAATTCAAAGGCCAACTCCCTCTTACACTGAATAATGAGATGCTCTACACCTGTTAGAAATAAGTCATCAACATACAATAATAAAATCACAGGTTCATTTTTCTCAACCTTGATATATAGGTTTGGATTAGCATCACTTTTGGAGAAACCAAGTCTTGTCAGGTAGCCATCAATTCGAGAATACCAGGCTCTAGGTGCCTGCTTAAGTCCATACAAGGCTTTCTTCAATCTGCAAACATGAGACTTCTTCCCATGAACCTCAAAACCTTGAGGTTGTTCTATGTACACTTCTTCCTCAATCACACCATTGAGGAAAGCAGTCTTTACATCCATCTGATGTAAATTCCAACCCATAGAAGAAGCAATAGAAATAATAGATCTAATAGTAGTGTACCAAGCAACTAGGGCCAATGTCTCTTCGTAATCCTCTCCCTCTTTCTGGGAGAATCCTCTAGTTAAAAATCTTGCCTTATACTTGTCAATATTGTGATCCACTACATGCTTAATCTTGTATATCCATATGGAGGTCACCACTGATTTCCCTTCAGGTCTTGGCACAATATCTCGTACATCATTCTCCATAATGGATTGGTATTCTTCTATCATATCCAAACTTGTTGGCTAGTTACCTCCTCATTGTTGGAAGGTTCATAATCAATGAGATTAGTCATTAGTGTTGCATACCTAGAATACTTCTTAGGTCTCTTAATTTCCCCTACAGTGCCATGTGGAGTTGCATGTCCTTCTGCTTCCTACAAGGTAGATCTAAGCCAAGTTAGCCTCTTCTTGATTTGAGCAACAACAACTAGATCCATTTGCTCACTAGGCCCTTTTGGCTCTTCATGATGATCCACGTGATGTTTTGTAAAATTTGAATGACATGAACCCTCTTCCTTGGGAGCTTCATGTTCTTCATCATCATTCGAGTCCATGTGAACTTTGGACTTCCAAGAGGCAACATTCTCATCAAAGGTAACGTCCCTGCTGAGTTCAACATGTCATTATCCTGGTACATAAATTATATAGGCCTTTTATGACTCATTGTATCCAACAAATATTCCTTTCTTTCTTGAAGGCTCTAGTTTCTTCCTCTTATCTTTGGGTACATGTATGTAAGTTGGGCAACCAAAGATTCTCAAATGTCCAACCTTTGGTTTCTTTCCAGTGAACACTTCTTCAGGAGTCTTATCTTCCATGATCCGATTAGGACTTTATTTTGAATATAGATTGTTGTCATGGATGCTTCGCTCCATAAGAACATGGGAAAGTCTTGATCATGCATCATTTCCTTGACAGATTCTTCAAATGGACCTGTTCTTTCTTTCAACAACTCCATTTTGTTGTGGATTATAAGGGACTATCAACTCCCTCTTAATCTTAGTTTCTTTACAAAAGGCAATGAGTTCCTTGGAAGTGTATTCTCCTCCATTATCTGATCTCAAAATCTTGATTTTCTTTCCTGTCAAGTTCTCTACTTCAGCCTTGAATTCTTGAAATTTGTTGAAGACTTCATCCTTGGTCTTCATGAAGTAAATCCATGTCTTGCGAGAGAAATCATCAATAAAAGTTACATAGTATAGAGAGCCTCCTAGAGATTTCACTGACATTGGACCACATACATCAAAATGAACTAGATCCAAGATTTCCTTGGACCTACTATCAGTGCTTGGAAAAGACTTCTTGACATTCTTTCCAAACGCACAACCTTTACATAATAGAGAGCCTCCTAGGGATTTCACTGACATTGGACCACATACATCAAAATGAACTAGATCCAAGATTTCCTTGGACCTACTATCAATGCTTGGAAAAGACTTCTTGACATTCTTTCCAAACGCACAACCTTTACATACTCCTCCATGCTCCATTTGCAATTCTGGAACACTTGAAACCATCTAATTTAAAGTTGGCAAAGCTCTATAATGGAGGTGAGCATATCTTCTATGCCATAGTTCACATGGATTGATATCATTACGCATTAATGCTTCAGCTAGTTGTCCCAAGAGTTTATACAACCTTCCTTCACAAACCCCAATTATTCTGGCAAAGCATATACTTGAGCCCTTGGGCCATAAAAGGACTTGACCATCAACAAATGCTACTCTAGATCCTTTATCTTCCAAATATGAAATAGAAACCAAATTCTCTTACTTGAAGTTGATCTCTTAGTTGAGAGATCCTCATGAAATATGAGGCCACAATATCATTTCTTGTCATTTTAACATCACGAAGCTCATTCTTCAAACTCATTGCTTGACCAATGTTGTTGATGGTATATAATCCAACTAGGGCATCATACATCTTCTTTGAAGTGTCAAGATTTGAGACATATGGAATCAAATGATCTTTGATAGAATCCACAATAATACTCATGGTTGTGATGCCATCCTTCTTGTATTTTGTTTTCCCTTCATTATCTGAAGGTTTAGTAACATTTCCCTTCACAAGATCCAAAACATCATTCTTTGCAAGAATGAGGTCAATCCTTGTCTTCCAAGCCCTGAAATTTGTAGCTCCTTCCAACTTGTTCTCTAACTTCATAGAGGAACCCATGGTCATAGATAAATAATTAGATTGCAGATGTAGGTCTCTTCAAGAGTGATCTCAATGCCCTTTCCTTCACCAAAGCTTTGATACCATGTTGATTTTTCAAGTGCAATAGATACAAGCACTAATTTCTAAAAGTTGATAATTACTTCCAATGATGTAGATATTCTTTTAGCACTTTCAATTTATCATTAAGAAATTACACTTCAGAAATTTAACCATAAAACCAGTAGGACAATAGATATCACAATGCACAAAGATAACACAAGATTTACCCTGGGAAGACCCACTTGGGGGAAAAACACAACAACCTTTTCCTTAGAGAAATTATTCAGTTCAACAAACGATACACCTAATTCTTCTAGTCCAATATAAAAGTCAAACTAACCAGCAAAACAACTCTGGTCAAACCTGGTCAAAATGCCCTCTTGTCAAGTCTCCAATCTACCAAACAAACTTGGCCCTGCCTAATCTGCCTAGGCTGAAATTCGGCCTCCTAGAAACTCGGCCCTACTGCCTAGAAACCACACGTGTGAAGTTGCAAAAGGAGTGTTTCACACGTGCAAGATAGAGAGAGAGAAATCCACAGATGTCTTCATGCTTCTTCGTTATTTTTGTCTTCTTCTCCTTCACTTGTATGTCCAGAAGATAACTTGTTGATGTGTGATCTGAATTTTGCCTTGTGGAGGAGGACAAGTGGAGTATATATAGTGTTTTGGATGCCCTGAATGGGTGCCACTTCAACTGGGGACGACTTGACTTGAGGGAGGGCTGACTTGACAATTTTGGACCCAAAAATTCAAAATTCAAAATTCAAAAATAAATTTTTTTCTCTTTTAAAACTGACATGAAGAACATGTCTTATATTAATCACTACATATATTTCAAGTGCTAAAATATTAATGATGAAGATCGACCATAGCTACAAAATTCAACAAATGGAGTCAAGAAGCATCCATAAAAAGAGAGAATTTTCACGAATGATTAAAGAAGAAAGAGTCGATAACAGCATGCCACAACCATCCTTAATAATGCTGAAAATTAATATAGAAGTGTAATCTTGGAGAGCTCTACCAATGCCACTCTTAAATGAGGTTATAAAGGTGTTGTCCTACAATGAAATATTAATTCCAGTAACAAATATTTGATAGATGCAAGATTATTATATTCTGAAATACAGCTGCAAAAGACAAGAGAGAGAAAACCTCCTCATATTACAACCATCCAAATGGCAAACATTCCATTACAAGGCCTTCACAACAAGTTATTTACAAGGAATTTCTACAATTAACCAACAATATTTAGAACAATGAAAAGCTTTAGGACTCGCATATGATAGAAATAATACTACAACTTTCCATTAAGCTTTCTAATGAGATATACAATGAACCCCAAGAGGAGAAACTCCAATCCTCAATCTCCTTCACCGTCCCCATTACAATGGAGAGAGCTACCTTTAAATAGATTTGAGCTCCATCTCCTTAGAATAGACAATGATTTGTTTTCTTGGATTGATGATTTTCTCTAAGGAAAACAATACAATAATGCTCTCTCATAACCAACTCTATGAGACAAGTCAAACAATAATAAAATAATGAGTGGTTATGCCATGCATCTCCTCCAAAGCAGTAGACCATGTCAAGTAGGCTCCAAAGTATCACAAAAAGCCTCCATCAAATGCTAAACAAAAGCCTCTAATTGTGAATGCTCCTAGACGCCTCCCAAAATAGAATAGAAAGTCCACAGAAGAGAGCACTCCACTAGGATGGTGATAAACCACGACCAAGAATAATAAATGGTTAGGGTTTGGTGTGGAAATGTGCCCACATAACAACCAAAGTGCCAAAAAACAAAATAAGGGAGTGCTTCACTAAACAAACAACTCAAGAAGTGTGCCCTGTAGAATTGTGCAAGGTAGTTGTATTTAGGCCACTTTGACTTGACCATATAATATAAAATATTTCATGAGTGCACCCTAGTGAATTATGCCAATAGTAGTTATCTTCCTCCATAAGTGTTCCAAACATAGATCAATGTGCATGCATATCCAACTACCTCCCAAATAAAAGTGCCCTTGGGAATGTTGAAGAATATAACTAGCTTTGGTCTTCATAATTGTACTTGTCAAAAGAAAATTTCATTATTAAACAAAATGACTTATTAAAACATGGGTTTCATGCTTGGGTCAATGTTTTCTAGGTCAAAGTCCCCATTGAGGACTTCTAGGTTTTGTCTTGGGTCATTAGTCATTTTCATTATTATTAGACCCTTCTTAAGCTTTTGTATCATGTAAAAAGAATTATTTTTTAGTCAAAAGGGGGTAATTTGTCACCTCCACACCAAGTCGGCCCTGCCCTCAACAAGTCGGCCTAGATTACGGCAATTCGACCTCACAAGAAGCCTATATATTGAGCAGCTTGATTTCATTTGGAGAGCATCATCAACAAGTTCGATCTCTAAGAAGTTGTAGCTGGAAAAGAGTGCGAAGTCACAAGATGAGAGAAGTTGAGAAGAGGAAAATCGAGTTTTTGGGCTACCCTTCTCTCACATGTGTGAAGATATTACGCTGAAGTTGGGGCCGAAATTTTGTCTCTATTGCAAGGCCGAAGTTCTAAAGTTGGGGGCCGAAAATTTGTTGTTTGGGACGAAATTTTGATTTGACGTTGCACCTTGAAGCGTTGACACTTGGAAGTCTAAGAAAAGGACATCTACAAGAAGGGAGGGTTGACTTGGTGGTTGGAGAAGGTCTTTGTCTAGGTCTAGAAGTCTAGAAGTGTCTCATCTTGATTTGAATCTACTAAAGGAAGAGTTCTTGACTAGGTTTTCCCCTTATAGGGGTTTTGCCCTGGTTGTGTGCCTACATCTTGTGTCTCTTGTTCTTGTGATCTTCATACACATATAAATTGGTAATTGCTTGATGAAAGATAAACTAAAAAAGTAGTAAAAGAATCCAACATAATTCATAAGTAATTATCAAGAAAGAGGAATCAAACCCTAAATCCTACTAGCATTGACTTCTCAACATGGTATCAGAGTTAAGGTCAAAGAAGTTTGGAGATCACTTTGTTGGCTTGAAAGGAAAGGTTACTCCCTCTGTGACAAGTTACTTGAAGATGGGATTCAATATTATAAGAATTGCATGAAGCTGGATTGGAAGGATCATCTACAACTTATCTAATAAAGTCAAAAGCGAAGGGTTCTTTGCTGCACTCACAAGTACTCTCAATGATGACAATGCATGGATCATTAATAGTGGAGCATCAAGGCACATGACGGGAGAAAGTGAACAACTTTATACTCTATCGAAGGAACCATCATCTCATGCAATGGAGCTAGGAGACAAAAACAGTTATGCAGTCAAGGGCCTGGGATCTACATCATTGAAGTTGGAAAATGGAGCAAAGCTACACCTCAACAATATACTCTACGTTCCAGGTTTGAAAAAGGATTTACTTTCAATTTATTGTTTAGAAGATAAAGGATATAGGGTTGCCTTTGTAGATGTTAAAGTTCTAGTGTGGGTAAAGGATTCAAGCATTGATAAGGCAAAAGTTATTGGAGTACATGAAGGAAGGTTATATAGAGTCATAACACCATCTCTTCAAGCCCTATTCACATCCAGATCAATCCTATCGAACTATGGCATAGAAGATATGGGCATATACATTACAAGGTCATCCCCTCTCTTAATCAAATGGTAAATGCCATCCCCGATATCAAAGAAGATCGTGAAGGAATATGTAAGGGATGTGCTTTGGGAAAGAATACAAGGAAACCCTTTAAAAGTAATGATAGAAGGTCTAAGGAAATATTAGACCTCATTCATTCCGATGTGTGTGGGCCTTTGTCTAACAAATCTCTTGGAGGCCATCTTTATTATGTGACCTTCATTGATGATCACTCTAGAAAGACATGGTTCTACCTTCTCAAGACAAAGGACAAAGTATTTGAAGAGTTCAAGGAGTTTAGATATGAAGCAGAAACCTTAACCGAAAGAAAGATAAAACCCTAAGATCTGACAATAGTGGGGAATACACTTCAAAAGAAATAGTTGCATATTGTAAAGAAGCAGGTATTAAGAGGAAGCTCATTGTTCTCTACAATCTCGAGCAGAATGCAGAAAGAAAAAATAGAACAACTGAAGAATGTATAAGAACATTGATATTTGATCAAGATCAACCAAAGTTTCTATGGGGAGAAGCAACAATGACTGCAATATATATATATACAAAATAGAATTCCTCATAGAATCCTTGAGAATATGACACCTGAAGAAGCATTCACATGAAAGAAGCCATGTGTGGACCATCTCTGAACCACTGGGTGTCCCGCATGCATCCATGTCCCAAAGGACAAGCGAAAGAAATTAGATTCTACAAGCATTAAAGGGATCTTCGTTGGCTACCGTCTTTCTTCAAAGGCATATAGAATCTACATCGAGGAAGGAAGACAAATTAAAATAAGCAAGGATGTTATATTCGATGAAAATCATGCCTACAAAAGATCCAAGGATATTCTGATTGACTCTGATGACGAAGATATACCACTATTTGAAGAAGAAAAGCACCATGATAAATCAACTACAAACCAAGAAGAAGAAGAAGAAGGACCAAGTGAACCTATTCAACCTGTGATCATACCCGAAACAAGGAAGAGACCAAATTGGTTAAAAGCCACTCTTGAAGATGTCAAAGGACATGGAGCTACTAAAGGAACTTTTAGAGAAAGCAAAAGACCAAAAAGATATTTAGGATATGCAGCATATGCAGCATATATGACAAAATTAATAGAAGTTGAACGAACTACATTTGAAGAAGTTGCTCATCAAGAAGAATGGAAGAAGGTGATGCAAGAAGAATATCAATCCATCATGAAGAATGGGGTTTGGGAAATCGTTCCTAGACCAAGTGACAAATCGGTCGTCACTTCAAAATGGATTTACATAATCAAACATGTTATTGATGGAAGCATAGACAAATACAAAGCTAGATTCATTGCAAGGGGTTTCTCACAAAAGGAAGTCATAGACTATGAAGAAACCTTTGCTCCTACTACTAGGTATACTACTATAAGATCTTCCGTTTCACTAGCTGCTACTATGAGATGGGATATCCTTCAAATGGACGTAAAAACAACATTTCTTAATGGAACCATCGATGAAGAAGTATACATTTAACAACCGGAAGGCTATGAAATAAATAGCAAGGACACACATGTTTGCAGACTCAAGAAAGCCCTAAATGGCTTGAAGCAAGCTCCTAGGGCATGGTATGCAAGGATGGACGCATCTCTTAAGAATTGGGTTCATCAAAAGCTCTACAGATCCAAACCTCTACATCAAGGTGGTGATCAATGAACCAGTCAATATTCTACTATATGTGGATGATTTGTTTATTACAAGTGTGGAGCGCAAAATACAAAAATTGCAAGAAGATGATTGCAGTCGAATTCGAAATGAAAGATCTGGGACTTATGCATTATTACTTGGGTTTGGAAGTCTGGCAGAAACCGAGAGAAATATATTTGGGTCAAGGAAAATAAATAATCGAAATATTGCAGAGATTTGATATGATGGATTCCAAACCTATGACTAATCCCATGATCACTATTCTCAAGAAATTGAGAAGCTTTGACTCTAGTCTCGTCGATCCTACTAGCTATTTTAAGTTGGTGGGTTCTCTGATGTATCTGGTAAATACAAGACCTGATATATGTTTTGTCATAAATGTTCCTAGTCAATTTCAGTTGGAGCCTCGTCACAACCATTTGATCGCTGCCAACCATATTTTGAGATATCTACGTGGCACCATACATCACTGCCTAAAATATGATGGAAAAGAAGTCAAGTTAACAGGCTCTACCAATTCTGATCAAGGTGGCAGTGAGACTAATGGAAGAAGAACTACAAGGGGATGTTTTAGTATGGGATCCACAATGACTTCATGCATGAGTAGAAAACAAGATCCTGTTGTTGCATGTGAAGTAGGAAAAGAGATTGTTTGGTTAAGAAAACTTTTGTCAGAGTTGCTTGGAAAGCCTCTGGATTGTACCATACTAAATTGTGATAATCAAAGCAGCATCAAGATGTCTGACGATCCTGTATTCCATGCAAGAACAAAGCATATCAACAACAAGTACCACTACATTAGGAGCTAGTACAAGATGGGGTCATAAAGCTACAATATATTCTGACAAATGAATAGGTAGTTGATGTCCTGACGAAGTCTCTTCCAAATAAGAAGTTTGAATATTTTAGAAGCATGCTTGGGTTGGTCGATATTACAAAGTTAGTTGATAGAGAGAGATGAAGCATCTTATGGCGGATGCCTGGGAGGACATCTGGTCAGCTACGTGTATTTGATGTCTAAATCCCCAAGAGGGAGGGTGGTGTTGGTCTTGGAGCTTTGACCTTAGATACACACCTATATCCCTAGGTTGATGGTTAGTTAGTAAGCTTGATGGTATCTAGACTGGCTGAAAGCTTTAGTCCATTTAGTCCCACCCAAATAGATTACCCTGGTCAAGAATCTAATCTGCAGCATTGAGTATGCTAGAACTCTTTGTAGTTCAAGATCATTTTAAGATCTTCCATGTAATTGTATACATATGAAATTATAAATAGCTCCCTAGTTAAGAGGGAGTGTTGAAGAATGTAACTAGCTTCGGTCCTCATAATTGTACTTGTCAAAAGAAAATTTTATTATTAAAGAAAATGACTTATTAAAGCATGGGTTTCATGCTTGGGTCAATGTTTTCTGGTTCAAAGTCCCCATTGAGGACTCCTAGGTTTTGTGTTGAATCATTAGAGTCATTATCATTATCATGGGTTTCACGCTTGGGTCAATGTTTTCTGGTTCAAATTCCCCATTGAGGACTCCTAGGTTTTGTCTTGAGTCATTAGAGTCATTGTCATTATTATTAGACCCTTCTTGGGCTTGTGTATCATGTAAAAAGAATTATTTTTGAGTCAAAAAGGTAATTTGTCACCTCCACACCAAGTCGGCCCTGCCCTCAACAAGTCGGCCTAGATTAGGGCAATTCAACCTCACAAGAAGCCTATATATTGAGCAGCTCGACTTCATTTGGAGAGCATCATCAACAAGTTCAATCTCTAAGAAGCAGTAGCTGGAAAAGAGTGCAAAGTTGCAAGAGAAGGAGAGAAGTTGGGAAGAGGAAAATCAAGTTTTTGGGCTACCTTTCTCTCACACGTGCGAAGATATTAAGCTGAAGTTGGGGCCGAAATTCTGTCTCTGTTACAGGGTCAAAGTTCTGACGCTAGCAACCAAAAATCTGCTATTGCGGCGGATATTTTGATGTGAAGTTGCACCTTGAAGCGTTGACACTTGAAAGGCTGAGAAAAGGACATCTACAAGAAGGGAGGGTTGACTAGGTGGTTGGAGGAGGTCTTTGTCTAGGTCTAGAAGTCTGAAAGTGTCTCATCTTGATTTAATCTACTGAAGAAAGAGTTATTGACTGGGTTTTCCCCTTATAGGCAATGTTTTAAAAACCGAAACTGGTGACCGGACCGGTCCACCTAATGAATCAGGTTTCGAACCAGGGCTGGTCAGGTCTAAACAAACTAGTTTTAAAAAAAATACATTAAATAATTAATTTTTAATGAAAAAACTATATTTAAGATTTAAAACCATGATTCCAAGCCAATAGAGACAAAATATGCAAAGTTTGCTCATTTATATACCATGTAAAGGTGAATATATCAAAATGGCACCGCGTGCAATACATATCATCGACAAAATACATAAGCAATGAGGCTCTAAATGGCCTACAAAGTCCAAAAACAATGTTGCAAACTATGAGGCCATTGGCCTACTACAAGTCTACAGTGTACACATGATCAATCATAAAATTCATCACCACTACTAGACACAGGATCATCATCAGGAGCTACATAAACATCATCTAGTTCAAAGTCCGAGGATGCCTCAGCCTGATCTGCAACCTCAATAGCAATGCCACCAATAACAATAGAAGTGGACCTAATGGAAGCACGAGTTGGTCGCGCTTAACAACTAGTGCCTTCCATTGGTTGTTAGCCTTTCCTTGATGTCACTATTGATCCTGGTTCTGATGGCGCCACCAAATCTGCTTCATCCCCTGCTAATGCCATGTTGATATCAAAAACAGCATCAAACACAGGATCTTCAGTCTCCTCCACCCCTTCTGATGTTGGATCAATATCGTCCAACACAATGGGATCTATATCAAGTGTTTTGTTCACCATTTGGTTCCTCCTTAGTCGAAGGTTGTATTGCATGAAGACAAGATCATTTAACCGTTTTTGTTCCAAACGGTTTCTCTTCTTCGTGTGTATGCACTCAAAAACAGACCAATTGCGCTCACAACCTAAAGCACTGCAAGTTTCGCTGAGGACTCTAATTGCAAACTTTTGCAATTGAGGACACTGGCCGCCAAATGACTCCCACCAATGTGCTACAAAGAAAAAGACATTAATTAATAACTTAGTTCATTTCATTACTTATTTACAAATTACAAGTAATTATAGATAATTTGAATTGTAAATTTGTAAACAATTTAACTTGAAAAGAAAAACAAATTGGAAATTGGAATTGCTTACCTAGTTGATCCACATCTCTTGCCATCTTTCCCAAGTTTTTGCCAAAGGTACCAGTTGCCATACTAAAAAGAGTAAGTTGTCTATGTATTTCCAACTAGTCTGCATGGCTATGGACCATGCACTCCAAGCAAGCAATCAATCCAGCTCTGACCTTCCCATCCTGCAGATCTCCTAGCCAAGTTTTATAATGATACTTAGAGTTCAAAATATACCCAGTTGCATGTATAAGACGATGGAGTTGATTGTTCCATCGGTTATCAATGATCTCCCATATACAGCCATATTTAGCTACCTGTCCTTGTAAGCTGCCCGTATCTGCTCATTTTCCTGATCCATAACCTCATAAATGTAGCCCATGGCCAAGTTTTCCCCATCCGCCATCCTTAGCACCTTAACAAGGGGCTCAGTAATTTTCACAAGCTCTACAGACCTTTTCCAAAAATAATTGTCAAACACTTTCTTTTTGGTGTCTTTGCCATCTTGTCTACAAGCCCACCGAGATTCAGTCCAATCATCAGAAGAAAACATTTTCTACAGGTTTTTATGTTAACCATTGAGACATTGCAACGTGAGGAAGTGAGTTGCAAATCTCATAATTGCAGGCCTAACAACCTCTTTGCCCCCAGTGTTTTTCCTCATTAGGTTCAACACCCATGAGTGGTTGTAAATGTATTTTGTAATGCACTTGGCATGCTCTACAGTGTTTTTTACCCACTCCACTTTGCCTATGTCCTCAAGCATGAAGTCTATGCAATGTGCAGCACATGGAGTCCAAAATATGGTCCTATATTTGGACTCAAGCATCTTTCCAGCAAGAACATAGTTTGAGGCATTATCGGTGATGACTTGCACAACATTATGCTCCCCAACTTCCTGAAAAATATCATCCAAAATCTCAAATAGAAGGGTTGCATCCTTCACCTTATCAGATGCATCAATTGATCTCAAAAACATGGTTCCTTGAGGGCAAGATATAAGGAAATTAATGATAGTGCAGTTCTTTCCATCAGTCCATCCATCTAACATGATGGAACAAACTGTTTTGAGCCATGAATCTTTATACTCAGCCAAATACTCATCAATGGAAGAAATCACTTTTTGAAAAAGAGCTCCCCTCGATTCATGCATACTAGGAACTTTGAATCCCTTTCCTGCAGCTATAACAGAGTCCCACATAGTTTGCTAATAAGGTGAGTGAGCAGCATTAAATGGGATATACATCATACCACCATCTAGCAATGTATTGATGAGAAGTTTCTTTGCATTGTTTTTTCCAATGTTGATCCAAAGTGGGTTGACGATTTGGCTGGGAGGAAGTGGGATTAGAAGAGGCAATGTTGGTAGAGGATGAGAAATAACTTTGGATGTTTGTTCTCTTTGTTCCTTTTGATAGTTGGCCAAAAGAAGGATGAACATAGTGAAAGGGGTCATTGGTGGAAGGGATAGAAGAGGAGTCTTGAATCTCATAATCATCATACCCACTCTCTTTCATGGCTTCTAATAATTCCCTCTTCCTTGCAATGTCATCTTGGATGGCCTTCTCCCTAGCCTTATCCTCATGAAACTTTTCAAGCTTGGAAAGGTATTATGCCCTAATAGGACCTAACACTTCATTTGGTGCATCACATGGCTTTACTTGGCCTCTTACCCTAGCCAAATGTTGTTTCAATCTAAGAATACCCCCACCTACAATAGGTTTATGGCATAATTTGCATATCATTTTTCCATCAATCACATCACAATGAGGCCATGCACTGTCCTTGCCTTTTGGAGTCATGTTTGCTTGAAATAATTAAAATTTGCAAAGAAATCTGCCATTTGAAAAAAAATGTAGCTAAAAAACATGGAAAACCAAAGCTAAATTTAGGAAAACAAATGCACATGTAGCCTACAAAATTTGATAGCATAGAACTAGAGATTTGATAGCATATATGATAGAAGTTATAGGTTTACAACACATAAAAAAATTTAATACATGGACAACAGTCAAATGAGGAATTTTCAAGTGAAAATCCTTACCTGGAAATGCAAACTAGCTTCCTTAGCCTCCTCTTGAAGACGCCAACTCCACTGACAACTCCAAACTATCTCCAAAATAGCTCCAACTCCAAGCCTCCAAGATGACTACTCTAGCAACAACTCAACACTCTCCAAGCTCCCAATCAAACTCACAAATACTCCAAATGAGATGTGTGAGACAAATGAGAGGGAGAAGGGCCTTTTAAAGGCTTGGAGAGGGTGTTTTTGGAGGGAAAGAACCCTTACTTTCCCTCCAAAACACCCTAAACACTTGGGAAAAAGCATTGTGTGGGTCCTCTGCGACCGTGGCAGCTAACCAGCGGATTTAGGACGGAACCGACCGATTTGACCACAAACCTACCGGTGTCGTCCTAAATCGGTCGGTTAGGACCGGTTTGCTCATTTTTTTGGCGAAATGGAGGGTCAAACCGGCCTTTTCTGCCGATTTGACCCGGTGGGCTAGCTAACCGACCGGTTTGACCAGTTAGCAATTCAGACCGGTCGGTTTTTAAAACACAGCTTATAGGGGTTTTGGCCTAGTTGTGCACCTACATCTTGTGTCTCTTGTTCTTGTGATCTTCATACACATATAATTTGGTAATTGCTTGATGAAAGATAAAATAAATAAGCAGTAAAAGAAGCCAACATAATTCACAAGTAATTATCAAGAAAGAGGAATTAAACCCTAAATCCTACTAGCATTGATTTCTCAATAAGGAAATGTGCCATGGGACCACATTGACCAAGCCATATATAAAATGATCAACGAGAGAGGTGCACACTAGGAAAATGTGTCAAGGTTGTTACATCCTCAATAAATGTGCCCAACATATAGATCGTTGTGCAAATGCCATCTCTAATGCATGGATCCTAAGAAATTGTGCAAGAGAAGTGGATCACCCTCCAATATAACCATGAAATGCCCTCAAATCATATATCATGTGAACTCATATCAAACCATGGTCAAGAGAACAAGTGCACCCTAGGAGAATGTGCAAGGGTATAGATCCATATGCAAACTAGGTCCAAATGCCCCCACATGTCTGAAAATATGCAAACAACGGGAGCGCTCTACTCAATCTAAACATCAACCAATCATAAAATGCCATGTCACTTTCACACTGCCAAAGATCCACATAGCCATTCACACCATCATCCAAAATGAGTGCAAGATCCACCAACTATGTGAAACCTAAGTGAAACCTTTGAAACCCATGCAAGCAAACCTCACAAATAATTCACCACATCTAGGAGTAATTAACCAATAAGACTTAGGGAAACCCTTGGTTGATGGGTATCCCTCTCCGTAATGAAGAAATATAAATCATCAACTAAATATCCCCACCCCCCAAACCAACCCTGCAATGATGTTCTAGTAATTATGCAATGTTAATGTCACCTAGGGAATTTCCTATTAAGGAAAGTGTATCACCATAAGAACCAAGTGCATAGGGGTGCTCAACCAAGAATGATAATAGAAGCTACTAAGCTAGAGGATAATTAGCCATGGTTATCATAAGGAAGCTCGTTGCACATAATTTATGCACCCTAGTTGAATGGTTGAAACAACAAAAACCAAGTTAGTTAATGTTGAAGTTTGTAGCTCGGGCAAGTACTTTTGCACAGGCCTTGTGTCTAGCTGTGTAGAAGCCACCCACATCTCCTTAGAACACTTACTCAAGGTTGAGCAGGTTGCTAATGTAACTTAGCCTAATTTTAACTTCAGAAAAAGCACGTATTAATATGTTGGCTTAATTGAGCAAATAAAGATTAGGAAAAGTAAAGTAATTTACTTGAGTGAATAAGTTTTAAATTTTAATCTTAGCCATCAATCTCAAGTGAGGCGAGATCTAATCTCGGCCAGCAAGCACTTTGAGATTAGGGTTCAGGTTAGGGTTAGGATTTTAGTTCAATGTAAAGTTATAAAAGCAAGGTTGAGGAGAGGAGAAGACACAACAACAACACAAGATTTAGAGGAACATCTTAGTGAGTGTGTTGGGTCTGAGAGAGTAGAGAGGCTGGAAATCCAAATCTCCAAGAGAGGGCAAATTTGCTAGATCATATCCAGAGTATTGTAATATGTATTTTCTCATTTGGCCCATTATCCTAGGACGGGAGCCCAAGTAGGTTATGAGTCATTTTAATGATGAACTGATTTGTTGGGCAGAAATTTGTTTGTGATTCATGTGATTCAGATTGTTAATTGCTTCTACTATATATTTTTGTTAGGAATCGCGCAGTAATTGTTTAGTAATTTATTGGTTGGAATTAAATACCAAGTGTTGGGTTGCTAAATTCTAACAATTAAAAGGTACGTGTGTACAACATTCATAACTCACCCATACACATGAATGCAAAGCATTGCTAGAAAAATGTACTTAACACAATGTCCATATATATATATATATATTAGTATTTCATGTTGGTGATACAATTTCATTTTTAGGGGACCTCTTTACACCCATGAGGTGGCATACTCCTGAAATTTTGGTGGGAGTATGTTGGTTCACCATGTACATGATGCATAATACAATCTAATGACATGTACAGGTGCACTAAGTTCTAATTGCTTTATGCATCACAAATATTACATGACCCTCATGATACAACAAAACTTTGATTACATCTATGTAAAATTTAAATATATTACTCAATAATGACCATTTTAGGGCTAGCCTCTTTTGCCCCATTTAAAAATGTGTCGCATCACCCACGTCTTCAAAATCTATCATGTTTCTTTTGAAGGAAAACTTATGTCTTTTCTTGACCATTCTATAGGTGTTGGTGTCAGTATTGTTTTTGAAGGTAACAATGCTAGTGTTAAAATAGTTGCACTCAATATACAAAATTGTGAAATTGGTAATGGTGCATGGAAATGGAAACTCAACACAAAACTTAGAGCTCGTCACAAAAGACATATTGCTCCACTTTAAATCCCAAGATCTCTTTCCTCTCTATTTAATATATCTTTTACTCGTTCTACAACACTTTTAATGACAATTTTTGTTTTTCCTTATTTCTTATTTTCATTTGTCTCTCTTTTGTACAACCCCCTAAGTGGGTTCAAACATACCCAGCTGAGATTGCACCTAAATGAGTGGTATTGCACCTAATGGGTTAGACCACACCACTTGGATGGTTTATCACCTCCCTAGGCGGGTTCACACTTCCTAAGTGGATAAACACCAACGAAGTGGGTTATAACTTCATAAAGCGGTTCCACACATCCCCCAAGTAGGTAGACACCAAACCAAGTGCATTTGCACCATTCAAGTTGGTTTGCACCTCTTCGAGTGAGTTTGCACCTAAAAGGTGGGTCCACAGACTCCACACCTTCTAGGGTGGTCTGTATTTCCCTAGTGGCTTCACAATGTTGAAATATGTAACTAGGTTCGGTCTTCATAATGACATATGTAATCATGATTTTATGTATTTAATGGAAAGAGAGAAATAAATTTATTATTGTTATTCTTGAGGCATGGGTTTCATGTTCAAGGGAAATTTATTTTTAGGTCAAGCACCCATTGAGTGCTTCTAGGTTTGTCATGAAGTCAATTGAGTCATTGTCATGTATTGAAGACCCGTTTGGGCATGTTACATATTGTAAAAAAAAATTATTTGAGTCAAAATTGAGTCAAAAGACCCTCCAAGACCTCGTCATGGTGCAAAAGATCAAGTCAGCCTACATGAAAGGGCAAGTCAGCCTAACGATAATAATTTGTACCCCTCACAAGCCTATAAATAAGAAGGAACTCGACCTTGTTTGGAGACTCACTCAAGAAAGTTCAATCTTCTCAAGATAGAAGCTGGAAAAGGATGAAAAAGAAGGAGAAGAACTAGATTGAATTTTTTGGCCTCTCTCTCTCTCTCGTGTTATGGTTTCTACATTTGTTGGGCAGAAGGATTTGTTGGGCAGAAGAAATTGTTGGGCAGAAGAATTTGCTGGGCAGGTCGAAAGTTGCAGAAAAATTTGTTGGGCAAATCAAAGTTGCAAAAGAGTTTGTTAGACAGGTCGAAGTTGTAGAAGAATTTGCTCGAAAGATTGAAGTTCCAAAAGAATCTGGTGGGTAAGTCGAAATTGTAGAAGTTGTTGGAAGCAAGGTTTGACTTGGTCTTGGAGGGCCTTGGTCAAGGGTCATAGGTCTTGGAATTCATCAATTGAAGTTCTATAAGAAGAGAAGAATTCTTGTGGGTTTTCCTCTCAGTTGGAGAGGTTTTGGCCCTAGTTGGGCTTCTATGGTGTCCTATTGTCTCACTGATTTTATTGTTTGGTAGTTGTTTGACGAAAAAGAACACTAATAATAATCACGTGTAAGAAGAAGCTAATCAAGTTAAGTAAAATTACGTCACAAGCAGTTATCAAATTAAGAGAAATCACCTAATTTAGTTGCCCCTAGATTTCTCAACATGGTATCAGAGCTAAGGTGACAAGACAATGAAAGGTAGCTTAAAGAAGGACACTCAAGGACCGAAGCACTAGTAAAGCATCAAGAAGATTTCGATCAAGAAAGAGAAAGAAGCCTTATATCCAACGAAGGAAGAAGGAAGAAGAGAAAAGCATTTTCTAATTTGTTTTTGGGCTAAATCTCCTCCACACATGCAAAGGTTAGGGCATCACCCTGTAGCAGTAGAATATGAAAATTACAGACACTCAAAGGAGCCAAAGTTTGGGTTAAAGAAGGACTATTTAGCAAGTCGAATTGTCAAGAGTCAAGGTTCAAGCGAAGTCAAAAGGAGGCAAATCTGTCCATATTCCAACCACACGTGTGACCTAGGGTTTCTACAGGAGAAGCCGAAATTGCAGTCCTGCAACAGCAAGCTGAAAATATGGAGAAGGGTCCAAGTCTGAAGTTGTAAAAAGACCTCAAAACCCTAGCTCATCCATACAATAACTACACACTGAAGCATCTAAAAGTCTCTACATTCTAAAGAAGCAGGAAGAAGCGTAATCATCATCATCAAGGAATCAAGGTGATCTCCCTCTCGTTGAAGGATCACTTTTGAAGGAAGACATCCTCTATCATCATCAAAATCAAGAAGGCATCAAGTTAAAGATATTAACATCAAGGATCATCCTCACTTCACAAGTAAGTATCTCTATATCTATATTTGAATCTATCAAAATGACTTCATTTTGCAAGGAGAGCAACGAATTGGTTGGGTCATCAAACTTTCTTGCATGGAAGAAGAGGATAGATTTGATCCTCATAGAAAAAGAAGTCGTTGAGCATGTTAAGGGTTGTGTCACTAAACCTCCAGAGGAAGAAGTTCAAACTCTAGCTGAATACATGAAAATGGAAATAAGGGCTCAAATCATCCTTATGTAGCAAAATTGGAAAAGTCAAATAACATCTATGACAAAACTTGTAGCACTATTCTCCGTGAGCACTACAAGAGAAGTGATCTCGTTAAGAAAAGAACTCTAGAAGATGAAGATATCAAAAGAAGAAGGAATAGCCTCATACTTTATGAGGGTATCGGAAATAAGGAACCAACTACAACAGTTGGGAGAAATAATGATAAGGAAATGACTATTATAGTGCTCAATACACTACTGGAGGAATGGGGTAACTTTACATCAAGCATCTATGGGAAGAAGGAAGCTACTCCATTCAATGAACTATGATCACTATGCAAAATTGAAGAAACTGGGTTGAAGGAAAAAAGTGGTGTAGGATCAAACGAGCAAACTCAAGCATATGCTGCCATGGCAAAGAAGAAAGGAAAGTTTGGGAAATTTGGTCCTCAGAAAAGGAAGAAGAATATGGCAAAGGCTCAATGCTATGGATGTCAAGAACATGGGCACTACAAGAGAGATTGTCCCAAACTTAAGAAGGACAACAACAAAAGAGGAAGAGAAGAAGCCCATGTCACCGAGTAAGTGGAAGAAGCTGAAAAGAAGAAAACCATGGAAGAAGTAAAAGATCTCTACTATGATTGAGATAAGTCTCCTTCACCTAGTTTTTTTTTTTCACTTTTTGTAAAATACAGCTAGCATGGTAGGAGCCATGAGAAGCATGATAGAATGCATCTTAGTAGAAGATGGCATCATATTAGAAGCATATCGTTAAAACAAGAAAATCTTGAAAGGATAGTTGATGTAGAAATCCACATGATTGTAGCAGTCACCATAAAAACGAACTAGCTCTTGGTAACCTCATTGAAAACATAAGTAGTACTTATGGGAAAAGAAAAGTCATCTAGTATAGAAAGAACTCATCATGTATCATCATCATTAGGAAGAAGCATTTGCAGGATGAGGATAATCAAGATCCTTGGTTGGAATCTTCATTGGAAGGTTCACCTCTCTTAGAAGAAGCAAGTGTCTCGTTGAGAATTACATCTTGTATGGGATTCATGGGATGATGGTCTGATGACAAAGAAGTGCACCAGGTCAAGATGGTTGAAGTACTCTCAATCAAGGAAGTTGTCGAAGCAAGTCTAGATGACCGAAAAGAAGAAATGAGGTATGTATGCATGTATTTGACAAGATTGAGTCCTGTCATTATATAGTTGCAGATAGTAAGGATGCATGCTCTACCTCATGAGCATGATCAAGGAAAAGGATCTCTTTCATTAAAAGGATGCATGGAGGCATGGTTCACATATTAACCAGATGAAATCAACATAATATGTCCTCGTATGGAATATGAGGTGGTTGACAAAAAATGAAGGAACTATGATTGGAATTTCCTGGGAAGTAATATGTGAATAAAAAAAATTATCGTGAAAGATGCAACTATGCAGAAGGCAATCAACATCCAATGACTAGAAGAATTGACTATGATATCTCCATGGGAAAGATATGAAGCCTTTAATGAAGAATGGAAACCCTTGACATTGAATATCTTGGAGATGTGTCAATATGAATGCAAGATGTTGATGTTGCAACAAGCAGATGTCATGATGAAGGGCCATCACAAAAGGTAATTTTTTATTTAATGTTCATTTCTGATTTTTGAATAATATCTAGATGGGCTAATATAGAGCTACCTAAAGAGAAGTGTGGATGTCATCTACAACTGATACTCATGTGGAAGGATGGAAGATCCTGAAGGATACATGATGTGGAAAAGGTAGTTGTATGAAGAAAAGCCATATATGGTCAAATAGATCACTCCCCGATGAAAGAACGAATGACTTGACTACCCTGATTCAAGAAGGAAAGTGAAGGATGGTTGATGCCCTACATAGAAGTCCCAAAGATGAAGGCTCCATAACACTAAAAATGAAATTCATGACATCAAATGGAGGAACGCTACAAGTAGTTGAAAGTCCCATGATCTCCACCAATGAGAAAAGAGTTGTTGCTAAAAACAAGTCCCTAGTTAAGAAGGCACCTGGAAGCAAGTGTCTAATTAAGAAGAAACTTGGAGGCAAGTCCCTAAGCTAATAGGGAGCTTGGACAAGTCCCTAGTTAAGACGGAGCTTGTGTACATTCCTTTTATAGGAATGGGTACATTCCTTCATTGGAATGGGTATATCCTCCCTAGTTGAGAGGCAGACATAAACACAACATTCTTGTCTTCACTTGGGAAGAAAGAATGGAGGATGGGGTAAGCATTTGGCATCCGATACTCTTTGAGGATGTGGTAGGGCATCTAAGATAAGAGTAGTTGTAGAGGACCAATATTCTTTGAGGACTGAGAATCCAAGATAAGAATAGTCCTAGAAGGACATACCCTGTGAACACTCGGGTGGGGTATGTTCCTTGAAAGACAATGATGAAGGTGTTTATAAATCATTGTGTTTCGCCAGCAATGTGCTATGATCTTGTGGAGAGATAGAGTTGTTAGTCAAGGCCTTGCTATGTGACAATGTTGGATGATATGA
Source organism: Pinus tabuliformis (assembly GCA_031772625.1). NCBI lineage: Eukaryota > Viridiplantae > Streptophyta > Pinopsida > Pinales > Pinaceae > Pinus > Pinus tabuliformis. The sequence continues at coordinate 724,517,274 of CM062808.1, read as the reverse complement.
TGCTATACATATGGGTTACCAATCTGACTCTACTTATGAGAATTCTTCAAATTGAGAATGTCCAAATACTTTGTATGGATTATGAATACCTCCCTAGTTAAGAGGGAGTGTTGAAATATGTAACTAGGTTCGGTGTTCATAATGACATATGTAATCATGATTTTATGTATTTAATGAAAAGAGAAAAATAAATTTATTATTGTCATTCTTGAGGCATGGGTTTCATGCTCAAGGGAAATTTATTTTTAGGTCAAGCACCCATTGAGTCCTTCTAGGTTTGTCATAAAATCAATTGAGTCATTGTCGTGTATTGAAGACCCATTTGGACATGTTACATATTCTAAAGAAATATTATTTGAGTCAAAAGACCCTCCAAGAAATCGTCATGGTGCAAACATCAAGTCAACCTAGATGAAGGGACAAGTCGGCCTAAAGATAGCAAATTCGTTTCAATTTAAGGGCTAGGTTAAAGGAGTGTGAATTGTAAAGAAGCTTCCAAATCCATAAAATCATTAAAGAACTTGGTTTCCCAAGTGGTTTTTGAAGAATTGATTTTGATGAGGTATGGGACCACACGGGATCAAGGGGACCCAGGCTATCAGAAGGGAATTTAGCAACCAATGATGAACTTTACCTAAACCATGAGGAGAAGGGGATCAAAGAAATGATTTTCACTTAAAGGTGCAAAATGATCCCTATGAGGAACTAGACTACAGAAACCTAGGGAAAAAACCAATCTCAAGGCTAGGGCTTGGGATATCTCACAACCCCACTGTCGGAATTTCCTTAAATTTGGAGGAGGCCTAGGAGAGACACCAGCGCAGTAGAGGGCAAGAGATTGAAGTTTTTCTATGGGTAGTTTGTCAGGAAAATGATGCCCTAGGAGCCCTAATGTGGCTAGACCTAGAATAAAGGAGAGGTGAAGAAAATGGTTCTTTAAGTGATCACCTTATGGTAGACCAATGCCTAATCCTTTGGGGAGATTGGAGTCAAGAAGAATATGAGAAGGGACTTCGTTTCTTGGTCAAGGAGGCTCTAAGATCAACTTCGCTTATCATTAGGACAAAGGAGAATGACCTTAAAAGCTTTTACACTTCGTTTTGCAAGGTAACATGGCTTGTCAAGATAAATTCAATCATAGGGTTATCCCTAGTAGAATTCGTTCAACATTCATGGCCCATACATAGAGAGATGCTACAAAGAAAGATTATTTCCACAATTTCGCAGTAAATGCATGCAACAATTAGCCCTAGTATAGCGAAAATCTCATCATCGATGCATGTGAAAAAGTAAAAGAAGAAATAGCATTAAATTTCTACTTACATGTAATAGAATATATCCAACCATCAATAAACTTACCAATCAAGAAGCTCCAAGATAAGAAAGGATAATCCAAACATCAAAATTCATCCACGCTCCAAAATTTCGTCCACCAAGAAGGAATAGCGAAAATCTCTAGAGAGATACAAGTCCAAACCAAGTGATGATGAAAAATGAACTCTCATCATTTGTATTTATATACCTTTAAGGAGTTCGATATAGCTATTTGAGCCTACATTAGCCCCTAAAATAGAAATAATGTGCAAATAACTAACTTTTGGTGACAAGCCCACCAAACTAGCTCATAAACAAAGTAACAAGCCTCTCAAGAGGTCAAGTGATCAATAATACATATCATTGGGCTCTCTAAGAACCCTGATGAAGTCCATAAGTGCCATAATGATGAATAAGACTTCCAAAAGTAATGGACAAGGGGTTGGCCCCTTGTTCTCCACATAATAAACCTATGGTGCTCCCAATAGGTGTGAGGGCACACAAGTGACTTCATGCATCTCCAAGTAAGTCAAAGATGTGTATAGATCATCTATAAGGGCTCAGATGATGGTGTAAGTGATGCCACATCAGCATACAAGTCCTGGGTCATCTACCAAGTGCATGGTACAACTGTGGGTTTGTTTGGGCAACGGTGAACCAGCTACAACTTCCTCGTCTGATAGGTGAATCTCGAGCAACCTTTGAACCTCTCTAGGGATCCATGGATTGTTGTCTACCGCTGAGGTGGCCCATGGCTCTCAACACACACCTTATATGTGCCAATGTAGCCCTCTAGAGGGTTAGGACCCCGTATAGGGAGACCAAACCCAAGATGGAGAACCCCTGCAATCCTGTATAAGATCCAATGCCTCCCCTAGCCTTCCAGTACAACAAGTCATCAAGGAAATCCAGTAAATGCGCTTACAAACCATTGACAACAGGCGGGGACTTCATAATGGCATGCCCTTCCATAATGGGCTTTGGCATGTGCTAATGTCTCCAAGCTCCAAGTGGGGTTAACCAAGTATCCCAATAGGTGGTTTCTACTTCTAAAGGGGATATTATGTCCAAAGTACATACTTTAAAAGGTTGGTGGCATGTGATGGAGAGATGAATGGAGTAGGGAATGAAAGGGGCAGCCCTGAGTCACATGATGGGGTACAAAGGTAGCCAATACAAGGGAAGCCCACACTTGAGTATATAATGTATAGGAGGGAGCAATCGCGGTACATGAGGTGCCCCGGCCTTGATTTTTCCTCCCTTATTTTTATATGCCTTTTGCCTTTTATGATTTTTCTTTAATTGGTTGCTCAGGGTTCAAGGGGTAAGAGAATGAGGTGTGAGATATAGCAGTGGATACCCCCTTTAAGGTAGGGTGGTTCATTGCCCACTAGGAGTTGGGGCAATCATGGGTTCCTAAATGATAAAGGAGGCTCATCTAGGGCCTGTAGGAACCAGGGCGATGACCGTGATGATAGGGTAGAGCTCATGTATTGGCTTTTTCCCATTTGCTAAATGTGTTTGTCCCGGCCATCTTTAGCATTTTGTGGTACATTTTCCTGTTGGATGTGGTCAATTATGCTTTTACTTTTCTTTTCAACTACATCAACCTCTGGGGCATCATTCCAGGCCCGACCCAAGGTGTGGGCAAGGGGAAGGGAAAGGTAACTCCCATATGGACCCAGTGGAGGAATGTGGACCCAGGTGGTAGAAATGATGAATAGGGTTATAATGAGTGGAAGGGGAGTAATATATGTGTATGAGGGAGCGGGACCACGCAACCAAAATCAGGGTTTCCCATGTAGTACCATCCCTAAAGCCCAAGGGTCAGTAAAAAAAGATCCCACGAGACTAGGGTCCAAGGTTAACATCCAAAAGAGGTCTACAGGACAAGATCACAGACCTAGCCCACTCTTTCCGTCGAATACCCCCATTAATCCATGCCTAGAAGTGTCCATGATAAACAAACTACAATACTCAATTACGAAATGACAAGTCATACCTTTAGGTTTTGGAGGCCCACCTTCACACATACGATCATGACAGATGGGTGAGAGACCACATGGCTGACTCAGGTGGTGGAGAAATGGCACAACAAGCTAGTTGGTGGCTACAAGGGGCTATGTTGGAGAAAAAAAATCTCCTCGGGATATCACCCACAAAATGGTGGATAACATTTGGCTCCAACTGGGACATGATCTCTCGAAGAAGTGGACGAAGCTACTTGAACAGGAGGTCACAAGAGTTCCAACAATCTCTTGGTTACCATAGACTTGTTACTTGCACATATAATAGATGAAAAACACGGGGCAGCATGCTTCCGCGACGTCTCATGATCGCACATGCTTGGATTAGACCCATAAAACCGACTCATAGAAGTAAAATGCAGATAGTCTATCATGAGAAATATCATATGAAATTAATTCTAATGCTAAAATCAGTATGCAATGCATCCTACCCTAACATGCATATGGTAAGAGCAATACTAAGAGTAATCAAAAAGCCATTGCAACCAACATATCATCACGTCACTATACATATGCCTGCCAATATGATTACTCATGAAACAAAACCCGAAGTGAATGTGGACACAATCACACGGAGGGTGAAGTGGGTGGGAGGTGAGAAAGCATGATCTCCATTTGATGTAAAAGGAAGCCCCAAGAGAAGGGGAATAGGTCAATCTAGAAGTGCGGGGCTTTCCCTCTAAGTACACAATGATGGAATGAAAGATCACTCTTAAGAACTCCCTATCACAATCATTGCTTATAATATTATGCTTTGTAGATGCCACAAGGTCATGATGAGAGGGGAACGAAAGGCGAGGGACAAAAGAAGTGCAACAAATAGGTTGCCCACGGTGATGGTCACATTGGAGAGGGGAGTTTGCAGAGAGATCATAATCCTGGGGATGAGTCAAAGGAGATAAGGTATATTCCATGAAGGGTTTTTCCTTGACACCATATTCAGAAGGGAAAGGCTCATGGTCACTTGAGATCATATGAAAAGGGACGAAGGACTCACTTGAGGAAGACTCAAGATGATGAACAAGAGGGAAAGGCAAAGGGAAGGGTGAAGTGTCATATTCAACGGGTTTTCCTTCCCCAAAATCATAATCCAAAGGCTCAAGTGATTTGAATATATAATCATAAGGAGGATAGGTAGGAGCCTCATTGCTTTCTTCATTATAAGCATCAAAGATTGGGTTTTCTTTAAAAGGAGAATCGATTACTTCCAACTGTCCCTCTTCATGCAAGGGAAAATAATAATTCTCCTTCCCAAAGGTATTGATGGATATTTCATTGCAAATAATGCCCAGGATAAAGGGAAAACCAATCTAAGCCCCATCCTCTTTGTCGGTATCATAAATGGGAGCACAATCAAATTGAGGCCTAACAATTTCCCATTTCTCCTTTTCAATGCGGAAATAAACTACAATGTCATCTTCCAAGGAGCTCCTGGGATCACCTTCCTCAAGGATTTCAAAAGGAGAGTTATCATGAGTGATACCCTCGAGAAAGGTAAGGTCAGTCTCGGCATTACACATGCTCTCAAAATCATCCTGCTCATCCTGCGGACCCAACTAGGGCTCATCTTCCTGCTCATCACTGAGATCCTCAAGGTTATCTTCATCTTGGTTGGTTGACAAGCAGGACCTTTCTTCTTCCCTTTTCTCTTGAAGAACAATGGCTAAGGTATTTGTTACATGATTTTGGTAATATGCTTCTAGGAGGAGAGCACTAGTAGGGTTCTCTTTATATTCACATTTCATCTTATGAAGCTTTACCTCTTCTTTGTGTAAATGGAAGAATACTTCACTAGAATTACATTCCCCTACTAACCCCTTGCATGACCTACTATATTCATCCATTCTCTCTTGCGTGATTTGAAGGCTTACAGGATCCAACTCTTCGCAATCATCAGAGGAGATATTCCCTTTCTCATTGTCATTGTCTTCCAATTCTATAACCGATGCTTGCTCATCATCCTCACCTGCACTTGAGCTCTCTTCAATGTCATCCAATTGATTACCCTTTGGTTGACTATAACATTTGTTATTGATTAGGTCAGTTAGAATATTCAAAGCATAAGTTAGGCGAGCCAGGTCAAAGAGGAGACTAGGATCCCTCTCATAGAAGTCATTCATCATGTTGAGTTGTACTTGTTGTGATCTATAAAACCTGAGCATGAGTTCCATATCCATACCTTCCAATCAAGGTTACTTGGGAGCAGGAGCGAAAATGGGAGCGAGAGCAACATTTTCAGAAGCTCCCGCTTTGGGAGTGAATCCCGGAGCGTTTTTTATATAATATATAAATTTTTTATATTTTGAGGCATAGATGTCAACAAAAACATGTAGAATGATGAATTAAATATAAAAAACATAGATTGAACAATATAACAACAATCATCTAGAAGTTATAATCTTCATCAACCACGTCCACAAGTTAGTAACATACAACATATTGAGTCTCATGAATCATGATTCATCAATCTTAAAGTTTCAAGCTTTCAAAATTCAATATATAACATTTATCATTATTGATCACCAAAGTTGTACTTGTAAGATAAGTGTAACCATTACAACAAATAATATCTAACAAGAAATGAAATGTTATAAAATGAAATGAAATGAAACAACTTTCAACTTTCACGAAGCATCATATTCATAATTCATTACCAATGAGTTATAATTGCCAACTTCAAACTTAAAACTTAAATTGTCATATATTGTTTACAAAAAATATCATAATAAATATGAAAGAGTCAACAATTATAAAAACTACTAGAAACTAGAAGAGACAAGTAAATCTATTATCTATTGCTAATGCTTGGGTCTCTTGCCGCTGCGAGAAATGTCTAATTTTTTAGTCTTGTTGGAAAATCAAGATCTTTGTCATTAATAATTTAGTATCACAATCATTAACATAAGATAGAAAAAACATAGCATGTCAAGTTAAGATTTTGTTCGAGTGATGGTCACATTTTTAGTAGGGTCATGATAGAGGAGTTCGACAACCAATGTCACTAACATCAAGGTACATAGAGGAATTGGTGCTCTTCATTAAATATGAGTTCCATACCCTAATACATGACAAAATCCAATGGAAACATTGCAATCCCCCCAATCTTGAAATCCTGAAAAACTGATAAGTCTGCTGGATTTCGAACGAGATTTAAAATTCCACTTTCTCCATATGAAATCCAATGAGGTCAGAACCACTCAAGCATCTTGAGTCCTTTCATGGTAATATTACAAATTTAAGTAAAAGGATGAAAATGAAGATTAAGGAGAATGTCGCTTTTAATTTAAGAATTTAACATTACCATGAATCGCGTATCAATACTAGGGCCATAGGCTTGATAATTAGGCTACCCCACTAAAAAATTATTTATTTCTTTGAAAAAAAATTGCATTTGGAATGTGACTACAAAAAAATTGCAAAAAAGGCTAGGGAGAGAAAATTTCGCTACTGGATTTGCTCCCGAAATTCACTCCCATGCGGGAGCGATTTCGGGAGCGTGCTCCCTAGTCGCTCCCAAAGGGAGCGCGATTGGAGAGCAGGTTCGGGGGGAGCCGCTCCCCCGCAACCCTGCTTCCAATACATTTTGATAAGATTCTACATATTTATCCCCATTCTTTTGCAATTCTTGAATGTCTTGGTCAGTGAGTTTTGCAAATGTGGGACCAAGATTAATATCTCTTTTACAATAGTCCATTTTCTATGATTTTTCATATTAGGATTAAAATGGAGTCACCAGGGTGAATTAAAGTGCCTTGATAGATGCTTGCTTCACCCTACAAGCATTAACTTTGAAGCTTAATGAAGAACTAGGGCTTCGTTCTTCCAACGAAGTCGCCAATAATGATATGTCAATATCTCGTGTGGGGAGCAAAACACACATTTCGTGTCCCCAGCAACGACGCCAAAAGGTTACCACTCAAACTAGCAAGGATTCTAGAGGGGCACTTGCTAGGTCAAGAGCAACAATGAAGCTAAATCCGACTGTCACCAGAGCTGAAGCTTCCTACTCTTTACGAACTTTCACCGATGGGAGGAGACCCGATATATAGAGAATCACTTATGAGGGATAGATCAACTAAGATGGGTGTGAAGTGATCTCAGGGACCCTTTCCTAGGGGAGACTCAAGAATGGGAGTTGCTTGCTTCTTAAGCAAGGTACAAGGCTTTCTAGGAAAATGGGATGAGGATTTAAGGGCTAGGTTTAAGGAGTGTGAATTGTAAGGAAGCTTCCAAATCCCTAAAATCCTTATAGAACATGGTTTCCCAAGTGGATTTTGATGAGGTATGGTACCACATGGGACCAAGCGGGCCTAGGCTAGGTCAAGAGGAGTGAATTTAGCAACCAATGATGAACTTGACCTAAACCAGGAGGAGAAGGGGATCAAAGAAATGATTTTCACTTAAAGGTGTAAAATGATCCCTATGAGGAATTAGCCTAGGTAAACCTAGGGCAAAAACAATTCTCGAAGTTAGGGCTTGGGATATCTCACAACCCCACCGTCGAAATTTCCTCAAATTTGGAAGAGGCCTAGGAGAGACATTAGCGCAGTAGAGCCCAAGAGATCGAAGTTTTTCTATGGGTGGTTTGTCGGGAAAATGATGCCCTAGAAGCCCTAATGTGGTTAAACCTAGAATAAAGAAGGAGAGGTGAAGAAAAATGGTTCTTAAAGTGATCACCTTATGGTAGACTAATGCCTAATCCTTTGGGAAGATTGGAGTCAGGAAGAATGTGAGAACGAACTTCGTTTCTAGGTCAAGGAGGCTTTAAGATCAACTTCGCTTGTCATTAGGACAAAGGAGAGTGACCTTAAGAGCTTTTATACTTCGTTTTGCAAGGTAACATGGCTTTTCAAGATAAAATTCAATTACAAAATTATCCCTAGGAGAATTCATTCAACATACATGGCCCATACATAGAGAGATGCTACATAGAAACATAATTCCACAATTTCACAGTAAATGCATGCAGTAATTAGCCCTAGTATAGTGAAAATCTCATCATCAATGCATGTGACAAAGTAAAAGAAGAAATAGCATTAAATTTTTACTTACATGTAAGAGAATATATCCAACCATCAATAAACTTGCCAATCAAGAAGCTCCAAGATAAGAAAGGATAATCCAAACATCAAATTTCATCCATGCTCCAAAATTTCATCCACCAAGAAGGAATAGCGAAAATCTCTAGAGAGATACAAATCCAAACCAAGTGATGATGAGAAATGAACTCTCATCATTTGTATTTATATACCTCTAAGGAGTTCGACTTAGCTATTTGAGCCTACATTAACCCCTAAAATAGAAATAATGTGCAGATAACTAACTATTGGTGACAAGCCCACCAAACTAGCTCATAAACAAAATAACAAGCCTCTCAAGAGGTCGAGTGATCAATAATACATGTCGTTGGGCTCTCTAAGAAGCCTGATGAAGTCCATAAGTGCCATAATGATGAATAGGACTTCCAAAAGTAATGGACAAGGGGTTGGCCCCTTGTTCTCCACATAATAAACTTGTGGTGCTCCCAATGGGTGTGAGGGCACACAAGTGACCTCATGGGTGTCCAAGTAAGTCGAAGATGCATGTAGACCATCTGTAAGGGCTCAGATGATGGTGTAAGTGATGCCACATCAGCATACAAGTCCCGATTCATCTACCAAGTGCATGGTACAACTATGGGGCTATCTGGGCAAAGGTGAACCAAGTGCATCTTCCTCGTCCAATAGGTGAATCTTGATCAATCTCTGAACATCTCTAAGGATCCATTGAGTGTTGTTGTCTACTGATGTGGAGGCCCATGGCTCTCAACACACACCCTACATGTGCCAATGTATCCCTCTGCAGGGTTAGGACTCTGTATAGGGAGACCAAACCCAAGATGGAGACCACTTGCAATCCTACATAAGATCCAATGCATCCCCTAGCCTTCCAGTACAACAAGTCATCAAAGAAATCGAGTAAAGGATCTTTCAAACCATGGAAAACAAGTGGGGACTTCATAATGGCATGCCCTTCCATAATGGGCTTTGGCATGTGCTAAATGCTAATGTCTCCAAGCTCCAAGTGGGGTTAACCAAGTATCCTATTAGGTGGTTTCTACTTCTACAGGGGATATGTCCAAGATACATCCTTTAAAAGGGTGGTGGCATGTGATGGAAAGATGAATGGAGTAGGGAATGAAAGGGGTACCTCTAGGTCACATGTTGGGGTACAAGGGAAGCCCACACTTGGGTATATAATGTATAGGAGGGAGCAATCGTGGTACATGAGGTGCCCCGACGTTGGTTTTTCCACTCTTCTTTATATGCCTTTTTCCTTTTATGATTTTTTTTTAATTGACTGCTCGGGGCTCAAGGGGTAAGAGCATGATGTGTGAGATATAGCAGTGGATATCCCCCTTAAGGTAGGGTGGTTCATTGCCCACTAGGGGTTAGGACAATCATGGGGTCCTAAATGATAAAGGAGGCTCATCTAGGGGTTCTAGGAACTAGGGTGATGGCCATGATGATTGGGTAGAGCTCATGTATTGGCTTTTGCCCACATGCTAAATGTGTTTGTCCCGACCATCTTTTGCATTTTGTGGTACACTTTCCTGTTGGATGTGGCAAATTATGCTTTTACGTTTCTTTTCAGCGACATCAACCTCTGGGGCATCATTCCAGGCCTGACCCAAGGTGTGGGCAAGGGGAAGGGGAAGGCTAACTCTATGTGGACCCAGTGGAGGAATGTGGACGGATGTGGGAGAAATGATAAATGGGTTTATAATGAGTGGAAGGGGAGTAATATATGTGTATGAGGGTGTGGGACCACGCAACCAAAACCAAGGTTTCCCATGTAGTACCATCCCTAAAGCTCAAGGGTCAGTAAAAAAAGATCCCATGGGACTAGGGCCCAAGGTTAACATCCAAAAGAGGTCTAGGGACAAGAGCACAAACCTAGCCCACTCTTCCCGCTGAAACCCTCCATTAATCCATGCCCAAATGTGTCCATGATAAGCAAACTACAATACTTAATTACCAAATGACATATCATACCTTTAGGTTCGAGAGGCCTGCCTTCAAACGTACGATCATGACAAATGGGTGAGGGACCACATGGTTGGCTCAGGCGGCGGAGAAATGCAACAATGAGCTAGTTGGTGGCTGCAAGGGGCTGTTGGCTGCCGGTTGAGGACCATCTTGCAGAGAAAATTTCTCCTAGGGATATCACCCACGAAATGGTGCGTAACAGACCTCTCTCTCTCTCTCATGTTAGGGTTTCTACATTTGTCAGGCAAAAGAATTCGCTGGGCAAGTTGAAGTTGCAGAAGAATTTGTTGGGCAGATCAAAGTTGCAGAAGAGTTTGTCGGGCAATTCGACATTGCAAAAGAATTTGTTGGGAAGATCGAAGTTCCAGAAGAATTTGTTGGGTAAGTCAAAATTGCAAAAGTTGGTGGAAGCAAGGTTTGACTTGTTCTTGGAGGGTCTTGGTCAAGGGTCACAAGTCTTGGAATTAGTCAATTGAAGTTTTATGAGAAGAGAATAATTCTTGTGGGTTTTCCTCACAGTTGGAGAGGTTTTGGCCGTGGCTGATCGCCTACATCTTGTGTCTTATTGTCTCATTGATTTTATTGTTTGGTAGTTGTCTGATAATAAATAACACTAATAATAATAAAGTGTAAGAAGAAGTTAATCAAGTTAAGTAAAAATACATCACAAGCAGTTATCAAATTAAGAGAACTCACCTAATCTAGTTGCCCCTAGATTTCTCAACACAATATAAAAGGAGAAGCACACATATCCATGCGGAACCATACCACCCCCATCAAGCAACACCTACCCAAGTGGGACCCCACCACCAATGGGATTGCAACACCTTCATTGGGTGTTAGACCACTACACCACCTAGGAGGGTGCCCACATTGTTTGGGATATTAAGTGATTACGGAGTCTTGCAAGGTTTAAAAACCCTTCCACCTTCTTCCTTTGTTGGAAAAAATTCCATTGCTTTGTTCAAAAATTTCAACAAAAAGAGTTTTCTACCATTTCCAATTTTTCTTTCTTTCCTTTGTGACTCTAATTTTGGGTTAATCATGACATACCTATCTTTACTTCTTGATTTAGGTAGTGACCACACCAACTAAACGAATTGAATTAATAAGCATCTTTATTTTTGGCCCTTGCCCCATTCGTATCTCTAGGTGGCATAGAATTAACTTGATTTCTATCATGATCTAGCCATTGACTCAAAAGTGGTCACATGGGATCTAACCATCTTGTTCCCACAAGCTCATCCCTCATAGTACTATGTTCTACACAATCAACACTACTCTACACATGGCCCCTCCTTGTGCAATGCTTTGTCCATACGCCTTCACTATAACAATATTTGGAACTCAATGCTCTCAATAACATGTCATATAATGCATCATTCTTATCGTCGTCAACTCTCTATGATAGGAAAATTGATCCCCTTTACACTCTTCCTCATTGTCCCTGCTTGGGTTCTTAATGGTTGTATAAAGATAGGATGGTAAAAAAATTCATTCACTTCCATTTTCTAATGTAGCAATCCATTGTCTAAATCATTACCATCCTATGAACATTCTTTTGGCATCAGTATCCTTTCTTTCAATGCATAGTTTTGATTGGAGTCGCCAAATTTTGATTTGGTTTCTCCATCAAGCTCAATAGTGCTTGTACTAAATGATATTATATCTTTACTAATTGTGTGCTCCCTCATATTAATTAATATTTTCTCGTCATGTTGTTTGAAAAACAAAGTGTCTCTTCTACAATCTTGAATTGCATTTCTTTTTGGTAGCCATGGTCATGCAAGTAGTGTGGACACTATAGAGTACATAAAATTCAAAATTGACAAGGAAAATTTTACCTAATATAAATGTGTCTTGAGCCATGTTACTGCTAAAACTAGCAAGGGACCTAAAAGGGGTTCCTAAAGGGACAACTGCTACGTCAAAGGCAACGATGGAGACTTAGCCCACTGTCACCTCAATTAAGACTCCCTACTCTTTACATACTTTCATCAATGGGAGGAAACCCAATATATAGACAGTCACTTGTGAAGGATGAATCAACAAATGGATGTGAAGTTACCTTAATGACACTTTTCCTAGAAGGAGGTTAAGAATGGAGCTTGCTTGCTCTTCAAGCAAGGTACAAAGCTTTCTAGAAGGAGGTGAAGATTTAAGGGCTAGGTTTAAGGAATATGCCTTGTAAAAGAGTTTCCCAGTCCCTAAAATCCTATTGAACTTGACTTCCTAGGTGGTTCTTGAAGAATTAACTTGTCAAAGGTATGGGACCAAACGGGACCAAGTGGACCCAGCCTAGGTTAAGGGGAGGTGAGACAACCTAGACCAAAAACTCCCTCCATCAAGTCATCCTTGTTTATTCTTCAATTCTGAGTTTTGTGAGTAGTATTTCATTCTTCAGTCTATGCTCAATACATCTTTCTTGCATCAATATGATCACCCTTGACAAGTTTCAGTGTTATACTTCGGTCCTCTATGTAATGACATCATCCTGCAGTAGATTACATGCTTGGTCCTGTAGAAGTAGCAACACGATCTTGTATACAGTTATCTCTCGGTTCTTTTGATGGTGGCCCAATCATCAACTCTATGATACTATCCTAGTAATGATTCTAGACTTCGGTTTTGTGTTAGGCCTGTAGTCATACAGCCTTCTCATCTGACTTCCTTCCACTGAAATACATCGAACTCCCTCCCATCATATTGCACTGAATATGTGTCTCTTCACTACCTGTAGTTAACCGAAATTGCTTCTCTGCAATAGATCAAACCTTCTCCTAACCGAACTCAATTACAGAATTTGATCTGAACTCTTCTCTTTGTGATTATCGAACTTATGTCTCTGAGGTACACCGAACTTTCTTTCTGTTTTGTTGAGCAAAGGTTACACGCATATATATAGTAGTTTCTCACTAAAATAAGCCGACATGAGTCTATTTGGTGAAGCTGACTTGTTGACAATTAATTTGAAGGCCGACTTGCAAGGAGACTTGATGGAGGAGTCTTTTGACCAAACAAAATTGATTTTTGACTTAAATAAAAATCCTAAAGCCTACAATCGAGGCTTGACCTATGATAATTGACCCAAGCATGAAACCCATGCTTTAACAAGTCAATTTAATTAATAAAAGAAAATTCTTGCTTTCTTTTGACAAATATATTTCAATTTTGACTCATGTACAATTATGAAGACCAAACCTAGTTACATTCTTCAACACATTGTACACATATTTCAATACCTAAGAACCAATGTTTCGTTGTACACTTCTAGAACATATCCTCAAAGATGCATCTTTTCAACACAACTATCACACCCAATGTTCTATCTAGTTCTAAAGTATGGGAACCCACTTTACAATCACTTGAATGGCCACAGTTGGAAAGAGTCTGATACATTATGCTCTAGTGTACACTTAGTTGCAAATGGTCAATACCCCAAGCCATCATCCAAGACAAGTTTGGTGCCCATCACTCTTACTCACTGGGCCAATATTCGTACCATAGCAAATGTTATGTATGCTAAAGATGTCAAAATACTACATGTTTCTATAATCGTAGATAATCTCAACAAGAGTTTTGGCTCCCTTGTTTGGTAAGTTCTTGTGTTCTATTATGTAGTTTTCTTTTTTCAAGATTTTAATATATACAAAAACGACGTCTTTTAGACATTATTTAAGGATTGTTTCTTTTATTGAGTAGTATCATAGTCCATGTTCTAGAATCTTCATTTTTATATTTTTAAATTTCTAATGTTTCAGTCACCCTAATTCAGCCATCCCTTGGAACTTAAGGTCTACCTAATAAGTATAATAGTCAATGAAATCAAGAATGGCAATGGTATTTGGGTTACAATATAAAAGTATGTTTTTGTTCATCATTCATTTTCAATTTTTTTAAATTCCTATGAATATTTTTGGGGGAATTATTTTTTAACTTTTTTACTATTTTTTACTTTTTATTTTTTATGTTTTTTAAATCCCTATATATCATCCAATAGAAATTCAGGTGTGCTTTATCCATCCTCGAAACCTATCCCTTCATTCCCGTCATTCCTCAATTCTAGAAACATGCACAATTATGCATATAAGAGCAAGGTATTACTTTCTTTCCACCCATTGTCTCTTCTTCCGAACTAAACTCACTGACATTCAATAATTGCTATACCAATCCTCTTAGTTCATCAATACACCTAGAAAGAAGTCTCTCGTACCTCTCTATGCTCTTGCAATAATGTTCTCATTGCAAGACATGCAAAACATCTACTCTCTCCTTTCTTCTTTGCTTGGGGCACTGTTCTTGGCACATAACTTATTCTCTCTTTTCTAGATAAGCAATAAGAAAATTAATATGTGCTATTACGATGTTGTCTCTATACAAAAAGATAATTATTGTTCTTTGTAATTTTCTTTGGTGTGCTACAATAACCTCCAAATGATATGCATTAAGCCTTGGCTGGACTTCAGTAGTCCTAGGGCCATCACCTATTCACCATGACCATCACTAAGTACATTACCCCTTATGTGCATTCATCACTTCCTTACCTCGCTCTCTTTTGCATTGCAAATCAGAGATGCCTTGCACTTTATCTCCAAGAGGTCTTCAGTTTTCGGGCCCGTTTTCTCCAGCCCCCCACCAGATCGGACACCACGCAGAAGATCACGGACTTCTCTAGTGTGCTACCATCAGCGCAGGGCACCAAAAGAACCATTGACCGACCCACAGACACTGAGACCAAATCAGTGCGGTCCCCGAGGGGGCGACCTACCAAACTGCACCAGCGCTCCAGGATTGGATCCACCCCTGGGAGGCGCCCTAGAACCTCCAAGCAACAGCAGCGACAACCCAGTATGCCCACAGGACAGCAGACTTTGACAAGCTTCTCTCAGTTTTCTTCTCTCGACCTCGGATGTTAGGAGTAGGCACTGGGCAAGAGACTCCTCCTTCTTCTTCTCCTCCTTTTCCTCCTTCTTCTCCTTCTCTGCTTCATCGCAGTGCTCTGTTTCGAAGCCGAGAGCTTCTAGCTTCTACATTTACATTTACTTAGATTATAGATGTATTTTCTGCTTTTTAAAAGAAATGTTAAAGGGGACCGTTTGGTCCACCGGCTTGGCATGATGTAATCATTGTAACCGACAGCCCTGTTGATCTATTATGGTCATTTGTTGGACATTAATATAATTATCTTATCTTATCCCCTGTGTGATACTTTGCTCAAGCTGCCTCACTATTGTCACCAATCAGGTTGTCAATTCCAAACCTAACAATGGGGCCAAATGTTGAACATAATTTCTCTGGCCAAGTCACACAATTTGGGAAGTCAAGAACAAATTTAGTTATATTGTGTGTGCATGTGATGTTCATAACTCTTTCATAAACATGAGCAGAAAAAGTAATGCCAAGAACACACAATAAGTGGTGATGATACAATTCAATATTTAGGGGCTCTTTTCATTCCTGCAATGTGACACTACTATGCATCTATGTTGGGAACACATTGGTTCACCAATATACAAGGCACAAAATGCAAATCATGCACAAATTCACATTATTACACTTACATGTTCTCATTTAAGGCCACAGCCTAACCAAATGCCAAATTGACATATGAAGCCACCTTGTTTCTAGGACAAGGAACACCCTCCAAGGATTGATTTGACTACTAAGTCTACGGAGGTGTACATACCCTAGCACCCTGAAAATCCGAACCTGTGTTCATGATCCTCATAACACATCATCGCTCTTAATAAACGTACATTACTATATCACTCATAGCAATGAACATTTTAGGGTAAAAAAAAGTTGTTAAGAAACACAAAGTTTGTACATGTAGGTTATGATGAAAGCTTAATAAGTATGTAGTCAACAACATTACCTCCACCTTTATGGGGTTGGTAATGAAAAGCATCAAATCTTGGAAATATAGAATGACAATATAAAACAAAGTGTTTTTTAACAAACAGTGAGTGGGAAACACCAAGCAATAAGAATCCCCCCACAAAATGATATCACCCTAAGAAGAGTTACATGAAATCTTAAATACATATCAACGTGCAATTCCATGTCTATATGTAGCAAACTGGTAACTGTAGGACAGTGGTGAACTGCAATGGATATACATAGCAGAGGAATCCTCAGTTGATATCTATGAATATAAATCTTGAATGAACTTGAGGTAAGCAAAGAATCCCTTCTCTCCATGTGACCACTGTTGAGACAAGCAACTCTTTCCAAACCTCAAAAACCACCAAATTTCCTAGTCTCATGGCAATGCTCATATCCAGGTGTATCATGTAATAGATGGCAAGGGCTTCTCTAAATTGTCATAGAGTCTCTGTAAGAACACTTAAATCCTCACCCATGATCTCGATGCATGGATACCAATCGTTCAAACCATCTCATTATTCTTACACCTATAGAGATTCCTCCCATGAAATTTGTCTATCTAGCAGCTAACCCTAGTTTAATATTATGACTCTTATTCAAGAAATTAGTGTCTCCTCTATTCATTAAGATTAGTTTCCCAATAAGATCCCACATATTTACTTCTTAACTTTTGAACAACAAATAGTTCAAAGTTTAAAGACCTTCAATAACATACCTTTTAACATTCAGAATAAACGCCCTACAATTTCTAAAGAAAATAATAAGGCTGGCCATCAAACTAGATCTTCACCAAAAGTTGAATTTTATAAGCAATAAAATTCTGTTCATTGTAGAAAGTTGTGACTTTTATTTAATATTTAGTGCTTTGGATTCATATTATTAACTATAAAACCATGCAGTCTCACATTGTTACAAAAAGTTTTGATATATCAGTCATCTATAAAGAACTAGCACTTCATGTAGAGCAGCACTTGAACAATGACAAAAATAAGTACATCATTTTTTATTTTTTTGTCCAAAATTTTAAGGAACCTATGGAACTTTCAACCAACTACATTGATAATAAGAAATCTTATAAAAAATAATTTCAACCCCAGTCGTGTGAAACAAGGAAATGGAAAAAGTTTCAAAAATGGGCCTCACCAGAATTTAGGAAACCAAGAAAGTTGAAACATGTATGTGTATATGTGTAAGAAATTAAGAATATTAGCTTACTGATGAAGACAAGTGAAAAATCATAATTAAAAAAAATGATCGACTAATAACTTCCATGGATTACATAACATCCTATTACATCAATGATCAGGATCAAAATAACTAAGTTCATAAATTACGCTTTACACTCTCCAAAAGCAAATGAGCTAGAAGATTTTCACACTGCTTGCAGTCACTGCTCATTATGTAAAATTGAATGGAAATATTCATTAAGTTTTCCCAAAGTTTTTCCCTCAACTATGTGATGTTAACATTTTTTATCGCCTTATTGTATTTTATTCTTACTGTTTTTCTATTTTTTAATCAGGTTGTGTGGACCATTGTGAGACCTAGTGTCCCATATGGCCCTCTGCGAAATGGCTGCCTTTGGGGAAGACCTCAGAAACGTCTGTTTCCTGGGAAATGTCCAGGAAGGACTTCAGGGAAATATATCCAAGCATTTCCCCTGCTTTTCCTGGGCATTCTCGTTTTGATTATGTTCCCACCGGAAATGGCCCGGTGGAGACTATAGAATATTTCCAATAACTTAGGTTTCTACAGATGAACAAAAAGCAAAACAAACATTTACCTGCCCCATTAACTTCTGCAAATTACCAGGGTTGTTGGCAACTGCATACATGAGGAAAATTGGAACACTAACATAAATCCCAAACTTGAATACCTCAAGTATCCCTTTGGAAGTCCCTAAAGAAGACATTTTTCCTTTTCAAGTAGATATTATACTGAATTCCCCCAGAGTCTACCTGCAAGCCAAAGCATAAAGAAACGGGTTGACACGTGATCATTTGAATTCACCATATAATTTATGAGTTATAGCATGCTTCATGTAAACAGTAAAATTTGTTTCAGACAACTCACCAAACTAGCTGAGTGTTCTAAGAATAAATGAAAAAGAAAAAGGGTAAACATGACCAAAATAATTATATGCACCATTTAATTCCATAAAACAAAAGTAAGAAAAAAAATACTCCATGTGCCACTGATACATCATCTCTCAAAAATCTATGCATTGATCAATAAAATGTGGCTTGGAAAAGCTGAAGTGAGGTTGGCATATCTCTGAGAGCAAAGGTAACAAATTCCTGGAACTCAAAATATATTGTATTTGGTGGATATTCAAGACTTTGCACCTTTATTACAGGAGTGAAAGGTATGGAACTACCTTGGACAGCTGTTAGCTGTCCGCTATATGGCATAGTCCACTGCCTATTATGGTGGAAAAATGAAAGTTTACTATCTGATTCTAGAATCTATATACCTGGAAAGAGTTATAATATTCTAGGGAATCGGGACTAAATATTGTTAAAGATATATTGTCTAGATTTATGTTAGCTCATTTCATGAGTGGATCTGATTTCCAGGGTAGTATTTTCATATATGTGATATCTTGTGAGCACCTATGTTCAACCCTTTCACCAATTACCAACTGTGAGTTTGAAGATATTGATTACATATTTTGCAAAAGTATTCCTTGGTAGAACCGTGAAACTGCTTCTGTCAATATCAGGGAAAATTCAACCATTGTACTCAAGCTTGCAGCTGCTAACACTGCAGTTGTCGGAATTTGTGAAATATTCAAAAAGATTCTCTGTTTCATACCTTGCACTTAACAGTCTCCAAATTTATGTTCGGTAAGATTTCTTCAACGTTATCTATCTACTTTTGATATGGACCCTTCATCAAAAAGAAGAGTTGGGCTTCACCAAGGCTCCAGATTCCAAACCACTAGTTTGAGCAATACACAAATGCCATTGTAAACATTGCCCAGATTTGGAATTACTATTGTTGCAGCAACAAAAATTGACACACTAGAACTTAGTGGGAAAATCAATGTCTATTACCAGCATGCCCCAAAATTATCCCCTAGACACTAAGTTATATATACAAAATGGCTCCTACGTTATTGACAATTTGATAGTATGCCATGAAGACAAAACTAACAAGAATAAAGATGCTTGGATTATCTGCAAATTTTATTTTTACTTTTTGGAAAATGCTTCAGATATTACTTAGAGAAAAAAAAGTACATCAGGAATCAAAGTAATTACTACATATGGACAACAGGGGTACCGTGAAGTCTCAATCTACATAAGCTAAAAATGCTAGCATATAAGCCCAGGCCCCCACGGGAAGGAATTCAACATCTCAATGAAATGCACTGGCGTTAACTCTCAGGAACAAAGCCAACTCATGCTTAAAGCTCCTCAATTCCCCTAAACTAATGGGATGAGGATCCCCATTGAATGTGACTTTACACTAATGTTTCCACAGAATACTAACTGCAACCAATTAAATTGTGTGCCATAGTAATTTGCAGCTGTTCCTAACCATCCAAGCATCCCACAGGGACCAAAAGTGGTCCCTTCCATTAAAGCTGGGCCACAAAATACGAATGAAATTCAGCCTGAAACCATGCCCCAAAAACTCTACTAGTGGGAGTACTGTGGGACGTTTCCAAATGCATGTTGAATTGTCTCATCCTTACCACATAACACACTTGTCAAATTTGTCATGCCAACTTGCAAAGCCTGCTCTTGACAGTGAAACCTTGATGAAGCAAAAGAACTCCTCAACTTTATGTTTGAAGGAGACATGAAATCGTTGCAAGGAAACTAAGTGCAAAACCTACAAACACATCCAATGCAGAATCTGAAGATAAATCAAAACAAGAGTCCACAAAAGCCCCAGAAGGAGAGCCCCAAGGGAATCATAAAAATGAAGAAGAATTTGCAAAGCACCATTCCTCAAAGTAACCAAAGGGAGAATAGCCAAAGGATAAAAAACAATAGCTAAGATTGTTGCACATCGCCACCCACGCCACCATGAGAAACAACAGTCGTCAAGGTAAGGTCTGTAGAATCAACAGACTTACTATGGATCAAGATGGAACCAGAAAAGCACCTAGTATAAACGTACATGGAGGACTAAAAACATGATGTGTGGAGTGATTCCTTCCATAAGAAGTAATGAATTGTGTTACCCTACCTTCAGGGTTTCTCTACAAGCATTTGTCATTTTGAAGTTTATAAATTTCATCTACCAAGATTCACTATAAAGCAGTTGGAGAATTGAGAGTTGTAGCAAAGAGAGTTGATTCAGACTAAGATTAGAGATGTTTGTGGGTTGATTCTAATGGATGTAGAATCTACATGGATGATCTACATTTACAAGCTTGGAGATGATTTGAGACTAAACTCTAATGCCCAATTGCAGGCATGCAAAAAACATTTCAAACCCTCATTGTCTTTCTCTATAATTTGTTAATGTCTCTCTTCGATAATAGATAAGAGTATTTTTCTATAGCAATGTTGTCACACTCGTACTAAACAAAGACTCTGCTAGCCTGGGACTTGACAAGACTTAATGACTCTAGAAAGACATGAGAAATACCAAAAACAACTTAAAATATAGTAAATTCTATGCACAAAAAATATGGCAAGTTTGTGGTGAGTATGGCAAGTTTCCCATAAGTCTAGCAAGTGGTGGGTTTCAAGGGCAAGTCTAAGGCCAATACTCGTCCCAACCAAGATCTACCAAGATTCACAAGTCTTAGCTAATGCAAACTACATTGATTTGTAGATTTACTTTCATTGTTAAAGAAATTCTCATTGCTCCCAAGAATTTGAAAGTATCCCTGCATGGAACCGTTGTGAAATGGTTGAGGAGAAATATGTATGCAACCATTGTCAAAAGGAAATCAAGAGGAGAGTGAAACATAGAGTGAAATGCCACTTAGCAAGCATACAAGAAGCTAGACCATGTTTAGAAGTCCTAGGTGAAATAAAGGGCCAAACTAGAACTTCTAATTCAATTGCTCTAGTAAATAAAGCCAAGAAAAACAAAATGAATGATGAGAGAGGGAAAAGTAGAGAAATTCTGATGCATGAAAGTGAAAGTGTAAACCTTAGTTATGAAGCACCCTCCATTTAATTTTTAGAAATCACTTTAGATCTGTTCCCCCAACTCTAGTTAATCATAAACCACATCAAAGAGGGAAAAGATCAATGGTTTTTATGCACCCCACAGAAGCCCTGATTCTCATCCCACCAATGATAGCCAATGGAAGAAGCAAAACAAGGATGCAACTTTCCAATACATGGTTAGATGGTGGTACAATTCCAATCTTCATTTCCATGCCACCCCCCTTATTATCAGCATATGTCATACCCATAGTCCCCTAGTTCATGTTCATGTTCAAGTTCATCTTGAATTCGGGAAATAAAAAAGAAAAAAAAAATGTCACCATACAAAATACAATGGATAAAATTCACCACTAAATTTGACAACTATATATATATATATATATACAATACTCAGTTATATATATATATATATATATATATATATGTTGCACAATACAGGGAAACGGGTACGAGTTTTCGAAACAGGTACGGGTATGAAACGTGACCCCCCAAAATTTTGGAAACGGGGAAACACAATATATATATATATATATATAGAACATTTAAGAAATATGTGCAATCAAAAAGCATACATGATACATCAAAATTTATATGATTACATTAAATTGTCCAATTTCAATGCATAAACTATAAGTCTCTAAATTTACATCACATTTACTCATGAATGATCACATAATGAAAATAGCAATATCCAAATTCAACCACAAGAAATTTCTAATTTCTTGTCTCGTGCTTGATTGGGAGTCTCCTCCTACATAGTCGAACAGCCTTAGTGCTCTTGATTAAATACAAGTTCCATACCCTAGTACCCTAGGTGCTCTTGATTATTGGGAGTCTCCCCTACATAGAGGGCTTGGTTCTCTTGATTAACTACAAGTTTCATACCCTGGTACATGACAAAATCTAATGGAAACATTGCAATCCCCCCAATCCTGAAATCCTGAAAAAATGATAAGTCTGTTGGATTTTGAGTGAGATCTAAAATTCTACTTTCTCCATATGAAATCCAATGAGGGCGAAACCACTCTCAAACATCTCGAGTCATTTCATGGTAACAATGTTTTAAAACTCCGACTCGGTCGAGGGTCGACTATGACTCCGACTCTGACTCGGTCAACTCGATTTCAATGACTCAGTCGCTGTAAAAAATACATTAAATATTTATTTTTTTTATAAAAAAACATAATTTTAAAGATTTTCATTCATGTTTCCAAACACACAGCATTAGAATATAGATAGAAGACAACATATGATCAAAGTAGGCTCATGAATATATCCATTATATCAAAATGGCACCCAGTGCACTGTACTAAACTTTAAACAAGCAACTAATCATAATTTGACTAATAACCACAGACTTGCCATGTCCTTTGATTCTTGTATTGCATTGCGTTCAAAGATTCCAAGTGTCACAATAATGCAAGGGAATGGTTGATTATGTTCAACTAGATTGAATCAATCATTGCAAATTTAAAGATACTATAAGTTGAATTCCAAAGCATGATCTATGGTGCTATGCTTCATGCTTGTTTATTTTTTATAATTATTCTCCATAGATTGCAGTTATTCTGGAGTGAATCTATTATGTAAAAATTATTTATTATTTAAATTTTAAGTTTATTATTTAATTTTAGGTTAATTAGACGAAAGGGCACGATCATAAGATCATGCCCTTTCCCCAAAGGGTGCCCATGGCAGTATATAAGCCAAGAACCCCCACTGTAAACAATCATCTTCTGTCAATTAATTATTAATATATATATATATATATATATATATATATATTTCTCTGCGTATCAAGAAGTTTTCCAGTCTTCTACACCCTCCGCACAGTACCAAGTGTTCCGGGTCTCGATCAACACTGGCCACAGTGCTTGACGTTGCGGGTTACCCATCGTGCCTCTGTTCCGCTGCTTTCCTTTGTAAATTATATCGTCCCTCTCGGCCCATCTCCATCCAAACGAACCTACCCACACGCCTTTCCATCCGCTGCCAATCGTGATCCCTGCTCATTGCGGTGGGCTGCGGTGATATTTGCTGGTTTTTTTGAACGGTCAAACAATTAGACGTGACTGTTCGTAGTTGACGTATATGATATATATATAATATAATTATAACGTTAATTTAATTATAATATATGTATATGATACCTTAATTTATATATAATATATAATATAATTATATATAAGTTATATATATATAATGTTAATTTAATTAATTAAATTTTTTTAATTAATTAAAAAAAATTAATTAAATTTTAAGCTGGCAGATAAATACACGCCCCCACAAACTCGCTCAATGTCGACAATGACAATGACTGATTTCCAAAAAAGATTGGTTGACGCGGAGCATAAGATGAATAACAACACCGATGAGGTCAATAAAAAATTAGATGATTTCCAGAACAAGCTTAAGGGGCAGGCTAACGATATCAAAAGGCTTCAGGATACGACAAATCGAATAGAAATACAGATGGAGCATCACCGTGTCCAATCAGACGTGAATCAAAAAGAGACCTTAACATTGCTGAACCTTATGTGTAAAAAGATGAATTTTACACCCGCACAACTACTACAAGAAGATGAAGAAAATCAAGAGCACAACTCATCAGATTCAACGAAATCAACAGACTCTCAAGGAAAAGTTGAATCCCCAAAAAAATCGGCGACACCCCACCAAGAAATGAGTAATGCGACTCTTACAAATAAGCAACTCTGGGATACCTTTACCAATCAACACCCCTTTTTCGCTCAACCATTAGCGACATACCAACGAAGGGCAAAAGTCGAGATGCCCAAATTCGATGGAAACGAAAAAAACAATGTTGCATGGATAAATAAAGCAGAAAAATACTTTGAGATATATGACATCAATGATGATGACGAAAAGCTCAGGCACGCATCCAAGAAAATGGAAGGGGAAGCATATAATTGGTATATGTGGTGGAAAAAGACAACACAAGTCATTAGTTGGAGAAAATTTAAGGATGCATTCTTTAAAAGATTCCAAGGTGTAAAGGAAGAAGATTTCTTTTCAAAACTCATCAAATTACGACAAAAAGGAAGTGTGGACGAATACACTCAAGAATGGGAGACCTTAGTAACACGAGTATCTAGATTATCAGAGTCTCGTCTAATTCAATCATACGTCTCGGAACTCAAAACCCATTCACGAAAATCAAAAACGGCCGAAAAGAAATTCAAACAAATATTTTGGTCAAAATCGGAAAAAACATATTCAAGACGAAGAATACCCCAGCATATGGACTCAAATAATACAAGATATGTTCCACCACATTGTCGTGAAGATGAAAAATCTAATGTGAAAATGCAAAGGATAAAAGAAGGTAAATGCAAACGCTGTAGTGAGAAGTGGGACCCCAAACATAGATGTGCTAAAGGAAAAGAACCAAAAAACCTATATAATTGTGAAGCAACTAATGATTCAAACAGTGAAGATTCTGACATAGAAGAAACAGAAGATGTCCCAGAATTCTCACCAGAATTAGACGACGGAAGTATTCTGCAAGTGTCGCTATCAGCTATGACAGGTATATCACAACCTCAAACTTTAAAGTTGAAAGGACATATAAAGAAGAACAACGTAGTGGTTCTCATTGACTCTGGTAGCACCCACAATTTTTTAGATGCAACCATGGCAAAGAGACTCAATATTTTTTCATTTCCCTTACCAAACATGAAGGTGATGGTAGCTGATGGTAAGAAGATTGAAAAGGTGGGGAAATGCCATAAGGTCAAATTGCAGATTCAAAACTTCAATTTAAAGTCTTCGTTCTTCACGGTACCATTAGTAGGAGTAGATGTAGTTTTAGGTATCCAATGGCTACGAACTTTAGGTACTTATACCGCCAACCATCAAGTACAATTCATAAAATTCAAATGGGGAGGTCAAAGGTACAAATTACACGGATTCCAAGCACCAGAAAATCAAGTTGTATCATCATCTCAGATGATGAAGATGATTTGAAAAGGAGCACCCGCTTATGTAGTACAATGTCACCAATTAGAAATGTTATCTGCAAATATGATCAGTGAAGAGTCACCAGAGATACAAGATCTAATTCAGAAGCATGAAAAAGTATTTCAAGACCTACCTATGAAGATGCCACCTAATAGGGAAATTGAGCATACAATAGAAGTCAAGGCAGGGTCAGACCCCGTCAACATCAAGCCATACCGATATCCACATCACCAAAAAACGGAAATTGAGAGATTAATCCAAGACCTTTTAAAGTGTGGGATCATCTCGAAAAGTAAAAGTCCTTACGCTGCTCCAGTGGTATTGGTAAGGAAGAAGGATGGTTCATTCAGGCTATGCATTGATTATAGAGGATTAAACAAAATAACAATCAAAAACAAGTTCCCAATTCCCTTTATCGACGAAATGTTGGATGAGCTACATGGCGCAAAGTACTTCTCAAAATTGGACTTAAGATCAGGGTACTATCAAATCAGAATCAGATTGGAAGACATACCAAAAACGGCATTCCGAACACACGAAGGTCACTATGAATTTAAAGTAATGTCGTTTGGATTAACCAATGCACCAGCAACGTTTCAAGCAACTATGAACGAATTATTTCGTCCACATCTTAGGAAGTTTGTATTAGTATTCTTTGACGATATTCTAATTTACAATAAAACTTGGAAAGAGCACTTGCAACATCTAGACAAGGTTTTTACACTACTAAAAGAACATCAATTTTATGCAGAAAAATCCAAATGCACCTTTGGAAAGGAAGAAGTAGAATACCTTGGACACATTATATCCCATGAAGGCGTAAAGGTGGACCCTAATAAAATCAAGGCTATAAAAGAATGGACCAAACCTATCAATATATCCAAGCTAAGAGGGTTCTTAGGTTTGACTGGATATTACCGAAGGTTTATTAAAAACTATGCACATATAACTGCACCTCTGACAAATCTTTTAAAGAAGAATTCGTTTCTATGGGATGAGGAAGCAGGAAGGTGTTTTGAAAAATTAAAGGAAATTATATCTAATGCTCCCGTATCAGCAACACCAGATTTTTCTAAACCATTTATCATTGAGTGTGATGCTTTCGGATTCGGTAGAGGTGCAGTATTAATGCAACAAGGGCATCTAATAGCTTTTGAAAGTAGGAAGCTCAACAAAAGAGAACGCCTCAAATCCACATACAACAAAGAGATGCTTGCTATTATGCACGCACTAGCTAAGTGGAGGCAATATCTTTTGGGAAGTAAGTTTTCCATTCGAACAGACCACAACAGTTTCCAGCACCTCCTTCAACAAAAAACACTTTCCGAAGAACAACAAAAATGGATTGAAAAAATCGTTGCCTTTGACTTGGAAATACTACATAAAAGAGGAAAAGACAATGTAGTAGCAGATGCCCTATCCAAGAAAGATGAAGAACCAACACTACTTGCAATTTCAGCTGCTGTTCTTGAATGGCTTAACGAAATTCGAAGTGAGTACGCCAAGGATCCAGAAATAACGACAATAATCAATAACCTTCCCAACAACTCAAAATTTGAGTGGAAGAATGATATCCTATGGTACAAGGGAAGAATCTATCTAAATACAAATTCCAAGTTTAAATTTAAGATACTCAAGGAGTCACATGACTCACCGTTAGCTCGACATGTAGGATTCTTTAAGACATACTACAATGCACGTCAATCCTACTTTGGAAGGGAACGAGTCGCGATATTCAAAAGTATGTAGCAGAATGTGACACATGTCAAAGGAATAAAAGTGAAAATATTACGACACCGGGATTACTTCACCCTTTAAACATTCCAAATCAGAAATGGGAAGAAATTTTGATGGACTTTATCGAAGGATTACCAGTATCTGAAGGCAAGGACAAGATTTTCGTAGTAGTCAACAGACTCACCAAATATGCTCACTTTATGGCAATAAAGAAATCAGACTCAGCAAAAGAAATTGCTGAAATATTTTGCAAAAATATATATAAGTTACACGGTTTTCCGAAAGTCATTGTGAGTGATAGAGATGCCAAATTCAAGGGTAATTTCTGGAAGGAGTTATTCAACCACATAGGAACCTACCTAAATATGAGTTCCGCTTATCACCCTCAAACAGATGGCCAAATAGAGGTTGTGAATAAATGTTTGGAGGCCTACCTATGTTGCTACGCTACAGAAAAACAAAATAAGTGGGCTCAATGGTTACATCTCGCTAAGTGGTGGTATAATTCTACTTATCATACGTCAGCAAAAATGACGCCATTTCAAGCTTTATATGGGTATGAACCCCCAAAATGGAAGGATCTAGCTGTTGTCCAGACAAATCTACCTGTTGTTAAAGATCAACTAGAAGAAACCCAAAAAATCGTCCAAATATTAAAAGAAAACTTGAATAATGCAAGGAATCGTATGAAGCAACAAGCAGACCGAAACAAAACCGAAAGAGAGTTTGAAGTCGGAGAATGGGTGTTTGTCAAGCTCCAACCATACAAACAATTATCCTTAAAACAGAAAGGAAAAAACAAATTGGCACCAAAGTTCTAGGGACCTTATCAAATCAACAAAAAGATTAGCCAAGTTGCGTATGGTTTAAGCCTTCAGAGACAAGTCGTGTTCACAACATCTTCCATGTATCCTGCCTTAAAAGGGCACTAGGCAACAATCAATCAGCGCAAACAACGCTTCCATCTCTGGATGATGAGGGAAGGGTCATTCTAGAACCAGAAGGTATTTTATCTACTAGAGAAAGAAAGCTTCGACATCGTACGATCAAGGAATATCTGATCAAGTGGAAGAACTTACCTGAAGAAGACACTTCCTGGGAGAATGAATCATTTTGTCAACAACATCTGTCGTTACGTATGCTTTGAGGACAAAGCATTCTTTCGAGAGGAAGGCAATGTTATGTAAAAATTATTTATTATTTAAATTTTAGGTTTATTATTTAATTTTAGGTTAATTAGACGAAAGGGCACGATCATAAGATCATGCCCTTTCCCCAAAGGGTGCCCATGGCGGTATATAAGCCAGGAACCCCCACTGTAAACAATCATCTTCGGTCAATTAATTATTAATAAATATTTATATATATATATATATATATTTCTTTGCGTATCAAGAAGTTTTCACTTCAGAATCTTGGGAGATTAGTATGACTATGTACTCTTTAGGAAGACTGATGGCTTGGGCTGATTTAGGCACTAATCCTTCATCATCTCATAGCTGATTTAGGCACTAATCTGTTAACTTCTATGCTGAATCTGAAATAGATGTAGTATTATAATGTACCTTCACAATCCCATTAGCCACTTTTAGCTACTAATTGATATTCATATAATCCTTCTATCATACTTTTTTCCTATTAATTATATGTACATATTGTATATATTAGGAGTGTGTTAATTGTTAAGAGCCCAGTACGCAATCCGGTCGAGTTATTACAGACTCGGCTGAGCCGGTCAGGTTAATACTGAGCCGACCGAGTTGTTAGACAACCCGGCCGGCTCGGTATTAACCCGGCCGGCCGAACCGTTTCCTAGGCCGGGTCATAGCTGGGGGGTTTGGCTCGGACCAACTCGGCCGAGTCGGTTCCGAGCCGGCCGTTTTTGAAAACACTACATGGTAATGTTAAAAATTTAAGTAAAAGGATGAAAATGAAAGATAAAGGAGAATGTCACTTTTACTTTAAGAATTTAACATTACCATGAACTGCATATCAACACTAGGGCCATAGGCTTGAACATTAGGCTGCCCCACTCAAAAAAAATTGTTTCCAATCTTCAATAGCTCCCTCTATCACTCTTGAATTGGCAGGGAGCGAAAATAAAAAATGAAAAATGAAAAATAAAAAATAAAAAAACTAATTAAAAAAGAAGTCACTTTATCACTGAAACGTGGTTGTAGAACCTAGAAACGTGTTTCACGCCATACTGGTCCATGTTTCCCCCATGTGAAACGTGGCAGTACGGCCTAAAATTCGTTTCCAGACCGTACCAAACACATTTTCGCGTTTCCGTACCATTTCTGCCTAGAAACGGGCTCAAGCCCAGCGTTTCTTGCAACATATATATATAGATAATCATTACTCCTAATTCCTAAACATGGCAAGTCATGACCTTTACATTAACCGACTAGAAGAAAAAAGGGGGTGGGGGGGTTGTACCCCTAAAAGGGTAAATGGAGGATATTGATCACCCCAAGGCGCGAGGTTCCTTACCCAGGGTGTCAACAGAGGTCCTTCCCCTTTCCTGGGCCTAACCCCTCCTCAGAAAACTTGGGGTTCCAAAAAATGGCTCCAATCACCTACAAATTCATAGGCATCAAAAATATAGGGTTTTATCATTCTTTAAACATTCTACCCATGTTACCAAATGACAAAAGAGAAAGTTGAGGGTGGACAAAAGAAGGGGTTTTAATGGGAGGGGACTTCAGTGCATCTTTAATGCCTATTATCTTTGATTCCCTCTAAAAAAAGACCGCTAGTTGATAGTCGAACTTAATGGTTGAATTTCACCGAATTGATGCAACCTCTCTTCATATGCATAGAATTTCAAGTTTTATAGATCAAATTTGACAAATGCAATGACTTAAGTTATACCATAACAGAATGTGGTTCAAGCTTCAAAGGCCCTAACCATCATGAGCTAAGGGGGTTTACTTTTGCATAATGAAGTTAAATGCATAGATAATGAATTGACATTACTTAGAGATTCATGGAGCAAAAAAAGATGTACCATCATGTCGAATGGATGGACTAATGGAAAATCTCGCACCATAATTAATTTCCTTGTTTCTTGCCCACAAGGAACTATGTTTCTTAGCTAGACGTATATACTCACCCCAAAGTCGAGGAGGTCATCGGTTCAATCAATAGAAGGGCCAACAATTT
Source organism: Pinus tabuliformis (assembly GCA_031772625.1). Classification (NCBI taxonomy): domain Eukaryota; kingdom Viridiplantae; phylum Streptophyta; class Pinopsida; order Pinales; family Pinaceae; genus Pinus; species Pinus tabuliformis. The sequence goes on along the minus strand of CM062808.1, from coordinate 724,486,998 downwards.
AACCCACTTACCATCTATGGACCATGGGAAGTATTCGGTGGGTTTTCCATGGATATTTGTTTAGCAAAAAGAAAAAAGGAACTATATTTCTCAAATATGTAGATTCATCCACTCATGTGAGGGTGCACATTGATTATTTTAGCTTTTGAATCAAGTAATTCTGGAGGTCATCACTAATAAAATGCCTCCAACTATGTTGCTACCAATAGGTTGTTTAGAGTAGAAACACATCATCGTTTTCTAGATGCCATGTGTTGCATGCTACTTGGACTTCATGATTAAGGATATAGGCAAAATTGATTCAGTGAAGAGGGTTGTAGTGCAACCCAAAAGCATTACCAAATGCATGTACAACACACATGGATTTTGAACCTTATGAAAAAAACATAAGGGGAAACAAGCTTGTTAGGCTAGGCATCACTCGATTTGCAATGAACTTCCTCATAGCATAATCTCTCACTATCCAAAAAACAACTTGAGGAATATGTTTACTTGTGATGAATGGAATTTTCACAAAGAAGTCACAAGCTCAATGGGAAAGATATCCATTAGAAAGTTGATGAGATTTCTTTTTGGACTATAGAAGATGAGATTGTATGAATCATTGAGCCCCTTGTTCTATATATGCAGAGGGGGGATGGGGATAACCCCACCATGGGTTGTACTTCTAAGGTCATGGGTTAGGCCAAGGAGAAAATAAAGGAAATATACAAAGACAAAAAACAGAAGTAAATCCATCACCCTATACATGCAACTACCCTTTCCTTGAAGCCCTTGGGGGGGAACTCAATTGGCGATGGTTGTGTTATGAAGTATTATGTGAACTATGAGATCCAAGGTTCAAATGAGGGGTGTACATAAACACCTAGAGGTTATAGTGGTAGCGATTAGAATCAACCCCATGTCACACAAGTACAAAACCGACCCAATTTCCAATTCCTCTAGATACCTATCAAAAAAGAAAAAAAGACTACCTTTTCCTTGAACCTAGAGTACCATTACACAAAAGACTTTGAAGCAAATGAGGAGGTAAAAGATAGCTTGCAAGAATGTGTAAAGTATATGGTCCATGATTGGAGTGGCCAAGTAGAAAAACACAAAAAGAAAACGGATTACAACAAAACTTTAGGTACCTTTGGCAAAACCTTGGCTATTAGAGAAAAAAAAAACAAGAACCAACCTAATAAGCAATTTCAAAGTTTTTAATGGAAAAATTCTAGTCAAACTTTCAAATCATTTCTTGAAAATTGTGTCTTTAATATTTGTTGCAATGTATTGGTCGAACTTAGTTTGGCAACCAATGCCTTGAACTACAAAAGTTTGTAGTTCAAAGCCTAAGCTAAGGATGTAGTGCTTTTGGTTGTGAGCCAACCTATAGTGCGATTGAGCAGATACACATTGAGAAGAGAAATTGCTTGAAACAATGGTTGAATGAATTGATCTACATGCAATACAAACTTTGACTGATGTGGATCAAGTATCTAAACAAAAAGCCTAATGCAAATCCCATTGTCTTGGAGGAGATAGATCCCTCCTCAAAGTGGATCGTGGAGGGCTATCAAGCAACATTTGCAAAACATGACTTAAGCTGGATGGACTTAAAGCCACTTCCACCATGAGAAGTTCCAATCACTAGCATTGCTCCTAAAGGATCAAGTTGAGGCATTGATGATACCCATGCAAAGGATGTTTATGAGGATCCCCATCTATGGGATAATTTTCTTGATATATATTGATTTGTTCATAGTTGCACCATGTAATATGATTATTTTGGAGTCTATAGTCCATTTAGAACCTCATTGTTTATGTATTTTCATTCTAAACTTCAATAATATGTATTGAAAATCTTATATCTCTATGGCATTTTGCTACATTCACCCTTACGTTCTATTAACATTAGCATAATTTGTATATTTGGTGTCTATGGTATGGATTTAAATGGATGTACATAAAGATTTTGTATTTGATTAAAATGTAAATACTTTATGTATTTATTAATCAATCGGTTCTTCAACCCAATTTTATGGCTGATTCTAGTCTGATTTTGGCTAAACTCAAGATTTTGGGCTTTTTGTTCCCAATTCGCTTGTTGTTCCAACTGCAATGTTCTCCTCCTCGCGAAGTAAACATTATGGTGGGATGTTAGTAATAACCTTTACTTCAGACATTTTTACTAGTATCAAATTATCTTTTGTGACATAGCAATTACTAGCATGTCCCTTTCCCTTGTTTTAGATTATATTATTAAGGGCGCTCATAGTTATGCCTTGTTTTTTCGCATGCTCACATTAATATCTTGTTATACATGATCACATTGATGTTGTGCAATACTAATGCCTTGTTGTTACACTTGCATTTTTTAGCCTTTTAAATCTTACAAATAATAATGAACAACATACTTTTTGTAGCGCTACATTGTGCTCCAAATCTCTTATTCATTTTTTGTGGAAGTGTTGTGCTGCAAATCTCTTATTCACTTTGTGCAAAAGTGTTTCCTATGTGATTTTCTATTTAATAAATCTAGAACAATATGTACTTGCAATCGTGGATAAGTTTTGTATTGAGAACCAACTAAGCATCTATCATGGTGGTGATAATAATTTCTGTGAAAATTTAAGTCTGAAATCCTATTACAGCAACTAGTATTATTTCTTCTAATTGTTAATTAAATTAGCAGTTTATTGCTACGGCAACAACGAAATAAACACACTGCAATCTTCACAAAAATACTACGGAAAATAATAGCGCTAGAAACTGAGAAATATGCTAGCACACACACATAGAAATTGACACATTTATTTTTGGCCAAATGTCCCCGAAAAAACCCAATGCGGGAAAATCGAGGCAACAGCTGGGGGTTTTATTTATTATCCAGCAGTGAAATTATCTATGTACAATCCTGCAGAGAAAATACTGGCAAAAATCTAGTGAGGAATTCTCCTCACCCCCACAAGCAATTTGGCCTTTGATTGCAGCTTCAAGTGAGCCATCCAAACAGCCTTTGCGCAGGCCTGCGTTACCCTTGCTTAGTCCCTTCCAAGCTCTACCAGAATCAGCTACTCCTCAAGCCGTCTAGCCTGCTGTTCACTGAGAAACTATCTCTCCTGGCCTCTGGAATTGAAACTCTGCTTCTCCCCAGCATAATCGAATTACCTCTTAGAGGCTTCTGCGCAACCTCTCTATGGCTATCTCTGCCTCTCTGCAATGTACTTCACCGGATCTAGAAAACTTCCTCCCGCTTAATTGTCCTTGCCGCTCTCTGTCTCTGCATCCCTTCTAAAGCTCGAACTCTTCCTGCAACTGACTCTTGCTCTCTGGAAAATCGAACTTTGTGTGTGTTCTCCATCAACCCATCGACTTCTTCTAATAATCTTCTGTTGGACCTCCAACGACCAAGATTAAAACTTAATCAAGGGCTAAGATCATATCGGAGTCAATCTGTGTGATTTTCTAGATGATTCACACCTTATCTCAATTAACTCTGATTAATTAACCCATTTTCCTAAGTTTAGACTTAGGAAACTAAGTCACTGGACACGTCCCTCAGGGTCACATGTACCGTATTTCACGTGTCGGACATGAAATACGACCTAAAACATGTCCAATATCTGAGATATTCCAAGACTCTAGACCTTGACACAAACTTTCCTCCATACCAAGTCAACCTTCTTCCACTTTCTACTTGACCTGGCAGCAACAGCAACAATAGCAGCACTTCCTTCAACACAGCAATTTCGACCTAGCTTTGGAGACTTCGATCTTCACTAAAAGACTTCGATCTTCACTCAGAAACTTCGATCTTGACCCAATACAGCTTTTGAGGTATCAGCTTCCAACACCAGCAACTTCGACCTATAGTAGCAGCAACATGCAGTGACAGGCTACGGCATCAATTAGAGAACTTCGATCTTCCAAACCAACGCACGAGAGAAAGAGATAGATGCACCAAAATTTCGATTTTCCTTCCTTCCTTCTCTTAGACCAAACTCGCACTCCTTTTTCCTTCTTTCCTCCACTTTGCACTTTTTCCCAACGTCAAGAGATATCGAACTAGCTTGTTGAGAGTGTGCTTCAAATGGAATTCGAATTGCTTCATTTATAGTCCTTTAGTGACATCGAAAAGCCCTCTTTGAGGTGGACTTGGTGTGGAGGCAACATAATTCATTTTTGACTCAATACTGAACCCTTTTACATGATTCAAAAGCCCAATAAGGGTCTCTTTTGAAGTACAATGACTCTAATAACTCAAAATAAATCCTAGAAGTCCTCAATGGGGACTTTGACTTAAAACATGATGACCCAAGCATGAAATCCATGCTTTAATAAGTCATAATAAAGAATTATTTTCTTTATTCTTTTGACAAGTACATTACATAATGACTCAAATACATTTAATGAAGACCGAACCTAGTTACATTTTCCAACACTAATTCTTATCTAGGAAGGTATTCATTATATACAAGTACAAGGAAGATCTCAACTATATGAACCAAGAAGAAGTTTAGGCACCGCAATGCCATGGACTAGATTCCTGACTCGGGCAATCTATCCATTGGTCTCTCAACAATTTAGGCACCGCAATGCCATGGACTAGATTCCTGACCAAGGCAATCTATCCAAGTGGGACTAAGATGGACTCAAGCTTTCTGCCTCTCTAGGTACCATCAGGCTTGCTAACCATCAACCTAGGGATCCAGGTGTGTATCCGAAATCAGAACTCTACAATCAACACCACCTTTCCAACTTTGGGACCTGGACATCAACACAAAGTCTCGACCAGATGTCCTCCCAGGCAATGCTTCACTCACAAAGCCTCTCCTTGATCCAGCAGATCAAGGACAACAAATCTCTCCTGATCAAACTGATCGGTAACTAGCATGATATCAAAACCTTCGAGAGATATAAACACAACGCCAATCAATAATATACTTTCACATATTCATAAATAAACACAAACCTTCGAGGTTTTCCTGATGTTGCTTCTCAAACATGATAAGACCATCAACCGAATCTTTGATACTTTTCTTTTCATACAACAACATATCGTTCAAACTTAATTCTCCAATCAAAACTATGCTCTCCCTCTCAACCAGGGAGATTTTCTCTATCCAAGCTCCCTCTTAATCTCAGGGAGATCTCTTCTTCTTTTCGACATCAGAGAATCTTTAGTGGCTTCCATCCATCTCATCAGAGTTATCATCATTATCATCTTTCACATCAACTTTACTTGCAATTGTCTTCACTATCTTGAAGATTAGGTCCCTGCACAAATTAGATAGCAAGTACAACCAAATCTATAGAAGCATGAAGTTAGCCATATCAGAATCATGGAAGCATTTCAACTTTATATATATCAGATACCCAAACGAGAGATACATACTCTTCAACATATTGCTAGGGATTTTGTCATAAACCCTAAACTACTTCATCAACACCTTTCATTACATCTAGGGTTTCAGTGTTTCTACCAATGGTATGATATACCCTACTACAACATATTACAAACCCTAGAAACAATTCAAACAAATATAGATCTACAAAGTATTTAACAACTTTCAAACCTCATATGCTAGACTTCGTACTAGGATTTCATACAAAACCTTAGATATCATATATAAGCCTTTAACAACCAAGAACCAATTACAACTTCAATCAACAACATGACTAGCATCCACTAGGGTTAGCTACAAACCCTAGATTTTCTCATTTCAGCATCATCCTAGAATATCAAACTCAGACAAGGACTTATATTAAACCCTAAGACTTATGACCATTAATAATTAGGTCAACACATATATCTAGGAATTCATCATCATCATGCATAAGCATATCATATGTTAGGCAACATATTAGACATATATCGACCTAGACCAAGCTAGGGTTTCAACTACATGGACACATATATAAACCTAGGGTTTCATTCCTAGGACTTTAAATACCTAACAAGGAATTTGCTTATAGGCCCAACCAAACCCTAAAGATCTAGGGTTTCATAACATAGCAAAGCAAATTCTACTATATCAAAATTTCAAAGGTTCGGGATTTCAGACATCATTTCAACCCTAACAAGTTAGGTTTTCATGATCATACCGAAATCCCAAACATGACATCATCAACAAAAACTTCAAATAGCATTTCCCAATAATCCTAAGCAATTTTAGGGTTTCAGACATTAACATTAGCATACCCTTAGGTTAGGGTTTTCTAGAGAACCTGTCTAGGGTTCTATAAGATCAATTAAGAATATGAGGAGGGGGTAGATTTATCAAGTGATGAATCACCCAAAACAAGAATCATTAAGATTCAATATAGCTAGACATAACGATGTTAGTAATAGATTGTCAAATGAATGAACATTTATTATAAAGAAATCAATGTTTTGTAGTTTTGAGGCATACCTTTGTTTCTTGACAAACCTTGTCTTGGGAGGCTCTCTTTCATACTCCTTGAGGATATAGCAGATGTTTCCCTAATCAAGACAATAGAGGGAGAATGGTGATTAGTATTTAATATAATCAAAACTTAAATGAGCACATGAAACCAAAAACTGAAAGGAAATGAGATACTTATCTTTGGAAGATGTTGAGGGCTCCCTCCAAAGCTTGAGGTATACCTATAAACTTATGTAAACAAAAGAAAATGTCTTTTCCAAAATATGTTAAAACCTATAAATTCTAAACATCAAAAAAATACAAAATAGAATATCTAAGACTAGAAGCAAAGGACTTAGTAGTGTAAGTCTCTTATATCAGATTCTTCGAGTTTGGCTTTCTTTAGATCTTCTTGTTCGGCAACATTGGCTTGATCTCTTTCTCTTTTCTTGTTTCTTGGATTGTCGGGACAGTCACTCCTATAGTGACCCTTCTTATGACATTGATAGCATTCTTCTTTGGACATGTCAACCTTCCTCTTTGGTCCTTTCTTGACATTTCCTCTGCATTGAGCAGCATAGGCATTTGACACCCCTTCAGGGTTGGTAACTAATGAAATTCTTAATTCTTCACTGCAAGCGGTCCATAGTTCTTCAAAAGTGGGAGCTTCCTTCCAACTATTGAGTACTGCAGCAAATGCACACCAAGTAGGTGGTAATCCTAGTAAAGCAGAGATCACAAGTTCTTTGTCTGGAACAATTTCATCAATGGCCAAAAGATCGTCTTTGATTCTTGCTATCTTCACAAAGAAGGAGGCCACTGTATCTTCTTTAGTCATCTTTGTGGTCCTTAGTTCAAACTTCAGGCTTGCTATTTGACCATTACCAATGTTCTTAATAGTGAATAGCTTTGACAACGCCTCATACATTTCTTGAGCATGGTCAATGTTAGCTATGAATGGGACAAAGGTTGTCCTTTATTCCTTCTACCATTAGGTTCATAGCCACTAATTCCAAATCTTTGAACTTTGCTTTATCGACATCATTGGAGTCTTTTGTAGGTTTCTTTACTTTTCCTTTCACCAAGTCCAGTACCTTGTTCTTTACAAGGATGAGGTCGATCCTCTTCTTCCAAGATCTGTAGTTTAAGGCTCCTTCAAGTTTATTCTTTGCCTTGATTGTGTTAGACATCTTCCTTGAATATAGTAGACTTCTTCCTTGAAATAATCATTTTGAATGATCCATTGATCAAGTGCTTATGACTACCTTTAGCTTCTTTCTTTACCAAAAGCTCAGATACCATGTTAGGAAATTAGAAAGGCAAAAAGATTTTCTTATACTTGATCATTACTTGTGATGTTCTTGATTTCTTATTATGTTTCTTTATATCTTCTTTCCTTTAGTTCATCAAGCAAAACCCAAGGCAATAGCACATAAATCAATGGACACCAAATATAGGCTCACATCCAGGGCAAAACCCCTCTCTAGGAGAAAACCCAGTCAGTAATTCTTCCTTCAATAGTTTTTGTGAGATATTCCAAGACTCTAGACCTTGACACAAACTTTCCTCCACACCAAGTCAACCTTCTTCCTCTTTCTACTTGACCTGGCAGTAGCAGCAACAGTAGCAGCACTTTCTTCAACCCTGGAATTTCGACCTAGCTTTGGAGACTTCAATCTTCACTGAAAGAATTCGATCTTCACTCGAAAACTTCAATCTTGACCCAATACAGCTTTTTGAGGTAGCAGCTTCCAGCACTAACGACTTCGACCTGTAGCAGCAGCAACAGCAGCAACAGGCTACGACATCAACTAGAGAACTTCGATCTTCCAAACCAAGGCACGAGAGAGAGAGATAGATGCACCAAAATTTTGATTTTCCTTCCTTCCTTCTCTTAGACCAAACTCGCATTGCTTTTTCCTTCTTTCCTCCACTTTGCACTTTTTCCTAGTATCAAGAGATATCAAACTAGCTTGTTGAGAGCGTGCTTCAAATGGAATTCGAACTGCTTCATTTATAGTCCTTTGGTGAGGTCGAATAGCCCTCTTTGAGGCTGACTTGATCATCTTAAGGCCGACTTGGTGTGGAGGCAACATAATTCATTTTCGACTCAATACTTAACCTTTTTACATGATTCAAAAACCCAAGAAGGGTCTCTTTAAAATTACAATGACTCTATTAACTCAGAATAAATCCTAGAAGTCCTCAATGAAGACTTTGACCTAAAACATGATGAGCCAAGCATGAAACCCGTGCTTTAATAAGTCATAGTAAAAAAAAAAATCTTTATTCTTTTGACAAGTACATTACATAATGACTCAAATACATTTAATGAAGACCGAACCTAGTTACATTTTCCAACATTTGGGTCATAAGTCTATTGAGTAATTGAAATTGAAGGATAAGATTGAGTCATTGAATTATAAAAATGTTGGAGTCACAAACCCTTTGTGCAAATTTTCATAAAGACAAACTTGAAATTGAATAAGAAGGTTATCAAAGTCAACTCATTGTGAAAGATCACTTTGGGTGCATATCAATAATATCCAACACCCTAAAGTTTTTGGAGATGAGTACCGCGAGCATGACAAGCAAAAAATCTAAGATGAGTACAAGTGAGCATGACAAGTGAAAAATCTAAAATGGGTAAAGGAAGAAAACATTTGCAAAAAGCTAATTAAAAAAGAAAAGAATTACAAGACTTCTTATATGATTTGGATAATTTGGTTCTTAATCTTCACAAACAAATTGATTGAACCACTTCAACTAAAATTAATTCTTAAGGAGCAATAAATTGAGAACATGGGTTGATACAACTTGTGACATAGTTGACTAGATGCAAATGGTTGATGTTGATTAGATGCATTCTTGATTTTTTCTCAAAATATAAAGTAAGAGCATGAAAAACACAACACAACTTGGGGTAGGAAGACCAATGAAGCGTTTTCAGTGTATTTGGGAACATCATTGTAATAGAAAAAGAATACTTATAAAAGAATCAATTTCTTTTGACCCTTGTCTTAGACCTATCTTGAAATTTGAATAAGGGGGTCTAAGGACATTTGTGCTCATGGATGGTGGATATTTTATTGGATGCTTATGATGATTTATGTCTAGTTTTGACACTTAAATTATAGTTGTATTTTTTATTAAATGCCATACACACAAAGTAACAAGGCATAAAATCTTGTCCATTCAAATCTTGTAACAAAGATAATTAAGAGTTATTTACCCCTCAAATCTTCATTGAGCATTGTCAAAAATTCAAAGTTCATAAGCATTTGTGGTCCATGCAAAATATGCTTCAATTGATCCATGACAAGATAGTTTAAGTGCCTTTTGGATCATAAGTTTGTTGAGTAATTGAAACTAAAGCACAAAGTTGAGTCATTGAATTATAAAGAGGTTGGAATCGCAAACCCTTTGTGCAAATTGTCATAAAGACAGGCCTCAAATTGAATAAGGATGTTATCAAAGTCAACTAAAATCAATTCTAAAGGAGGGAAATCAGTGATTGGGTGAGGTGATCATGAATGAAGCTTCTTCCAATTGGTGATCATAGGTGTAGACATGGGTCTACCGTCTGCCATGTAAAATCTACTCAACACATCCACAGCATACTGCCCCTACCCCAGAAAGATATGCCCCTCCTCCTGCCACACCTCAAGCCCCAAAAAGTAATGCATTAGTCGAACGTCCTTCATCTCGAACTCCATAACAAGATCCTCCTTGCAACCACTAATCAGTCTCTCTACCCCAGTAATGAACAAGTCATCAACATACAACACAAGAATGAGCGGATCATCCCCTACAACAATGTAGTATAGGTTCGAATCTGCATCACTCTTCGTGAAACCCATCTGCTGCAAGTAAGTATCAATCCTCGAATACCAAGCTCTCGGAGCTTGCTTAAGTCCGTAGAGTGCTCGCCTCAACCGGCATACATGGGTCTCCCGCCCAAGTACCTCAAATCCCTATGGTTGCTCAACATACACCTCCTCCTCTATAACTCCATTCAGAAATGCGGTCTTCACATCCATCTGATGGATCTGCCAACCCATTTTTGCAACAATAGAAATAAGGGACCGGATAGAAGTGTACCGAGCTACGGGAGCGAAGGTCTCATCATAGTCAACTCCCTCTATCTGTGAGAACCCTCTAGCCACAAACCTCGCCTTGAACTTCTCAATGTTGTCATCCGCAACATGCTTGATCTTGTAGAGCCACCTGGAAGTCACAACTGACTTGCCCTCAAGCCTAGGCACCACTTCCCAGACATTGTTCTTAATGATAGAGGCATACTCCTCCACCATAGCCTCTCTCCATACCTCCTGGCTGGCAGCCTCCTCATAGCTAGTAGGCTCAGAGTCAACAATGCTGGTAGCCTTGGCTACATAACTGCAAAACCGCTCAGGTGGCACACTCTCCCTGTTCACCCTCTTCGGAGGACCAACGGACTCTGCTTCCTTCAAGGTGTCTTGAAGCCACTTGGGCCTCCTCTTCCCTGAAGAAGCTTCCCCATAGGGAACCTCATCCTCTTCCCCCCAGTCTGGTGAACCTAAAGGTCTGCCAACTGACCCTGGTGTGCCTGTACCAGCACCTGTCCTCGAAGAACCTATACTGGCACCTGTGCCTGTGTCAGCTGAAGTGCCATGTGAACTCTGTACCAGTGGACTCCCTAAAGAAGTGCTCGGTGAACTTGCCACTAGTGCCCCAGATGTCATTGACACTAAAGTACCTCCTGTACCAGTCGATCCAAAACCTTGAGGTCCTGCTCCCTGTACCTGACCTCCCTACTGAGGAGAAGTTTGTGACTCTCTCTCATCATACTCCCATGATCTCTGATAGGCCCTCTCCTCCTCGAACTTCACATCCCTCCTAATCACCACTCTCCGTTTAGAAGGAATGAAGATCTGATAGGCCTTCAAAGTCTCGTTGTAACCCATAAAGATACCCTTCTCTGCCATGGGTTCTAGCTTCATCCTCTGCTCCTTGGGGATATAAGAATATGTGAGACATCCAAAGATACGAAGATGTCCCACATGAGGCTTCTCTCCAGTGAAAGCCTCCTCCAGAGTCATATTCCCCAATACTCTGTGAGGACTCATGTTCTGAAGATAAACAATAGTATTGCAGGCCTCAACCCACAAAAACAAAGGCAACCCCTGATCATGAATCATCGCTCTAGCAGCCCCAACAATAGCTCTGTTCTTCCTTTCAGACACCCCATTATGTTGGGGATTGTAAGGAACCGTGAACTCTCTCCTAATGCCCTCTTGTGCACAGAAGTCAGAAAACCCACCATCAGTGTACTCACCACCATTGTCTAACCTCAAGACCCGAATCTTCCTACCTGTCTACTTTTCTGCAAGAGCTTTAAACTCTTTAAAGCGACTGAAGACCTCACCCTTGGTCTTCAGGAATTATATCCAAGTCCTCCTAAAGTAGTCATCAATGAATATAACATAATACTCATAACCACCCAAAGACACATGAGACATACAGCCACTAACATCAGTATGAATCAAGTCTAGTATACCAGTAGCTCTGTTGTCGCTCGCTGGGAATGGTAACTTGTTGTACTTGCCCAAAGCACATGCTCTGCAGACCTCATAATGCTCGACACTGAAATCAGAAACTCCAGTAGTGATCTCCCTCAGTACTCTCAAAACTTCATGATGCATATGCACCATCCTCTGGTGCCATAACTCGCACAAGTCTCTATTACAGGTGGTTCTAGTGTGAGCGCTACCAGATGTGCTACTCACCAATGCTCCTTATCGACTGAAAACTGAACATGTATAGTTTCCTAGAGTGGACTCCAATCAATTTGGCCGAAGTGATGGAAGCTCCCCTGGGATGCATCAATATCTACCCTCCTGAGAAATTGGCATCAAACCCCTTCTCCATAGCAGACACTGAAATCAAGTTCTTCTTCATCCCTGGAACATACAAAACATCCATGACCTTCAAAGGAAACAAAGACTCCCTCTCAAAGGTCATTGTCCCCACACCAACAACTCTCACAGTGCGGTCATCTCCTAGTACAATCTCAATATCAAGTGCCCTCTCTGCAAGCTCTGAAAAGAACTCTCGTGCACCTGTCATATGGCAGAAAGCCCCGCTGTCTATGTACCACACATCGGATGATGTACTCCTACTAGATGTATAAGTAATAAATGCAAAGTCCTGGTCAAACTGTGAGGCAAACTGCTACACCTTTGTTGAAGTTGCAGTACCCTTCTTCCCCTTGTTCTTTCTCTCAGGACACGTAGCAGCATAGTGTCCCATCTTCTGACATGCCCAACATTTGACTTTAGACATATCTGTATCTTTCTTCTTCTTCTTCTCCTTTGCCTTAGCCCCATCTGATGAGGCCCCTTTCTTGGCCTTCCCTTTGTTCTTCCCCCTAGCTGTGAAGGCTACATCCTCCTCATCTGCTATCTTCACCCCACCACTGTCAGTCTTTCATATCTCATGCTACACACAATCATCCCAGAATATGTCCCAATTGGGAAGATTCTCCCTAGAGGTAACAGCATCTCCAAAGACCTCCCAAGACTTAGAAAGTCCCGCTACAACTATCCTGACTAACTCTGTGGGTGCAATTGTCTCACCAATAGTAGTCAAATCATCATGTACCTGTTTGACCCTGCCAAGATAATGAACTACACTTTCAGCGTTTGTCATCCTGATGTTCTTCAATTGTTCTTTGAGTACCATCTTCCTGCTCTCATTGGTACTCTAATAGAGAGTGGTTAGAGTTGTCCACATCTGATATGCATATGTGTTTCCTCTCACCTGAGGAACCACATGATCCTTCAGACTGTCCATCAAAATCATTTTTGCCTTTACTAATTTTTTGTGAATTCAGCAAGATCATCTACAGCAGTGGAAGGTACAACCACTCGCTGCACTATGTCCCAAACTGCTGCGTCCTCAAACACTGCCTGAATTTTGTCCTTCCAAACGACATAGTTGGATATCCCATCCAATCTGTCCTCTATCCTTAAGAACATGGCCATGACTACTGTCCAAAATTTACAAAACCAAGAAAATGGAGAAATGAACTTTCCAGCGCACCTTGCTATCCCAAAAATTCAATCTGTGTGAAATTTCACCTTGTTGTCCCAAAATATCAGTTTGCTATCCAAAAATTCAGTTTGTTGTCCAAACCGCTGTTTGTTGTCCCAAACTATTGTCTGTTGTTCAAACTGTAATTTTCAGCCTGTAGCTCCGATACCATATTGAAATTTGATGACTCAAAAAAAGTTTCCAACAATCCCAACCCGGTTTTAATTTCACCTTATCAACCCCATTCAGTTAAATGCCCTTTCCCATAAACATACATTCAACATATAAAATTCTAGAAATGAAATTTTCAGATTATTACACATGAGACTGTCAACACATGCTGAAAATAAATATGGACATAACCAAACCAGCAACACACAAAAATACACAGATTTTTGGTCAACTTAGACCCATGCAAAACCCCTTTAATCTTCTCCAAGGAAAACCTGTTAGAGAGCTCTTCAAATTTATTTATCTTTCAAGTTCAGGAAAAATACATTTGCAGACAAAACAAAACAACAAAATACAACTTATCTCTTCAGCCCAAAACTCCTTGAAAATTGTGCCCACTTTGACTTGATTTTCACGCCCGCTTGAAGCTGAAAATATGTATTGTATGGATATTGACTGTACGGACTGTACGGATATATTTTTTTCAAAAACTCCTCTCGAACGGCGTGCAGCTCACAACATTCAATGTTGTTCGTACTGTACCTTCTATTGTCTTCTAAACCTTGATTTTCATGCTCAGCTTTGCCCCAGAAATCACTCCTTCAGCTTGCTGCAACAAATTTCTCCTTCGGAACTTTTCTCCAGCTCTCAACCTCCTTTCTTCAATCTGCTCATGAAGAATGAATGTAATCTTTCTTTTCTTTTCCCCCTTTTGTTTCCCTAAATGACTTTTGGGCAACCCTAAGATCTAATGGCTCAGATTCATTTAGATCAAGGGATGGGAATAAATGTGCATTTAATTCTCAATTTCTATTTTTTAATTCACCCATTAAATAGAGTACCCACATTGTAATTTATGTCTAAAGTCATTTTTCACTTTATAATTTAACATTGACTTTACCACTTACAAAGTCACTTTTCACTTTATAGAGTCACACTTAGTAAAAGAATTATTTTGGACACTTTTCCCTAGGTAGAGACTAACGCATGGGAAACCACTTGTCCAAGGTACATTAAAAATCAACAATTGTTGATTTTTCGTAGGTCGTCTATTCTAATAATTACTTCTAATGATATTCACTTTATATTTTTTATATTCAAATTAATCATTAAGCAATTACACAGAAGATCTTCGACAATAGACATTAGCATCATAAAGAGACAGTCAAATCAAGAACACAAGCATTTACCCTGGGAAAACCCACATAGGGGGGAAACCTAGCAACCTTTTCCTTAGAGAAATTCTTCAATTCAACAAGAGACACCTAGATCATCTAGTCAACCACCAGGTCAAACTAACCAACAAAGAAAGCTTGGTCAAACCTGGTCCAACTACCTTCTAGTCAAGTCTTAATTTTGTCCACTAAATTAGATCTGGTTAATTCTGCTAGGACAAAATTTCAGCCTTATACTATGTCTGAAGAAACTCAATCATGCTGCCCTTTCATAGAGTTCAAGGATTCGGCCCTTCCACAGAGATTTAGATATGTTGTTATCAGAGATTCAGTCCTACACTTAAGCTTCTGATTCTTCCTTCGACAAGCCTTGGATTCGTCTTGTCTTTTGCCTCAAATTCGTCCTTTCCTTTCTATCTCAAATGATCGAATTCTACTTCAGAGGTGATCCAAAATTCTGTTGGAAAATGTAACTAGGTTCGGTCTTCATTGATGTATTTGAGTCATCATGAAATGTACTTGTCAAAAGAATTATTATCATTATTATTATTATTATGACTTATTAAAGCATGTGTTTCATGCTTGGGTCATCATGTTTTAGGTCAAAGTCCCCATTGAGGACTTCTAGGATTTATTCTGAGTTAATAGAGTCATTATACTTTTAAAAAGCCCTTCTTGGGCTTTTGAATCATGTAAAAAGGTTAAATATTGAGTCAAATATGAATTATGTTGCCTCCACACCAAGTCGGCCTCAAAGAGGGCTATTCGACCTCACCAAAGGACTATAAATGAAGCAATTCGAATTCCATTTGAAGCACTCACTCACAAGCTAGTTCGATATCTCTTGAAGCTGGAAAAATTGCAAAATAGAGGAAGAAAAGGAAGTGTGAGTTTGGTCTAGGAGAAGGAAGGGAGGAAGATCAAAATTTTGGTGCATTTATCTCTCTCTCTCGTGCGCTGGTTTGGAAGATCGAAGTTCTCTTGTTGATGTCGTAACCAGTTGTTGCATGTTGCTGCTACCAGATCAAAGTATAAGTCGTGGTTGTTGTCGCTAGGTGTTGTTGCTTCAGAAAGTTGTATTGGGCCAAGATTGAAGTTCTTTCAGTAAAGATCAAAGTCTCCAAAGCAAGGTCGAAGTTGTTGGGTTGAAGAAAGTGTTGCTATTGATGTTGTTGTTGCCAGGTCAAGTGATCTGTAATGTAAACTTTAAAATGATGGCAAAATTGCAAGTAAAAATTTTATGTATTGTAGGCAATTGATCACTTTGCAAAACACATAAAATTATGGTTTTTAAACTTAGTTAACAGCAATAACAGAGACAATATACCATATCCAAAACACATAACAACAAAAATGATAAAGGATTTCACCCCTCCTGGGCTACATCTCCTGGTCCAACTTTCAATGATGGACCTCTTTCATTAAGTGCTCAAATTTGTATTTACATGGATTTACAATGCCCATAATGTAAATATAATGTCTTCAGTGGCTTCAGAACTGTCAAAAACCCCTAGTTGGGCTCTTGTTGGGCTCAATTTGGCCAAAAACCGAAGAAGTTATGCTCTCTCAAAATTTCTTCTACTCACTGCTCTACAATTCGCACCAAACCTTGCTCAGTGCCCAAAACCTGGAACCGACACAGAAATTCCGCCTACAATCCCACCCATCGGTGCAAATTGTCAGACGCTTTAAATGTCCTATAACCCCCATTTTCTGAAAATCTCGGTCGTATGGGAGCCACGTGCCCAAGGGCTGGGGCTAAGCACCTACCCCCATCGCCCTGTCCCCAACGAATTAGCACTTGGATGCATCACACCCCATAAAACCAGTGTTGGTGCCTATTTTTGCGCGCGCGCCAAAATCTGGAGGGTTGTGGTCACATACAAGCCATGTGCCCTGAGGTTGGCCCCTCCACGAAGCCTCCGCCATGGTCGTATGTTGACAGGGCTCGCGACTTGGGGTTGGGGCTAAGCCCTAGCCCATGGTCTTGCCCCATGGTTCTATGGGCGCGGGGACCAGGGTTAGGGCTCAGCCTCGGCCCAACCTCCAAACACAAATTGCGCCAAACATAAATTTAACATTAGAGCTTATATGGTTAAGTCACAACGCATAGTGTGGCAATAAGGCGCCTTGCTGCTTGGTGGGAGGTTTGGTGTTCGATCCTGTTGCGGTCCATTCGACCCTTAAACAAATTTTAATATGTCGTTGGGAGGCCACGTGGCAGCCAACCATTGGCCCACGTGGCTTCCAACCATTGGACCACCTCACCACAGCTAGCAACCAATCAAAACTCAATGAAATTTCGACCAATAAGATGAGGACACTTGGTGAAATACCATTGGCCCTTACAAACACTGTCAACTATCCAGTCACCCTGCCCAGTCAGCAGTCCTGCATACAACCTGCAATTTTTTTACTTGTTTGGGAAAACGATCAAAACGCGATGTCTTGAGCATATGATATCAGTTTTGAGCGATTCAAGTTGTGTTGGATTCAGGTCGTCGAGATCTACGCTCTGGTACAGGTTTCGAGCATTTTTTAACACTTTGAATTTTGAGCACTTTATTGATCCCCTGGATCACTCATTCCCAACTAGAAGCTTTTGGACCTCCAAAAGACTATTTCCAGCCAACAAATAGATGAGGGTACAGTTCCCTCACCCTTTTCAATCCATTTGGCTTTCTCTGGTTTTGTACCTTTGATCCTCATATGAAGGTGCTTCCCGTTCCTTCTTCTTGAAGTTCTTGTTTCTTTGTCAAGGATAGGATCTTGCTGCAATTCTTCAAGATATTTAGAAGAGAAAAATTTTGTTAAAGAAATCTGAACATTCTCTCCTACATCTTCAATCAAAGGAGGCTTACCCAATTTCAAGTTCTTTTCACCTCGAAGTTTTTCTTTGCTGATGCAAAGCTTTACTTCATCTCCAACCTGAAAATTGTGGTCAACATGAAGCTTATCATGTCTAGCCTTGTTTTTGGCTTGACTCTTTACCAAATGTGTTCGCCATTGCCATGCACCATCATTCTTCAAAGCCAAAACACTAGGAGACCCACAAGAAGATGTATTAGAACTAATGTTCCCTTTGTCAAGTAGCTCTTGCATCTGCTTCTTGATTCCTACATTCTCTAACACTAGCATCTTGTTCAAACCAATGTTCAAAAGTGAATCATCCTGCTGCAAATGAACTTCATGTTGTTTTCCTCTTTTAGGAGGCAACACATTAGATTCCTGAAACATCTTATCATATGTATTAGCAACTTCAACTAAATCAGATTTTAATGTTGCATCACATTCTTGGAAGGCTTCAAATTCATCAACATCTTTATGTTTAATCATCAACAATGCAAAATTCTGACTAGCATTTACAAACCTCTTCATTTGTCTAGCATTCACAAGAGACAAATTCAACTTCTTGCTATGTGCTCTAACAATGTACTCAATCCCATCTTTAAACAAGTGATACTTGTTCTCATGGCGATGAAAGATGGATTTCCTGTCATATAAGTATGGGCTTCCCAAAACAATCCCACAAATGTCAAGTGGTACCACATCAAGTTCTACCTCATCAATAAAATTTGCAATGATGGCAAATCTAAGTAGGCATTTTCTTGTCACTTGCAACTTGGCATTCTCACATACCCAACCCAAAGGATAAAGTTTAGTATGAGGAATGGTTTCCATATTTAGTTTCTTGACAATGTCTTCAGAAATGAGGTTTGCTTGTGATCCACTATCAAACAAAGTGTCTACTTTGTTATGTTTTGTGATGACTCTAATATGGAACGGCTCTATTCTTTCTCTTTCATTTTGAGTTTCAATGGTCTTGTTAGAAGAACTAGTACTTGCAATTGAATCCTTACCTTTCAATCCCATGGCTATTATTTTTGTTTCATATCTGGAATCAGATCCTAGATCTTGTTGTGTAGTTGCAGCAATCTTTTCTTTCTCCTTGTTATTAAACTTTTTGGGTCTCATCTTAGGATGAAGTTTCCAACAGTGATCTTCATCATGGCCTTCTTTAGAACAGTGTTTACATGTGAGTTTTTCTCCTTCTTTCTTCACTGAAGCATTCTTTTTATCCTTGTCTTTGAACTTCCCTTTTCCATTTTCTCCAAACTTGAATGACTTCTCACTAATTTCTTCAAAAACATTCTTCCCTCTTGCCTCTAAATGAGTTGCTTGTACACAAACTTCATCTAGTTTTGTAGGGTTAAACATGAGAATAGTGTGTCTTAAATAACTATGCAATCCTCCAATGTATTTGAGTAGAGTATCTTGGGAGGACAAATATATACCCAAAATCAAAGCTCTTTTTCTAAATTCTTGAGTATAGCTTTGCACATTTTGACCCTTAGCTTGCCTAAAGTTTTGCCAATCCATTATAGTTTTTTGCATGTATGCTAATGGATAAAATTGTCTTCTTATTGCAACAACAAAATCATTCCAAGAGGATAAAACCTTACCATGTTTCTTCATGTCCTCTTGAGTTTTGGCCTCCCACCAAATAAGTGTTGCACCTTCCAACCTAAGAGAAGCAAGTTGAATTTTGGTCTCATCATCCTTGATTCTTTGTATCTTGCAATACACTTCAATCTAACGAATCCAATTATCTAATTTCTCAGCATTTACCTCTCCATCATACATAGGCAATTCAAACTTAATGTCAAGCTTTAACAAAGGAGTTTTACCATGTCCTTTTGGAGAATTTGGAGGTGTTTGTGAAAGGGTAGAAGAAGTGGAAGAAGATGAGGATGAAGATGAGGATGAGGATGGAGGTGAAGGTGGTGGTTTGTCACCATTCCCTCCATTCCCTTTTGGAGGCTTGTCTCCTTTTCCTCCATCTCCTTTTGGAGGTTTTGAGCTCTCTCTATACAACCCTGAATTCCTCTCTTCATAAAGAACCTTTACCATTTCAGACATCTCAAGAAAGATTTTCTGAAAGTTCTTTCATCTTTAGACATCCCTTTAAGGCCTTCTTCATGTGCCATGACTATTGAAGCTTGAGGTGTGTTTGTTCTCCTTGAAACAATTTGAGATCTTGGCTCCACAAATTCTCCTTCTCCTCTTTTAAGCTTCAACCTTGTAAGCATCATAAAAACACTTGCAAACAAAATCAAACCTTCACAATAACCTTGAGCTTCGATACCAAAATGATTTGTAATGTAAACTTGAAGGTGATGGTAAAATTGCAAGTAAAAAATTTTTGTATTGTACGCAATGGATCACTTTGCAAAACACATAAAATTATGGTTTTTAAACTTAGTTAACAGCAATAACAGAGACATTCTACCATATCAAAAACACATAACAGCAAAAATGATAAAGGAGTTCACCCCTCTCTAGGGCTACATCTCCTGGTCTAGCTTCCAATGATAAGCCTCTTTCATTAAGTGCACAAATTTGTGTTTACATGGATTTATAATGCTTAGAATGTAAATATTATGTCTTCAATCGCTTCAGAACTGTCAAAAACCCCTAGCTAGACTCTTGTTGGGCTCAATTTGGCCAAAAACTGAAGAAGTTATGCTCTCCTAAAGTTTCTTCTGCTAATTGCTCTACAATTCGCACCAAACTTACAATCCATCATCCCCAATCTTTGAAGGATTGTAACAACATACATCCCTTGACCAAGGAAGGTCTCACCTAGTGTCTGTCATACTTCTTTAACAACCTTGTAGTAAATATTAGGATCGGCATCTCTTGGTGAAACCATGACTCATCAGGTATCCATTAATCCGAGAATACCAAGCCCGAGATGCATACTTGAGTCCATACAAATCTTTCTTCAATCTGGCGACTGGAAAAAATGTCCTTAATAGTCCTCTCCCTCTTTCTAGGAGAACCCTCTTACCACAAATCTCATTTTGTACTTCTCTAAGTTTCCATCTATCCCATGCTTGATCTTATAAATCCACTTAGACGTCACCATTGACTTCCCCTCAGGTTTCAGCACATTTTCCCACACATCATTCTTCATGATGGATTGATATTCCTCCATCATGGCATCCTTCCAAACTTGTTGGCCTATTGCCTCCTTATAGTTGGATGGCTCGGAATCAATGATGTGACTCATCAGTGTTGCATATCCTAAGTACTTCTTAGGACGTTTACTTTCCCGAAGGTGCCACAGGGAGTTGCATGCCTCTCTGCATCCTTCAATGTACTTCAAAGCCATGTCGACCTCTTCTTGGATTCTAGAACAACAACCCTAAGTGGGTCCACTGGCTCAATGGGCCCTTCTAGGTCTTCCTGATGATCTAAAGGATGTTCCACAAGTACAGAAGGACCTGAACCCACATCCTTGGGAGCCTCCTGCTCCTCATCATCATGAGAGACCCTTTGGATCTCTAGTAGGTTGCATCCTTCCATTCTACCTGACTATCTGCTCCCTCTGAACTAGAAGTTCTTTCGGTCATCTGGCATGGTTCTAGATGTTTGTACAATTTCTCCCTCTCGAACACAAATCACTCTTGCTAAGTTTACACTCGATCCTAGAAGAATCCTCTGAGATGCCCTTTAAATCTCCTAAGTTAATTTCTTATGAACACTAGTGGATCTATGTCATTATTTACCCCACACATATTCTCTAACCGTTTATTCATTGTGAAATGTTCCAAATTGAAATTTACAACTAATAATAGACACATGAACTAGGCTATAGCAAATAAATTTCACTACACATGCACCAGTACATAAAACACAAGAAATAGGGCAAATAATTAAGCCATTTTATTAATGTGGAGAACTGAGTACATCAGATGATAAGCAGGATAGCACCTGGGCTTGTTACAACAAGCAAGGTAAGATCCCAAGGGAATATGATGGTAGACAAATGCTAGAAATGGCTCTACTACCAAATCTGCATCCACTAAGAAAAATTGTTGTTGCCGCCAGTAAGGAACTGTTGATTTATCCCTCCAAAACTGCTCCAAAAATTATGAGAAATAAACCACGGGCACTACTCCACCAGCTCAACCAAACCCAAAAATATCTCATGGACCCAACTGGTGGAAATGGTCCAGGGGTAAACTGCGCCCTCCTCCAACCATTTCTACTATTGGTTGTTGAATGGAACTAGGAAATTTGCCCTCATAAGTGCTCAGAAAATTCTATAAAATTAATCCTAGCCTCCTCTCACCAAACCCACAAAAACCCAAAATGTGTTTGGGTTGAATCAATAGACCCCTAGTGACCCCCAACAAGTGCAAATTGCTCAATTTGGCTGAAAAATGCCCCGTGGTTCAAATATTGCTTAATTAGGCCCAAATCTCCCTCCAAGAAATCCTTCCTAACTCCTGCGAATTTCTCCCCTCAATCACCAAGCAGATCCCAACTTGAATGCTCCCCAAATTCTGAATCTCTACAAGTGCACAGAAACTGCCAATAAAAACCTGCGCAGGCCCTGGAATAGAACAAATCGGCCCTCTAAAATGCAACACTCTCACGCTACCAATCACCAAGGAAAAACTTGTTTTGCCTCAGGATAATTCTCTGCAAATTCTCCAGCAAATACTCCACTGATTGCTAGCTTCTTTCAGCCCGCACGAAATCCTTTTGTGCCCTTGGAATAGCAAGCACCAGCTAAAAGAAACTTGTAAAATAGCTCCTCAATGATTCAAAATCAACTCCCCAAATTCTCTCCTAGGGTGACACTCGAAGTTCACCGAAGGAAGAGTCGAAATTTCCACTTGGAAATTCCTTATGCTAAACAGCACAGTTGTCTTTGGCTAAACAGCAACTAAGATTTGAATTGTAAAATGACCAAAGATGCCAAAAGTGAGGCCCTCAAGCTCTATTTATAATTTGTTGGCCTCTTCTCCCCTTGTGGTCCCCACTCTCTCTCTCTCCCCTAATTCGCACTTCCTTTTCTTTTCTCTCTCCTCCAAGAGTGCGAGTTCCCTCCTTGGGTCGAATTTCTCTTTCTTGTGGCCCCCATATTCCACTAGAGCTGCAATTTTCCCTTTTTTTCTCCTAAGTCTCAAAACCAGAAATCCCCTTCTTTCCAAAATTGCCTCTAATGCGGAAAATAAAAATTGGGGATATCACAATACTCCCCGCAAAAAATTGCTTGTCCTCAAGCAATGCCTGAACAAGTGCCCTCTCTCACTGTTGACCACCACTGCCACCGCCAATAATACCAGGGTCCCAGATGTGCCACTTAGTGATCTCTGACCTTTGCACTGTCCTATCATCAAGGAATCTCTCAATAACAGGATCCCAAGCCAACCTGATCAATGTGAAGCACCCCATGCTCTGCTCATTGTCCTGCCAGGTATAGGTACCAGAAGCCCACAACATACCATCAATAAGTAGAGCATCATGAGAACGTAGGACTTTGTACAACTCCACATGAAATTGCCCTACCGAGTAGTTCACCTCTTGCACTCCAAGGTTAAACTCCTAAAGATACAACCCGATCCCCGTAGGGGTGAAATCTCTCCTGCATGGGCTTCCCCTGATATCCTCCTACCGACCAACCTGCCATGTTGGTGAAGTTCCCCTAGCCATCAGTGAGTCACTAAAGCCCAATGGAAGATCTGAATGATCTTCCCCTGTAGAAATCAACTCATCCCCAAGGGTAGTTGTACTGCCAAGTCCTATGATGCTCGGATCCCAAGGTAATCTGAAAAGGGTGCCACCATGTTGTCATTGTGCCACTTTGATCATGACGGTCTGCCCATCACGCACAAGTTATATCCTCCTCTCCTGGGACCTAATGGCAAAATATCTATAGAGTCCTAACGCATCTAGCCCAAGCATCTCCATGATGTCACAACCTGCCCATCCAACAATCACCCTGATCCGTAGCAGCAACAAGGAAAACCAGCCTTGCCATGCGACAAAGGCCTCAACGCTCCCCTGCATGTCAAACCAAGTGTGAGTTGGGTCATCCTCTGTCCTGATCCCGCTCATCATGAAACAAAGTGTCCAATCAACCAACCAAGTCCCTAGATCCCACAGCCAGAACGGTTGTGGCATAGTCCTGACAGTTGTTGGCACCAACTTGTACCACATCTCAGGCCCTTGCATGCAATCAATATATGTACTCCATACATCACAAACCAATCTAGTGCATGTGAAATTTCCCTATGCCAGCCATACCACACAGTGGAATCTGTCGTCCTGCCTCCTGGAAGCGCTCCGCAATACTGCCTAGAGTCTAAACATCCGCCTACAAATATGGTCCACCAACTGCGGTAGATGCTCTTGAGACACCTGAGAATGTCTCACCCATGTTGAAGAATCTAGGGCATCTAAGTAGGATGAG
The DNA here is from genome assembly GCA_031772625.1 of Pinus tabuliformis. Lineage (NCBI taxonomy): Eukaryota > Viridiplantae > Streptophyta > Pinopsida > Pinales > Pinaceae > Pinus > Pinus tabuliformis. The sequence goes on along the minus strand of CM062808.1, from coordinate 724,462,939 downwards.
ATTCTTCTGACGATGATAACTATTTGTGAGGTACTTTTTACTTTTTCTTATTAGCACAATCTTCTCTTATTATTATTAGTGTGTGTTCTCTTACTTCATCAAACAGTTACCAAAACAAAAGAGACAAGAACACAAGATGTTGGCTCTCAGCCAGGGCAAAACCTCTCTCTCCTAGAGAGGAAAACCCTTCTGCAAATTTCTCTTATTGAAGCTTCAATTGACAAATGCCAAACCCTAGACCCTTGACAAGAAGATCCTCCAAGCACAAGTCAAGCATTTTTCCTTTAATCCAAGATCAATTCCTCTTGTTGTACCTTGACCTCTTCCTTCGTCCTTCTTCAACTGATAGCTTTACTGCAGAAACCCTAGTCATGCATAAACTAGGAGAGACATTCTTCCTTTCCTTCTTCGCTTGAGGTGGAGCCTTCATTGATTGGGGAGAAGCCCTTATTTCTGACTTATCCGAGCTCTTTTCCTTACTACAATCACAGATCTGAGATGACAACAGTATGATCTTCTTTCTTTCGCACGTGTGGGAGAATACCTTCACGGATTGATGATTTGCTTGCTCTTTTCCTTCACTTTAGATGTCTCTTCCTTCTCTTGAGGAGGAGGCCTAATTAGTAGCCTTTTCCCACCCCAACCAAGCTTCTTCTTATGATTGTAGTAGCTGATCTAATATGGCAGCAGAATGAACCCTTCCTCTTCGCACGTGTGATAGAAATTTGTCTCAAGATCAGTCCTTCAACCACGGCTAGGATGCTCCTCCTTACTCGTTGAAATAGAGACCCTTCTCTTGCTTTTTCGCACCTCTTTCTAGCCCTCTTCTTCGCTGATTTCAGAGATCACTTCTTGCTCCTTTTGTGAGGCCGAGTTGCCTTATATATAGGAGTCTATCCCTCCTATTTGGGCCGACTTGACCTTAAGATATCGAATTACTTCTTTTGTTGAGGCCGACATAAGGAGGAGGCTTATGACTTTGCTTGGAGGTCATTCTTTGACTCTAATACATAGATTTACATGGTGTAACATGCCCACATGGGTCTTCAACTATTACATTGACTCTTTGACTTTCCTAGAAGCACTTAAACATGTGCTTGACCTATCAAATGGGCAAGAAACCCATTCTTGATAATTACAAAAATAATAATTATTTTCTTTTACAAGTACAAAGATCAAAATTACATTTATGAAGACCAAACCTAGTTACACTTTCTTCAACACTCCCTCTTAACTAGGGAGGTATTCATAAATCATTACAAGGTGTTTGGACATTTTCAATCTGAAGAATTCACATAAGAGAAATCGAATTGGCAATCCATCTGTTATAGCATCATAGTAACCAACATTGTCTTCACAGCAAGGCCTTGACTGACAACTCTATCTCTCATTAGATCAGAGCACAATGTTGGCGAGACCAATGACTATAGACACCTTCATCATTGTCTCTCAAGGTACATACCCACCCGGGTGTTCACTGAGTATGACCTTCTAGGACTATTCTTGTCTTGGGTTCCCAACACTCCCTACACATCCTCAAAGAGCATCGGATGCCAGATGATTACCCAATCCTCCATCCTTTCTTCCCAAGTGAAGACAAGAATGTTGTGTATATCTCTCCCTCTCAACTAGGGAAGATATGCCCATTCCTGTAAAGGAATGTACCCAAGTTCCCTTTGACCAGGGACTTGCCCAAGCTCCATCTTAATTAGGGACTCTTCTTTTCATCAGCAACTTCTTCTTCGTGGGTCCTTCAGCTGCTTGATCACTTTCTTTCCTTGATGTCATGAAATTCAGTCGAGCTTCTTGTAGGGAGTGCCCATAAATTCACCAGTCACTATGCATGCATGGCCAAAACCTCCATGATCTTGCTAGCTCCCCCACAGCTAGCCAAGATCATGCTCTGATACCACTGTAATGTTCCAAATTGAACTTTATAACTAATAATAGACACACGAACTAGGTTATAGCAAATAAATTTTACTACACATACACCATTTAATAAAACACAAGAAATAGGGCAAATAACTAAGCCATTTTATTAATGTGGAGAACTGAGTACATCAGATGATAAGAAGGATAGAACTTGGGCTTGCTACAACAAGCAAGGTAAGATCCCAAGGGAATATGATGGTACCCAAATGTTGGAAATGGCTCTACTACCAAATCTGCATCCACCTAGAAAAACTACTACCGCCACTCGGAAGGCCCTGCTGATTTATCCCTCCAAACTGCTCCAAAAATTCTAAGAAATTAACCACAGGCACTACTCCACCAGCTCAACCAAACCCAAAAATATCTCACAAACCCAAGTGGTGGAAATGGTCCTGGGGTAAATTGCGCCATCCTCCAACCATTTCTATTGCTGCCTATTGAATGGAACTAGCAATTCTGCTCTCAAAAGCACTCAGAGAATTCTATAAAATTAATCCTATCCTCCTCTCACCAAACCCACAAAAACCTAGAAACGGTTTGGGTTGAATCCACCGACCCCCGATGACCCTCAACAAGTGCAAATTGCTCAATTTGGCCAGAAAACGCCCCACAGTTCAGATATTGTTGAATTAGGACCAAATCTCCCTCAAAGAAATCCTCCCTAAATCCTGCGAATTTCTCCCCTCAATCACCAAGCAGATCCCAACTCGAATGCTCCCTAAATTCTGAATCTCTACAAGTGCACAGAAGCTGCTAGTAAACCCCTGCGCAGGCCCTGGAATAGACAAAATCGACCCTCTAAGATGCAACACTCTCACCCTTACCAATCACCAAGGAAAAACTCGTTTTCCCTCAGGATAACTCTCTGCAAATACTCCAGCCAATACTCCATTGATTACTAGCTTCTTTCAGCCCCTACGAAATCCTCCTGTGCCCTTGGAGTAGCAAGCACCAGCTGAAAGAAACTTGTAAAATAGCTCCTCAATGATTCAGAATCAACTCCCCAAATTCTCTCCTAGGGTGACACTCGAAGTTCACCGAAGGAAGAGTTGGAATTTCCGCTTGGAAATTCCTTGTGCTAAACAACACGGTTGTCTTGGCTAAACAACTCAAGAGAACTAAGGTTTGAATTGTAAAATGACCAAAGATGCCAAAAGTGAGGCCCTCAAGCTCTATTTATAATTTGTTGGCCTCTTCTCCCCTTGTGGTCCCCACTCTCTCTCTCTCTCTCCCCTAATTCACACTTCTGTTTCTTTTCTCTCTCCTCCAAGAGTGCAAGTTCCCTCCTTGAGTTGAATTTCTCTTTCTTGTGGCCCCCACATTCCACTAGAGCTGCAATTTTCCCTTTTTTTCTCCTAAGTCCCTAAACTAGAAATGTCTCCTCTTTCCAAAATTGCCTCTAATGCGGAAAATAAAAATTGGGGACATCACACATTGGTGCTATGAAGATAAATCTCTCCTCATATTAAAATTTATATTTTACTCCATTGGAATTAGGCTATAATCCACCCACATAGTGTTTGACTTTGTTAAATTGTTCCTCCATAATTTATGCAATTCTTTGCATAAATTTAGGTAGAAGTAAATATGTAGTACATTCATTATATTTCGGTAATTAAACATATTTACCAGGAATTACTGCCCACCATAATTTATGTAATTTTTTGCATAAATTTAGGTAGGAGTAAAAGTAAATACGTTGTACATAAAGATTGTAACAACCCGGAAGATTTACACTACCCACCATAATTTATGCTTTGATACCATGTTGGTTTTCTAGTGCTAAGTATATAAGTACAATTTTCTACAACTAAAGTCTAGTAATTACTTCCAATGATATATAATATTACTTTAACACACTCCAGAACATCATTAAGTAATTACACTCAGAAAATTCAACTGGTCAAATATTCACTGTCTCAGAAATTCGACTCCTTGGAAACTTCGGCCTCTTCCTCAGATTACTTCTCACGTGTGAGAGAGAGAGAAAAATGTGAGTGATGAGTGAGTGAGTAAATGAGAAGTTCAAGTGTCTTTTTATCGTGTTATTAGGGCACACAAAGAGGTAAGTCTCTTTACAAATTTAATTTAATTTTCTTTCTTTTAATTTAAAATTTAATTTTTCTTTCTTTTAACTTGTGTATTTGGGGAATACCTCCCCCAACTACCCAAAAATCAACACTAGTTGCCACAAAATTGCCTTAAAGGCAAGATTGTTGCCTTAACTCTAAGCTTTGGAAGGACCATGGTGAGTTGGAGGATATTTGTTGCCACTTATGGCTGAGCCGCAACCCAGAGGGACCTCAGGAGCCTCCTACACTGCTTGACGGCCACACAAATAGCTCAAGCAATTGCCAGTGCAGCCCGAAGAGGATCCTCACTGCTTCAAATGGTCCTAGTTTCAATCTTGCTACCACCGGATGACTGACTAATAAGTGAATGGATGATCAACTAGGTCGTTGCTGCCACAATTAACTTCGTATCATGGATGATTCTTTTCAGGGTTAGTTGCAGGTCTAAATAGGGATTTCAGCCTACCTGGGGGTGCTAGCCCTCACTCCTTTTATGATGATCTTCTATAGTCCAACGCAATCAAAGATACTCTAAATTTCCCTTATAAAACCATAGAAGTCCCCTGTTCCAAAACCCTTTGTTTTGTCGCAGGTAGTTGGTATGTCTCAAATAGCTTGCTCATGTCAATTGATCGACAAAAACTCTCCTTGCTTGCCACAAATAGATAAGGAAGTGCCTCAAAGAATCTTGTCAAACAGTTTAGAGGATTAGAGAAGGGATTAGCTAGGGTGAGATCATCTCCACCGAAACTAATCAAGGGAAAAAGGGGTCTTAAAACCCTCTGAGCCTTACCTTAGCTCAAGGCAAATAGAGATATTCCAATCCAAATCAATGATGATAAAATGATTCCATCTCTCTCCTATTTATAGATTCCTTATGGGGCCCCTCCTTATTTTAGTGTGAGGGGGTTACAAGTTTAGCCCCCAATTTTGGCTTTTTGCCCCTGATACCCCAAATTTACGCCATGTTGCCACAAAACATTGGATAATGTGTTTCCCCCTTTATCACTGACTATAGCCTATAGGGTTGGATAGGCTACTTTGACCTCCCTTGGGCCATTAATCAATGGGGAACATTACAATCTTTCAAGCCTATCATCAAACCTTAAGAAGAATTATGCGACAACAAACATGCAACAGGACTCAAATATGATAAGGAAGTTACCGTTCATATTGCCTATGATTCCAAACCAGTCAACTTCTACAGTAAGGATACCTTTGAGGAGATTCCACTTCATCTATTTCAGTTCAACATCAGAATGCTAAGTGCCAATATTGTCATTGAGTTGGTCACATGAAGCATCAATGTTTTGATCTCCATCCTTATCTTCATTATGGGAAGACAAATCATCTCTCAAGAAAAATGTCAAAGAAGAAGAAATTTAAAAGCTGGCAGTTCATTAGGGTTGAATGAGTTCTTGACAATGGAATCTACAAGTCAAGGTTTTTGTTAAAATTGACAACTAGGGCCAAATTCCATGTGGGTCATCTTATTTATGGCAGCTGATATTTTTCTTGGATCCCTCTCATCGAGAGGTGTAGGATTGATCTAAAGATCATCCGATTCTGATAAGTATTCATGGAGTTATGAATTTATTTGCGTTATAAGACAATTCGTCAAGGTCGGCTAGCAACCAAATAAACCCCACATGTGCTCAACGTTTTAGTATAAATAGAGGTGGTCTTCAAGTCATTTCAACACACTTGGGATCTCTTCCTCTCTCTACTTGTCTTTGGGTTTTAGTAGTAGGAGAGATCCTAAGGAATAATATTACCCTGATCCAGAGGCCAAAAAGCCAGAACTGCCGAAAAAGCCGGAACTGTCGGAAACGCCGAAGGCCAGAAAGCCAGAACTGCCGAAAAAGCCGGAATTGTCGGAAAAGCCGAAATTGCCGCAAAAGCCGGAAAAGTCGGAACTGCCAGAAAAGCTAGAAAAGTCGAAACTGCCAGAAACGCCGGAACTTCCAGAAATGCCGAAAAAGCTGGAAATGCCAGAATTGCCGGAAAAGCCGGAACTGCCGAAAAAGCCGGAACTGCTGAAACTGTCGGGAACAACCGGAACTGCCGGAACTGCCGGGAACAACCGGAACTGCCGGAACAGCCAAAACTGTCGGGAACTGCCGAAGCAGCTAGAGCATCTATCTCCAAAGGAGAGCAGCATGCAAGGGACAACTAACTAACATTGGGACAGTTGTATGGTACTTAGCAGCAAATACACCAAGCATGCAATGTTATAGCTAGCATGCAAGGGACAACTAACATGCAACAACAAGCATGCTAAGGACAACAAGCATGCTAGGGACAACAAGCAAGCAAGGTGCAGCCAACACATAGGTCAAGATGGCAACATGGTGCAGCAATGGCACATAATGCAGTATAGTGATGGGTACAGTCATGATTAATGAAGCGTGATGAGATGCAGCATAGTGATGATGGGTGCAGCATGGTGCAGCGCGGTGAGGTGCAGCATGATGATGAAATGCAACACAACGATAGGTGAAGGAGTCACCTTGGAGAATTAGTTGAAGCAGCATGTCTTCAACTGATCTCATGTATCATCTTCTTAGAGATGATATATGCTCTTATCTAGATAAGTCAAAGTGTTGACTTCTGTTGTAAACGTACTATCTCTCTCTCTCTCTCTGTTGAACCATTGAAGAACATATAAGAAGAATTGATCAAGGGTTTCCCCACATTGGGGTTTGTCCCTGGCTAGCGCCACATCTTGTGTCCTCTTGTCTTGGCTTGTCTTCTGCGATTTATGTTTATGTTCTATCTGCAGTTTACTTTAATGCTGATGTGATTGCTAATCTGGAAAAGATATGGAGCTAACTATGAAAATTGAAATAAATTGCTCTAAGCATAGAACATACCTAAAATTAACAGTTTTGCATAAGTCCTACCATCTAGTTCCAACACAAGTAAAGACACATTTGAATGGTGAAATTGCAAAAGCATTTGAATCAGTCATTCCTTATGTTGATTTTGGGCATCACTAGGGCATATGTTACCCACCCAAGTGGGTTACCCATAAGACAAAACTTTTCTCCTATTTGTTCAGCTTGCCAACCAACAACCCTAAGATGATTTATGGATAGATATGCCTCGAAGCCTCCAACCATTCTTTGGTCAATTATTTTCATTATCTAGCTAACTTCTTGAATGAAGGTGTGTCATTTAATATCAAGTACATTAACCATTTCTATAATCATGTGCTTTCATTTAATGTTAAGAGCATTCTAGTATGGATCATAGTTTGAGTTGGATGACTGGCTGCTCTTGTTGTATCCTTGTTTCCACACTTCAAGATGGTGGTTATCCCCTGCCCCTAGTCTAGTGTAACCTTCCTTGAGGCCTTTCTTTCCACTATCTAGGAGGGGCACAAATAAGAGGCACTAATTGATATATCGCGGACATAATAATCTATAATTAACACTTTCTGCATATCTCTTTTATCCACCTCCCTTCTTCGAGTTGATTGTTATCTCCCTTCTATCCTCAGCGTTGAGCAAGGGCTTGGAAATTTTTCCCTTAAGAGGTTGATGCTACTCAAAGAAAGTTTAAAGCATATATGGCCACACAAGAAAGAAAATGTTAAAATGCAAAAGATGGTTGGGACGAATTTATAGTGCATGAACAAGAGCCTAACCTGAGCTCTACCCCCCTCATTAGTACTCACCCAATTCCTGACATATCATAATCTATCTGCATAAAAGGAACTTTGAATGTCCCAACCCCAATGAGAAATAAACAGCTACAATTTTAAGAGGTATTTGAAAATGAGCTTGTAACCCAAGCTATGCATGAAAAGAAAAAGAAAATCATTGACAAAAAAGGCACACAAGGCGGGTAGTAAAAATAAGGCTGAGAAAGGGGTAACTCAAGTCCCACGATTGCTCCCTCTTCACATCATTACACTCAAGATGTTGGAACTACAAAATTTGGTACCAAGACTGGGGCATCTTCGATGAAATTAACCCCTTCCATGTCCGCTTCTCACATGCAGCTCTTGATTGATGGGTCAGCCTAAAAATTGAACGTCCCCTTAGGGTTGGAAGCACCTAACAGGGCCTTTGGATAACCCTCCCATGGTAACTTGTTCACAAATCATCAGCTCGAAGGACATTTGAAGACAATGCTTGTTTGAAGCACTCTTGTGCCTTTTGCATTATATTTTGTCCACTATGATATTATTATGGTTACTAAACCTATGATGATGATTTCACTTGATTTTGAGGGTATGTTTCAAATGTTTCTTCCCATGTACATTTGATGTCCCTGAAGGGATGACTTGACACTTCTTCAACACTTTGATGAGGATATATATCCCAACGTGATGGCACTTCAGGGCCTTGAAGTCAAAACGTTAACAACCTTGAGATGAGCATTGACTATGAGATGGATCCAACACTGATGTTTGTCACCTTCTCCCTCTCCAAAAGTTGAAACACTGCAAAATAAAGCCAGGACATTACCAAGAATGATGATATACCCCAGTTACCTAGGACACCCCCACATTGGCCTTGCACCTTCTTAATGGGCGTTGCCTTGTTCCTAGACCCTCTTGATGATGATGTTGACTTGTGATCCCTTTGGAGGGATAGTACACTTCTTGATGATGATGTTATGCCCTAGGCTTGTGACATCACCCTTGGATGTCCTAAGGTGGTGATGTGGGGCTCATTGAAGATGACTTGTGGTTCAAGAGATATATGGCTTAAGAATGAACCTTTGATGTTGAGCAGATGGCTTGGAGTGAGGAGCACTCTTTGACCATTTCTAGCACCTTGCTTGAGGGAGATCTTCACCTTTGGAGGATGATGTCATGCTTGGAGAGCCTTTTACTCACACATGTAGGATAAAAAGAGGTTATTTCTTATGTTTTATCATTATGAGAGTTATCTTTCAAGTCGGCTTATGACCTACTTAACTTGTAAATGCTTAAAAGTTATTATTTTAGGGCTTTTAGTGTCTTTTGTGCCAAATCAACTTGGTTACCCTAGTTGATTTGGAGAGGATCATTAACACACACTCTCTTATTTCCTCTTGTGAAAGAATGCACACTAATAGTCTTGTCTTCTTGGATGCAACAAATCACTAAAGGATAGTGACTTGCCTTGGGGAGGACAAAATTGGCTTGGAATTATTTTCTTGGATTAATAAAGTGATCTTATGGCGAACTGTGCAAGTTTATTGTGAATATCTTCTTCCATTTTGCAAAGTTGTAGAATTAGGGTTTCTATGAAGTTTTCATGTTATGTTGATTATTTTATGGTTCTAAAATCTCCTTTGTAAAAAATTTCACATAGCATCAATCAAGGAAACTAGAGTTGCATTCCTTGATCTTAAATCTCCATTGAAATTGAAAATTGCTAGGGCTTGATTGAGAGTATACTCTCTCTAGCTCGCTTCAACCAAGGTCCTTTGCTTTTAATCTTGCCCTTCTTAACTCCATATACCCAAGGTGGATAAGGCACTAGAATTTTATGTGTCAATCCTTTAAAATAAAATTATCTTTTTCTCTTTTACATGGTAAACTAGGGTTAGGCTTTGGCAAAATATGCACTTAAAAGCTAAAATTTACCTATATAATATTATCCTAGGCTTAAGGCTTGCATATCATAAATTAGAAAAGGAAAAATATCATTTGTATGCATTTTTCAGCCACAATTTTAGGGCTAACATCCAAGTTTTGCTAGTTGTTTTGTGCATTTTCAACTCTTTAAAATAGCCTTTGAAATTTTATTATAGATCATAATTTTTTGGGGGTTGTTTTCATATTGCTATCATAAATTTCCAAGATGTAAAAGTACAACTAAAACCCTAACTTATAAGAGAAATCCTTAAATTGAATGGTGGAACGTATGTGGAATCTATTTGAGCATCTTAAAGACTTATCTTAGCCCTTTAGATTTAACGATAGGTTCTTCAAACTCGTCGTCTCTTTTTCACCTTAAACCCTTCATATTTGAACATCATTCTAGGGTATTAATTTAACAGGTTCCTAGGAGGGTAATTAGGCTAGGATTTTTTGGGTTACTTAATCTTTGAGCCCTGTTGGGGAAGCCTCCCTTGTGAGGATAACATCCATCCACCAAAAAAGTAGAAGAACAACCACTAAGGTTACAGTGTTGTTTGATTTCATTGTTTCCCAAGACCAAGAGTAGCTAGTGAGCCTTTGCATTAGGCTGCTAGATTTTGTAGTACCAAGGCCTATTCTAAAAAAATTGAAAATTGAGTCCATAACTCCAAATGGTACTCCTTTCTACCTTAAGGTAAGTACACAAATGAAATGAGAAAGGTACTCTCTTGCACTCAAAGGGGGGAGCACACTAATGAAGACAAAATTGAACTTTCTTTCACTTTCAAGGGGGGAGAGTATATTGTGAACATGGTTAGTGATCAATCAAAACCAGCAAATACAGTGACAAGAGAACTATTGAAGAATCCAACACTCAAGCTTTGATCCCTTCCACATAATTCTCACCTTGTACCTTAGGGGGTGGGGGGGAATTGTTGACCTAGGTTGTCATTGATGTCAATATGGCAATATTCTAGATACTAGATGACGATATGAAGCCAAGGGGAAGCAAAGCAGATCCATGAAGAGACAGGAGCAAGGCCATCAAGATAGCCAAGCCATATTGGAGCAAGAGGAGCTACAGGAGGAGCCATATATATATGTAATATCAGTGTTGTGAAAAGCGCGATTAAATCACAATTTAATGAAAAAATCGCGATTTTTATACGAAAAAATCGCCTAATTTTTTTTTGCCAATTTTTATTGAAAAAATCGCGTTTTTTTCAAAAAATCGCGCTTTTTTCTAAAAAACCACAATTTTTAACGAAAATATCGCGGGGGCGCAGGACAGCACGATTTTATAAAAAAAAATTGGTTCTTCATTTGGTCATTTGGACAGTCGCGCGCGTGGAGGGAGGAGGAGCTCTTGGAGACCATTGAAGAGGGTTTTCAGCCAAATCTAAGTGCTTAGAGGAGAAAATCAAGAGGAGACCACCGATTTCTCCATAGAAACGGTATGAGGATTAATTTTTTTTTGTTTTCATTGCTTAAAAACATTGTTTTTGTATGTTTTTCATTGTTTTTGGTTGGGAAACTTGGTATGGGCACCATTTTTCTTTTGTTTTAAAAAAAAAATTGTATTTCTTCATTGATTTGGGATGGGTAACTTGGTATGACTATGGGAACCATTTTTTTTTTTTTCATTTTTTTTAAACATTGTTTATGTTTTTTTCATTGTTTTTGGCATTTGCCATTTGGTTGGGTAAGTTGGGTTTGGATTCTGGAATGGTTGGGTAATTTGTGTTTGAAACTTTGAACATTGGAATGGTTGTTTTAGGTTGGGTTATGGGTAACTTGGATTTTCATTGTACAATCATCAATGTAAAAAATAAAAATTAAATTACTAAATTGTAATTTGTAAATTTGTAACTTGTAATTTTGTAAATGCTAAATTGTAATCCTAATCCTTATTTTCCCATAGGTTCACAACTGCACCAAAACACCATTCAAGACTTCAAGTTTGCAAATTCAAAGTTCAAAAACAAACATGCCAAGGAAATTGGATCCTTTATGGGAATATGGTGAACCTAAAGCTCCGAATGATAGACAAAACTTGAGTTGCAAGTTGTGTGGAAAGGAGATATACGGGGGGGTGTACAGGTTGAAGTTTCACCTTGCACAAATCCCTGGACATGATGTGGGGCCCTGTATAAATACAAATCCTGAAATTATCCAAAGAGCCATGAGAGCATTGGAAGAATTAGAGCACACTAGATAGGCCAAAGAAGAACTCAAAAGGCAACTAAAAAGGTCAGCTGAAGGAAGTGGGCCAACTGGCACTGGTTCTACTGCAGCATCATTCAATCCGGTAGCTGCATCATCATTTTTTGTTCCTCGAACCACACCTGGTTCACAACCATCTATCGGTTCAATGCTAAAAAGAACTGATAAAGAACAAGCTGAAAGGTTGATGGCAAAATTTCTCCTCTGGAGTGATATTCCTTTCAGTGTTGTAAGGAATAATCCATTTTTCCAACCCACTGTTGATGTTATTGCCAATGTTGGCCCGGGGTACAAAATCCCTTCTTATCATGATTTCAGAGGCCGGATTCTTCAAAATGAAAAGCGTGACTGCACCCAAAGATTGGAGGATTTTAGGGCATCATGGGCACAAACAGGATGCACTGTTATGTCAGATGGTTGGACTGACCAAAAGGGGAGAACCCTTATAAACTTCTTGGTTAGTTGTCCCAAGGGGACTATGTTTATCAAATCTGTTGATGCATCTCATCAAATCAAAGATGCAAGAACTTTATGTGATTCGCTGGATGTGTTTATTTTGGAGGTGGGTGAACAACATGTTGTCCAAGTCATAACGGACAATGCTGCAAATTATGTTGCTGCTGGTAGAATGCTTATGGACAGGCATCCTACTTTATTTTGGACACCTTGTGCTGCCCATTGTATTGATTTGATGTTAGAGGACATAGGGAAAATTCCCTTTGTCAAAGATATTGTTGACTCATCAAAAAACATCACAAAATTTATATATAATCATACATCTGTGCTTAGCTTGATGAGAAGATTCACCAACAACAAAGAGTTGGTGTGCCCCGCCATTACACGGTTTGCCACGAGTTTCATATCTCTTCAATCCCTCTTGAATTCTATGTGGGATGTGAAGAGAATGTTTCTTTCAGAGGAGTAGCGTGCTTTGTCAATGAGCCGCAAACCAGAAGGAGAGGCCGTATGCAGACTAGTTTCATACCAGGAAGACTTCTGGGCGGGAGTGCAGGAGGTGTGCGCCGTTACTGAACCTTTGGTAAAGGTTCTTCGGTTGGTTGATGGTGAGAAGCCCGCAATGGGCTATTTGTATGAAGCCATGGACAAGGCCAAAGAAGCCATTCGGGCCTACTATGATGATAAGGGAGATGATGGGTTTCAGAAACAACTCCTTCTATGGGGAGTGATTGATGAGCGATGGAACAACACACTCCATCGTCCCATTCATGCTGCTGGGCTTTTCCTAAACCCTGCATTTTCTTATGCATGTGGGTTTGATTTTGATGTTGAGATCATGGATGGATTCTTATCCTGTGTCCAGAAGATGGTGCGATCTCCAGAACAACGTATAGAGATCTCTAAACAAATTGAGACATATAAGATGACAGGTGGCACATTTGGCTTTGAGATGGCTATCACTGATAGGACGATTAAAATGCCAGGTATTTTTTAGTTTGTAACTTAGTTTCAGATTTCATTGTCTCTTCAAATTCCATTTTTTTCTTATGTTTATTTAAAATTTTATTTGTAATTTTGTTGTAGATGCATGGTGGAAAATGTATGGTGGCAGGGTACCCCTTTTGCAAAAGCTTGCCATTCGCATCCTCAGCCAAACATGCAGCTCCTCGGGATGTGAGCGCAACTGGAGTGTATTTGAAAAAATACACAACAAGAAGCGCAACAGGTTAACACTTAAACATTTAAAATATTGCAAATTTCCAAATAAATTTTTGAATTCATTAAACAATATTTTTTTTATAATATTAATTATTAATTATTATTTCATGATCTTTGTATAGGTTGGAGTCCCAGTGACTTAATGACATGGTCTACGCTTACTACAATCTTCGAATGTGGGTGAGACAACTTGAGAGGACACCTAATGTGGATGCCATCTCATTGGATGGGATTGACACCACTGCTGCATGGAGGGTTGAGGCCGAGAGGCCTCTCATGGATTCTACTGATGATTGGTTAGTGCAGGATGTAGTGGAGGGGGGGGAGGAGGAGGAGCAGGCGAAGGAGCAGGTGGAGGAGGAGGAGGAGGAGGAGCAGCAGGAAGAACAGGAGGAGGAGGTGACACTGCCTACCCGGGCTACCACTGCCACCAGTAAGAGGACGTGGTCTACCTCCTATAGCTCCTACTTCTAGTTCTTCAGCTTCTAGAGCACATCAGACTCCACTGCCATTTCCACCAGCACGGGCACCAGCGTCTACATCTAGAGGGAAAGGGAAAGCTATGGCATTTTCTCGCAAGAGGGGCGGAGGAAATCAATAGGATTAGACTTTCATTTTATTGTATATGACATTATGACATGATGAGATACATTATCATATTTTTTGTTGATATTTTGAGGCTGAGTTGACACTCAGGAGTCAGGACATGATTCAATGTTATGTGTGATTTTAGTGCTAGAAATGATATTACACATCTTATATATTAGTTTTTTTATCATATTTATGTGTCAATGTATTTATTTTATGTTGTAGATGGTTTAGATTTAAAAAAAAAATTGAAAAAAATGAATATTTTTGTACCAAACGATTTTTTCCCGCTTTTTTCCGATTTGTTCCCCGCGCCGATAAAATCTCGATCGCGCTTTTCACAACACTGTGTAATATATATATGCCAAAACTGAGTTCTCAGAGCTACAGGAGCAAACAGAAGGAGCAGAACAGAGCATATATATATGCCATATATATGCCAAAGAAGAGGAGCAAATAGAGCAAACGGAGGAGCCATATATATATATATATGCCAAAACAGAGCCATCAGAGGAAGCAAATTACACAATCGGGAGCTATCGGAGGCCAAAACCCATCTATATATGCATTAACAAGCTATCGGCGCTACAGGAGAAGTAATATATGCCAAAGGTTCGGACTCCAAAGGAAGACCGATCAAAGGAGCATAGAGGAAGAGTGGAGGACACAGCAGAACAGTGTTAACGGAGGAGTTAACATATCGTAAGCCATAGGAGCGAGAAGCAAAGAGTGGAGAGTCATGACTCTGTGTATCCGCGTTCAATGTTAACTGGGTTAAGTCGGGACCGTTAGATCTGAAGAGATCAATGGTGGAGGATTGCTAAGGAATACCGCATCGCAAGTTATGAAGGGCTATCATCCCCGAAACCTCTGATTGCGATATACAATTGCGGACCCAATGATCCTATTATATCGCGCCTATTGTAATATCGCGTTCGTCGCTATATCGCAAGCTGTAAAGCCTTGCCACATGAAGGCACCGATTGCGATAAAACTGTGGACCCGACGGACCTATTATAAACAGTTTAATATAATATCACATCCAGTATCAGCCATCGGCCATCGGCAATGCTTTAGGCTCAACTTGTAGAAGAACCTCCGAAAGTGGCGATTGCGATAAAAGGATGACATGGCATGTGGGACCGCCATATGGGTATACCACGTTTATATGGGTTCTGTGAGCAATAAGTCTATAATGGAAGACTCTCCGAGTTAAATATTTTTAATGAGAAAAACTCATAAGTCGGCCCCTCCTCCCAAGGAACGTGTCTTTGGTGATTTGCAAAAATCATATATATATATATATATATATATATGAGCTAAGACGCTTCATTTAGTGGATTCATCTCGGGCATCTATATTACGAAGAAATAACAGTTCACGACTCGTGAATTTGAAAAGAAAAAAAGAATCTCTCTGATATTTGCCGTGCACGGGCCTTTGAGGCAGAAATGCAATACAATAACGCTCCCGATAGTTCAAGAGGCTGAACTAATGTCAATGGCAATTGCGATCAGGACGTGGCAGGTCCGTTAAACGAAACAATCCCTGTGCATGCCTGCTATCATGAGAAAACGGGAGCGTTGTTACAGTTTTGGAATATGTATCCTCTACGTATGACTCGGTCCTCGCTTTTTGAATCAACGTGTCCCAGAAGTGCTTGTGAAGCACGAAGAGACAAAGGAAACCACAGAGACCAAAGAGGAAGCCACAACAACCAAGGAGGGAAGCCAAAAGATCAAGCGAGTCAAAGGAAACGGAAGTGAGCGAGGAGGAAGCCAAAAAGCCAGTGAAAAGAGGAAACTAATAGACAGAGGTATGTGGAATGTTGTTGAAGGTTGTTGAACGTTGTGGAAAATAAGCTGGAGGAGACAGAGGTAGCAAGAGGATCCAGCAGAACACAAAGAGGGCCGAAGGGCCAACAGGACAGCAGACAGTCGAAGGGGAGAAGTAGCCAGCAGAGAACATAAGCTTGAACAAAAAGTTGTTCTTTATGCAGAGCTTAGTGCAGCTACCAGTAGACTAACTAAAGTTGTGTGAAGACATTATCAGAAGTCATGAAGGGTACTGGACACTCTGTGTGGGCAGTATGAAGAATTGGGAAGACTACTTCATAAGAATACTCGTTGTCATTGATGTTGTAGCATGGAGACTACAGTGAAGCTATAAACAGACAGAACTCAGTAGAGGAGTTCTGGGAGCAGAACATTACTATCAAATGTGCTTTGACAAGATTGGGTCAGAACCCTTGGGGCTGGTGCCTCAGAAGTAAGTAGGATTGGAATCCTTGGGGCTGGTGCCTCAGAAGTAAGTAGGATTGGAGACCTTGGGGCTGGTGCCTCAAAAGTAAGAAGGATAGGAGTCTTTGGGGTTGATGCCTCAGAAGTAAGAGGGATTGGAGTCTTTGGGACTAGTGTCTCAGGAACTGGAAGGATTGAAGTCCTTGGGAGTTGGTGCTCCTAAGTCCAATATTGGTGTCTTGGCGAAATAGAGTTGGTGCTCTGGAGGTTGGAGCCTCACCAAAGTCCGAGTTGGAGCTTGGCAACTGATTGCAACCATCTATATATTGTATCTATTTTACTGCACAATTTATATTAATAAAAGCATTTATTCTTGTTGTTCATCTTGTGTTCTGAATATATATGTTTTAACTAGTAAAACAATAGTCGGAAAAAGAAATATTGATTCACCCCCCCTCAGTATTTCCAACAATTGGTATCAGAGCCAGTACCTTCATTCAAAGCCTAACAGCTTGAAGGTTGACCTTTAGAACACAAATGGCGAAGTCAAGGAAGAAAGTCTCCAATCCTCCTAAGGATGTGTCTCCCTCTACTACTAAAATAGAAGACAATCAATTTGAGGAGGCTCCAAGGCTCAATGGGAACTTTAATATATGGGAAGCAAGAATGAGGAATTTCCTACAGACTCAAGGCATTGAAATCTGGAAATCAGTGATTGTTGATAGTAGGATGGATGAGGAATCCAAGGAGTACAATTCAAAAGCAATGAAGGCAATCTTGTAAGGGCTACCTGATTCTATAAAGAACAATCTAGGAAAATGTTCATTAGCAAAGGGTATATGGGACAAACTTCATGACCTTCACTCAAAAGGAGCATTGACCATGACCATCAGTCAAGAAGATGATGGAAATCTAGAAAGAAATCCAGAACCCATCATAGAAGCTGAACATGAGAATGATGATGTCAAGGCTAAAGCAGACCTAGAAGATGAAGAGAATGAAAAAGATTTTGTAGAAGAACTCCTTGCTCAACTTATAACTACCATGGAAGAAATTAACAATTTGAAGAAGAAAAATGAGGAACTTAAGAAGATAACACTACTTGGTGACCAAGATCAAACAAGAAAGAGTTGACATCATCAAGCTTCAAGTACAAGAAAGGGATGACGAGCTTGCCAAGCTTAAGAAGGAATTTCATCAAAGCAAAAGAAAGCATCATGAAGAAGTCATATCCATGACAAATCAATTGAATAAAGCAAAGAAGCAGGAAGATACCTTGTCAAGTCAACTTGAACAAAGGCACAAGAGCTTGAACAATCTTGAAAAAGAGATTGGTCAGTACAAGGTGGAGGTCTCCTCTCTCAAGTCTCAACTACAAGAAGCAAGGAAA
Organism: Pinus tabuliformis; assembly: GCA_031772625.1. Taxonomy (NCBI): domain Eukaryota; kingdom Viridiplantae; phylum Streptophyta; class Pinopsida; order Pinales; family Pinaceae; genus Pinus; species Pinus tabuliformis. Next base: position 724,445,233 of record CM062808.1, on the reverse strand, counting down.
CAAGCACAAGGAGCTGAAAAGACCATGGAAGCATTGGAAGTCATAGAAGGACAGGTTGATGAAGCAGGAAAGGAAAGAAACACAATGATCTGTCAACTAAAAGCAAAGGATGAAGACATCTTCAAAATGAAGTCAGATATCATCTCCCTTAAAATAGTAGCAGATGAAGCTACTCGTAGCAAGGAAGACACTGAAAAACAACTTGCCAAGAAGAATAATGAGTGTGAAAAATTGGCAGAAGAGATTATCTTCCTCAGAACAAAGGTTGAAGGGATGAACAAAATCTTGAAGAGCTCTCAAGCCTTGGATGACATGCTCAGCTATCACAGATGTCCTTTTGATAAATCAGGTCTCTGGTATGCAGGTGAATCCTCAAACAAGAATGAAAAGGCTTTAAACAAAAGGGATGTGAAGAAGCCAGAAAGAAATGGTGATGCTCCCAGTTCCAGCAAAGGCAAGGAGAAAAATCAAGACTACAATAGAAGAAATCCTGCTCCAAGAAGAAATCCAGCTCCAAGAAGAAATGTAGATGATGTCAAAGATGCGAGAGGCAATGGTTATCATCAAAGGATCTCAAGGCAGAAAGGCTTCAGAAGTACATCAAGGAAATCTCCATCTCCCAGGTACCAAAGTTCATTTTTTGGTTATTGTTATTCTTGTACAAACTTTGGTCACATGGCAAAAGACTGTAAAGCATATCATAAAGATAGATATTATAGTCCCCAACAATCTCCAAGAAACAATTTTGCAGGAAGAAAACATGAATTCTTATTCATGAACAATGTAGAATGCTTAAAGTGTCATAACACTGGTCATATGGCACAAGACTGTAACTTAACTTGGGCTCTTACACAAGCTAGAACCATGCAAAAGAAGAAAGTTACACAAGTATGGAGAAGAAAGCAAATACAATCCGAAAGTCCCTTGAGCTCTCCAGCCAACAGCATATGTCATTGGCCTGAATTTTGACAATCTAAGCATTTGATGGGAAGACTCTGCCAAAAGGAGATGATGCATACAGTTAGGGGGAGCCTGTAATTCTTGATCACTATTGCAGAAGCTATTAGTGAAAAGGGTCCTGATGAAATCCTTGTTGAGCTATATTAACAATCATTCTTTGATGAAGATCATGTCTCAGGAGTTCTCCATTGAAGAATAAGATCCGACAGATACATCTGGAATGAAGATTGAAATAAGAGAAGCTGGCAGCATATAACAAAACTGAAGCATTGCATGAAGATGCAAATCAGCAATTGGATTTAAAAGACAGGCATAGACTAGATATCTGAATCTGCTAGGGAAATAACATGCAGAGATGTGTGCAAGAACACAAGGACAAGATGGCTCATAGAAAGGAGAGTGTGGTGCAGTCAAATATAACTTATGCTAAGACTAGTCACTAAGAAAATATAGCAACAGTAAGGCACAACCTCTCACCTTTTCATCCAAATGCAATGAAGTTGAATACTAGATGGCAATCACTCAAGGAGAAGCACAGTGACACAAAGGAACTCAGATCTGAAGAAAGACAGCAAGATAGACAATCTCGGTGGCAGTTTCTCCTGATTCGGACTATGAAGGTCTCTCAATTCTGCCTATGAAGACAGCAATATGTATTGAAGCATAAAAGCCTGGACTTGGACACTTGGTGTATGGCCATTTGCAATCTGAATTAAAGCATTAAAGTAGAGCATCTTTAAGCATTGATGGAAGCCATGATAGAGCAGTTCTGAGACATGAAGAGGGAATAATGTGCTAATTGATGATAAAGCATCAATCCTTCTATCTTGAATAAAAAGAAGAAGAGCACCATGACAGGGGGAGTCACAGACCCATGAAGATCTACCATTCATGAAGAACAGAAGCAGTTTAATAGGGGGAGTTCCAGAGCACTCCTTTGCCATTGATGCCAAAGGGGGAGAGAAGAAGAATATTGCCATCAATAACAAAGGGGGAGATTTTTGACCTAGGTTGTCATTGATGTCAATATGGCAATATTCTAGATACTAGATGACGATATGAAGCCAAGGGGAAGCAGAGCAGATCCATGAAGAGATAGGAGCAAGGCCATCAAGATAGCCAAGCCACATTGGAGCAAGAGGAGCTACAGGAGGAGCCATATATATATGTAATATATATATGCCAAAACTGAGTTCTCAAAGCTACAGGAGCAAACAGAGCGAGTAGAACAGAGCATATATATATATGCCAAAGAAGAGGAGCAAACGGAGGAGCCATATATATATAACATATATATATGCCAAAACAGAGCCATTAGAGGAAGCAGATTACACAATCGGGAGCTATCAAAGGCCAAAACCCATCTATATATGCATTAACAGCTATCGGAAGCCAAAACCCATCTATATGTGCATTAACAGCTATCGAAGGCCAAAACCCATCTATATATGCATTAACAAGCTATCGGCACTACAGGAGAAGTAATATATGCCAAAGGTTCGGACTCCAAAGAAAGACTGACCAGAGGAGCATAGAGGAAGAGCGGAGGACACAACAGAACAATGTTAACGGAGGAGTTAACATATCGTAAGCCATAGGAGCGAGAAGCAAAGAGTGGAGAGTCATGACTCTGTGTATCCGCGTTCAATGTTATCCTAGTTAAGTCGGGACCGTTAGATCTGAAGAGATCAACGGTGGAGGATCGCTAAGGAATACTGCATCGCAAGTTATGAAGGCTTGTCATCCCCGAAACCTCCGATTGCGATATACAATTGCGGACCCAATGATCCTATTATATTGCGCCTATTGTAATATCGCATCCGTCGCTATATCACAAGCCGTAAAGCCTTGTCACATGAAGGCACCGATTGCGATAGAACTGTGGACCTGACGGACCTATTATAAATAGTTTAATATAATATCGCATCCGGTATCGGCCATCGGCAATGCTTTAGGCTTGACTTGTAGAAGAACCTCCGAAAGTGGCGATTGCGATAAAAGGATGACGTGGCATGTGGGACCGCCACATGGGTATACCACGTTTATATGGGTTCCGTGAGCAATAAGTCTATAATGGAAAACTCTCCGAGTTATATATTTTAAAAGAGAAAAACTCATGAATCGGCCCCTCCTCCCAAGGAACGTGTCCTTTAGTGATTTGCAAAAGTCATATATATATATATATATGAGTTGAGACGCTTCATTTAGTGGATTCATCTCGGGCATCTATATTACTAAGAAATAACAGTTCACGACTCGTGAATTTGAAAAGAAAAAAAGAATCTCTCTGATATTTGTCGTGCGCGGGCCTTTGAGGCAGAAATGCAATACAATAACACTCCCGATAGTTCAAGAGGCTGAACTAATGTCGATGGCAATTGCGATCAGGACGTGGCAGTTCCGTTAAACGAAACAATCCCTGTGTATGCCTGCTATCATGAGAAAACAGGAGCGTTGTTATAGTTTTGGAATATGTGTCCTCTGCGTATGACTCAGTCCTCGCTTTTTGAATCAACGTGTCTCAAAAGTGTTGGTGAAGCACGAAGAGACAAAGGAAACCACAGAGACCAAAGAGGAAGCCACAGCGACCAAGGAGGGAAGCCAAAAGATCAAGCGAGTCAGAGGAAACGAAAGCAAGCGAGGAGGAAGCCAAGAAGCCAGTGAAAAGAGGAAACTAATAGACAGAGGCATGTGGAATGTTGTTGAAGCCTGTTGAACGCTGTGGAAAATAAGTTGGAGGAGACAGAGGCAGCGAGAGGATCCAGCAGAACAAAAAGGCCGAAGGGCCAACAAGACAGCAGACAGTCGAAGGGGAGAAGTAGCCAGCAGAGAACATAAACTTGAACAGAAAGTTGCTCTTTATGCAGAGCTTAGTGCAGCTAACAGTAGACTGCCTAATCAGAAGTCATGAAGGGTACTGGACACTCTGTGTGGGCAGTATGAATAATTGGGAAGACTACTTCATAAGAATACTGGCTGTCATTGATGTTGTAGCATGGAGACTACATTGAAGCTATAAATAGACAGAACTCAGTAGAGAAGAGTTCTGGGAGCAGAACATTACTATCAAATGTGCTTTGACAAGATTGGGTCAGAAGCCTTGGGGCTGGTGCCTCAAAAGTAAGTAGGATTGGAGTCCTTGGGGCTCGTGCCTCAGAAGTAAGAAGGATAGGAATCTTTGGGGTTGATGCCTCAGAAGTAAGAGGGATTGGAGTCTTTGGGACTGGTGTCTCAGGAACTAAAAGGATTGAAGTCCTTGGGAGTTGGTGCTCCTAAGTCCAAGATTGATGTCTTGGCGAAATAGAGTTAGTGCTCTAGAGGTTGGAGCCTCACCAAAGTTCAAGTTGGAGCTTGGCAACTGATTGCAACCATCTATATATTGTATCTATTTTACTGCACAATTTATATTAATAAAAGCATTTATTCTTGTTGTTCATCTTGTGTTCTGAATATATATGTTTTAACTGGTAAAACAATAGTCAGAAAAAGAAACATTGATTCACCCCCCCTCTCAATATTTCCAACAATATCAATAACGATAATCAAACTTCAAGTTTCAAAGTCTTCTCAACCAAAATTCAATCAAAATTTGGGAATTCCAGCAATGGCAACTAGTGTCTTCAAAAAAGGGGTGGCAAGAGGGGGAGAAGTCCTTTATGGCCCCAGAGAAATCAAAGTTGTAAAGTAATCATGGGGCTTGGGGAAGATGACAAATAACCAGGCAGGAGCCTATGGTTTACTCCAAGGCATCCTTCTCACCCAAAGAATTTCAGGTCTATTCTCTCATTTTGTTGGGTGACTCCCTTTTAATAATTCAGTATTCTGTCAAAGGATCTTCCCCTAGAGATAAAGTTCTAGACAATCTCCTAAATCAGATTAAGAAGGTATCAAAAGTTATCCCAAAGATGAGTTTGAGGCACATTCTAAAGGATAATAATTAAAAAGAAGATCAATGTGCCAACCAAGGTCGCAACTTGAAGTTTGGAGAGTTGATAGTTAATGGTCAATTAAGACCATCCTCCATCCCTTAGTGGATTAAGAACGAATCCTATGTTCAAATATCAAAAAATTGGGGGAGGCCTGCTAGTCAAAGTGGATCCATTAAAATATGTTGTAATCAAGGATTATATTTTGAAGTAGGCTATATGAACTGCAAGTTTTGTTTAATTTTTGGGCTCTATTGGAAAGTATTCACCTCTAAAGACCCATATATGCTTAGTATCGGTTGTATGCCTCTTTGGAGGATAATTTTGGTCTAGGAGTCTTTAGATGATACTGAAGATAGAAGAAAATCATAATGGAGCTCATGATGTACAACTGTGATCCAGGCACAAATTTGAAATTAATACAAATATTTTCATTACCGTAAAAAAACATTAGTCTCTTCAACAAGATATCGACTATTAAATCAACTTCCATCAATCCCTTCAAATCAGCAAAATTGGGAAGATCTAGAATGGAATCTAGAATCCTCTCGTTGCTCTTCAACAATTCATTAGGATGTTGCTCAGCACCTAATTGTGTCTACATTTAGAGAGCACTTTGGAGATCTTATTTGTTCACTGATAGTAGAATGGTGGTCCTATTTGTTCACAAAATAGCAAGGGAATGTTCAAAGTGCAAATATGGCAACTGTTCACTTCCAAACTTTCTGCTCTCTTTCAAAATTCATTTCAGATGAACCATTTGGCATCAATATCACAATTTTTCAGGCATATCTTCACTGAAGATCAATTTAGAAGTTTCAGATTGAAGATTGAAATGATACCAGTTTATGCACTAGCCATTGTTGCCTTATTAGTATAATTATTCAAACTTGTGATAGGGGATGTTAAATGTGAATCACAAAGTCTAAGATCACCTTCTTAAGAGTTGTCATCCATGTGCATAGATGAGGTGTTGTTATTATCAACTAATGAGTTGTCAAAAAAATCTAGATTTAGATGTAGTCAGATACACCATACATGTACCATATATTGATATCAATGTATGAATATGTGTGTTGAATATGGCTTAAAGCCTTTTCCGCCAATTTTTTCATTCTATTGTGCTTGCTCTGTTTCTTAACAATTAAACCCTTGATAGACCATGCTATGCATAAATCAGCTTAAAAATAAACCACGTGAACCTAAAACCCTAAGTTATATGTATGACCTAAAAGAGACTCAAACATTCAGCGTTCTATTAGCAAAATAACTTAGCATGCAACAAAGAATTTAACGCTGACTCGTTACCAATTCACCAAGGTTTGAAAAAAAATCTAACATTTACTCGAGCCAAATTGAGGTTTAAAACAAGGAAACCGCTCTTCCTGTCAGATGATGAGACAGCGCAGTGTACCAAAATCATATTACTGATGGATAATTAGGCCCTTCAACTTTTATCAGTTCATGCAATAAAAAAGGGCACTAAATGGTTAAAGAAACCCTGAATGCAGGGTAACCGAGTTCAAAAACCCCTAGAATCAAGCCAGACAGACCAAAGGGTACGAAAAAATCCAAAAATTAAAAATACTATTTGTAGAAATTTGTAGGCTGGCTTTGGATAGCTAAAGTCAAAATTGAAGCAGGCGTGCGTAACCAAGAGGAGCCAGGAATCTCGGCATACCTGAAACCGACGTTAAATTAATGGGTGTGATGTGGTGTCCTTCAGCTCTTGGTCATCTTGCATCAACCCTTCATATAAGTACAAATATGAACCGACGAAAAACCCCCAAAATTTTAGTAACAAAGTTATCGCAAATTGCAAGAGTCTCCTCTTTCAGACAAGATGTAAAAAATGATCCGGGAGGGCAGACCTCCCGGACTTTTCCAGTCAATCTCCATCGTTAGATATCAGGCGAGCTGGCAGTCTACCAGCCCGAGATCTGTGATTAAGTAGGTTTCAAAGTGTAATATTAACGCCGAGAGAAATCCAACCTTACTTCTCCCCATAATTGAGCTGTATCCTTTCGTCATTATCACGGCGCAGCTTTAAGTGCTCGCGATCAGTTAATTTTCAAATTAGTTTGACGGTCTATCATTGGCCAAAACAAATTCGCAAACCAGGCTTCCCTTCTTCTTCTTTTTTGGTCTGAAAGTTATTTGTATTTAATATTTATTCATTTGCTTTGCTCAGGTACACTAGGAACAGCTATTTTCTGCTTCCACTAAGACACTTTTAATCCAGTGTATACACTAGGAACGGTGATTTTCTGCTTCCATTAAGACACTTTTAACCTAGTGAAAAACAATCTTGTTAGTTGATATCTCTTGTATGTAACAGTTTGGCCGCAGTAGTTCACTTGAACTAGAGCAACATGCTTTTGCAAGGAATAGGTTTCTGAGTATTGACAAAAATCCTCTGGCCTTTCATACAAACACATCGAATAACAAGGTTGCAGTCAAACTAATTCTTAAGCCATCTAATGAAGATGTTAAGATTTGGCCCCACAGGTACCAACCAACAATTTTGATTGATGTATATTGTATGAAAGCAATATTGTTTGTCAATGTGGTTCAGAGCTATTTTAGTGTTTAGTGTTGATTTTGTTTTACTATTGGACCAATGAAAGCTCCTAAGCATGTAGTTTTGAGTTTCGCCTACGTGTAGTTTTGGCCCCTGGTGCAGATCTTATTTTGATATCCATAATTAGAAATATTGATAGCAAGTCATTTGCTTATCATATATTTTTTTGTGTCCGATATCAGGTATGAATCATTTTGAAGAGTTTTTCATTTCATTTCAATTTTTAATCTGTTTAAAATCACTGGTTTGGTTAGCCTAACCACCAAAAGTTGATGATGTTTCTACATTTGCTAGATGGCTTTTGTGAAGTATGAATTACTTGTTACCGTCTAACAAGGTGTGAAGACTTTGGCGCCAAGGCTAAAAAACCATGATATCATATTGGATGTTGCTTTAGAAGCTCCTCCTACATATTAATATGATGCATATTCTTCCATTGGGGAGCACCTTTTGAGGCATTTCATGTTTCATGAGGCAAAATTCCATATTTAAAGGCGTGATTCAAATATGGACCTATTATTACTTGAAACCATCCAGTTCCAAGGTAACTAGAATTAGTACATTGTCACCACATGCTTTTTCCCTACATTCTCGGGTGGTTTTTACAAAAGGTTATCCTTTATTCTAACATGTTAATTAAACAAAAGTGATTGTGATTATGATAAATGATTCACATGCCAGGAGATATCAACTAACAAGATTTTTTTTCAATGGATTAAAAGGGTCTTAATGGAAGCAGAAAATAATTGTTCCTATTGTACCCGAGCAAAGCAAATGAATAAATATTAAATACAAATAATGTTTAGACAAAAAAGAATTGGAACCAGGTTAGCAAAAGGCCCAGTCGGTTGCCCAACGACCTAGAGTAGTAGCCTTGGGTCTAGGAAAAGAACATCTTGAATGAATAGGGCAGGTCCAAGGTTAGGTCCCACCCATAAAATTATCCAAAGTGATAGAGCAATTAAAATGTATTGTGTATGAAAGTAATATTGTTTGTCAATGTGGTTCAGGGCTATTTTAGTGTTTTGTGTTGATTTTGTTTTACTATTGGACCAATGAAAGCTCCTAAGCACGTAGTTTTGAGTTTCGCCTACGTGTCGTTTTGGCCCCTGGTGGAGATCTTACTTTGATATCCATAATCAGAAATATTGATAGCAAGGCATTTACTTTCACATTTGCTTATCATACATACTTTTCTATGTCTAATATTAGGTATGAATAACTTTGAAGAGTTTTTCATTTCATTTCAATTTTTAATCTGTTTAAAATTACTGGTTTGGTTAGTCTAACAGCCAAAAGTTGATGATGTTTCTACATTTGCTAGATGGCTTTTGTCAAGTATGAATTACTTGTTACTGTCTAACGAAGTGTGAAGACTTGGGCGCCAAGGCTAAGAAACCATGATATCACAATGGATGTTGCTTTAAAAGCTCCTCTTATGCATATTCTTCCATTGGGGAGCAACTTTTGAGGCATTTCATGTTTCATGAGGCAAAATTCCTTATGTAAAGGCGTGATTCAAATATGGATCGATTATTACTTGAAACCATCCAGTTCCAAGGTAACTAGAATTAGTACATTGTCACCACATGCTTTTTCCTTACATTCCCGGGTGGTTTTTACATAAGGTTATCCTTTATTCTGACATGTTAATTAAACAAATGTGATCATGATAAATGATTCACATGTCATTTCACCTGTAAAATGGGGCTCCTTGTGGTGCCTTGTGTATTCATGACAATTGTGTTGTTTCTTGATTTTGAAGGAAGCACTTTCCAAAAACAAAATTCTTAACATGGAAGAAGGAAATGGACTGGCCTAAGTAATTATGAATTTCACATTTAGTAGAGCGAGTTCAGTTTGGGACATGTTTCCTCCACTACACAGGTCAGTGTTTTTGCTAGTTTTTTTGAAATGTAAATAGTAAATACTATTTGGAATTGTTGTTGCTTTCCCCTGTTCCTTGCCTTTCACATTAACTATTGCTCATTTTCATATGAAAAGATCCTAGAAAAGAAATGCATTCGTATCCTATTGTCTTCAATAACTACAATGTTTTAATGGAACTTTTTATTTGTGGTTTGCTTGTGTAGGTGCTATGCAAAAGGAGGAGTGTTGTGATATCAATACTCATCTAGCTAAGGCGTTAGTTTTTTTTTTTTTCCTGCAAGCAAATACTTTCTTCCAACATTTTTTACTGCAAAGGACGCTAACTTGTACAAGGTTGCTTCATAGGCATTCACACTTTGCAAAATCAAAACTCATTGTTGATATTAGAAATCAGACAATATACTTTTATTCGTCCTTAATGAACATAATGCTATCACAATGTAGATTTCAAATTACTATTAATAATAGCACAATTATTACATAAATAAATTTTGTTATGTTTTCAAAGACCTCTTTAATTTTATTTGCTTTATAACACATCCCACAACAACATTGCATGCATTGGAATTAGCTTTTATATATATTCAATAACACGTCTTCTAAACAACAAACCACATGGAGGCAATGTCCAAAAAAAACAAGGACAGTGACATTGCCACCATGTGGATCTTGTTTATAAAAACATTCCTTATATAGGATTATTATGATTAATGATGTTTTATTTTAGTTAAGTCATATGAAATTATTTAAAAAAAAATTGCAAAAAATCACGATATAAATATTATAAGTTAAGCTCTCATAAGTTAAGCTCGGGTTATAATATATCATTTAATTGTGAACAATTTTGTTGCTCTCAAGATTATTATAGAGAAGGCTTGCAATAATAAAATTGATATTTTCTCTTGTTTCGTTAGCTTTGGAAACACTTTTGACACCGTTCCCCAAAACAAACTCGTGGAAGAGCTTGGAAGAGATAATGGTTCCTCTCTAGTCAAGGGTTGTTGTAATAAGGTTGTATGAGAATGTTATTGTTGAGCTTAGGACCACCAAAGGTTGAGCAGAAGAAATTAACTACAATATTGGACTCAAGCAAGGGTGTCCCTTGTTGTCGATCATTTTTGTCATTTACATTGATAAGCTAGAAGAGTGTTTGGAAGATGCAAGTTGTTTTGGCCCCACACTCATTTGTATAGGCATAACACTTCTCATTTATGCTAACAATATTGTTCTTTTGGCGAGGAGTCATTACAATCTTGGCAAGAAACTAAGAATCCTCCAAGATTATTGTTCTAAGATTGATAGTGAAAAACAAAAGTCATGATAATTAAATCCAAAAAGATCGCATATAATACTTTCATATATGACAACAAGAACTTGGAGGAAGTTTCTTCATACAAATATGTTGGAATCAATATCCATCATAAGCTCGGTTAGAATTATAACTTTTAGAAAAGAATAAATGAACGATGAAAAACTTATTATACACTTGAAAACAATTGTAAGTGTTGAAATATGGCAACAAGAATATTCCAATTTAATTTGTCCTTGAATTAAATTGTGAATTAAAATCGAATTTAATCTTAACAACTACTTGGAAATAATTAATTAATTTATTTTAAATTAATTAGTTGGAGAAATTCAAGTTAGAAGTCTTTCTGAAGTCATGCAAGAGTTATCCCTTAAATTAAGGAGATAAGATTGAGTTATATTTGAGTTGTAATTAGTTAACTCGGTTTACTGAGTTAAGTCCAGTTAAATTAGTTCCAAACCGTTTGAGGAATTAATAGTGAGTTAACAGTCAGTTGATGCATTAATGCACTCAACTAGTGCTACTCCAGTTAACTGAAGATTCCCTCATCAGAATCTCATGCATGTCTATTATGAGAAAAACCCAGTTGAGATTAATGTTCAAGGACAGTGTACTATCAGTTGCATGTGTTTTCTCATGGAGAAAACTCATGCATGCAGTCAAGGATTTATCCTTGAGGATTGTGCAGTTTTGAAGATTGGTTTTCCACTTGGTAAAGGCAAATCATCCAAAAGGAACAGCGCAAGGAAATAGGAGCTTGGAGGGCATAGAGGAAGGTTGGAGAGAAGCCAAGATTGCCTGTGAGCATCTGTGACGATTGTACTGAGAGCTGGCTAGCTGTGAGAGCTAAGGCTTTGTATAATTCCTATGTATTTCCACCATGTATGATAATACAATAGTGTGGGGTTTTTAGTTGAGGCTTTCCCCAAAGTCTTTTCATGTGTATTGTGCCATTGATTCTTCTTCTTCTGGTTATATTGTTCAGCTCAATATTTAAGCTTCCACAAATTGATAGTAGAAGTAGGTTTATATTGCATTATCGGGTTAACCTATAGCAGATTTTCTACATGGTATCAGAGTTGTGAACAGTATACTGAGAAAAGAATTCGAAGTTTGAAGTTCAGGGTTGTAGGTGCAAATCGAATTCATATCATACTTCAAGGTTGGTCAATGGCGTTCTATGGCTTGAGACTCGAGTATGCCTTGGAAGGTAGCTCGAATTACATAGCATGGAAATATAGAATGAAGGTTGTATTAGAAGACAATGGCTTGAAGGAATTCATTGATCAAGAAATCTCAAAGCCAACTTCAACTAATGCACAAGAGTTGGATGAGTGGAAGAAGTGTGTGGCAAAGGTGAGACGGATCATCCTTGAGGGAGTTCGATACCATATTGTCTTGAGTCTCCATGGGAAGGATACTCCATTTTCAATGTGGAAGACATTGAAAGACCTCTACCAGAACAGTAGTGACCAGAGGAAATTGGCGCTCAAGGATAAGCTTCGAAGAATCAAGATGGAGAAGGGCGATACTATTTCCACATATCTGAACAAGCTCACCACCTGCAGAGATGAGCTTGGCAGTGCGGGAATAACTACTGCCAATGATGATATGGTGAACCTCGCTCTCCTTGGCCTTCCAAAGAGTTGGAATAGCTACCAAGACTCTGTGAATGGAAGGGAGAAACTGTCAGATTGGGAATGACTGTGGTTGGATCTTATGCAAGAGGAGATCAGGAGGAGCACACGAGATGGTTCTTCATCCAAGAATGATGATGAAGAAAATCTGGCCTTAGCAAGTAAGCCAAGGAAATGGAAGGGGAAGGCTTCCCATTTCAAATCGCATTCTTCTCATGGAGGGAAGAAGGGCGACATGTCTAAAGTAAGATGCTTTAATTGTCACAAGATGGGACATTATGCGTCTAATTGCCCATCGAAGAAATCCAAGAAGAGATCCTTGGAAGGTGAGGCATTAGCCTCTCAGTTTGAAATGGACTTTACCCTCATCGCATGCATGGTGTCATGGATGATGGGTTGTGTCTGGTATCTTGACAATGGAGCCTCATTCCACATGACCGGTGATAAATATTTATTCAGTGCCTTGGAGGAGAAAGACCTCAAGATGTGCATAGAGATGCGTGACGACGGAAGGTATAATGTTTCAGGAGTGTGCACGGTTGCTTTTCAGAGGGAGCATGGAGCTTCTCTCACCTTGACATATGTGATGTATGTGCCTGGACTGAAGAAGAACTTGGTATCGGTCATGATGTTGGAGGATAAAGGCTACGATGTTGTATTCAGTAAAGGAAAGGCGTTCCTAAGACACATAGCACGGGTTAGACCAAGAGGATAGGGATTCGGGTGAAGAATCTCTATAAACTATAGGTAGATGATTGTGCATAATTGAGTACGAAAGCAGAATTGGTGCAAAGCCAAGACATTGGTGAGTTGTGGCACAGGTGGTTGGGCCATTTGCATCATGGGGCTTTGAAGATAATGCAGCAGATATCTACAGGGCTTCCCAAAGGTAAACTTGAGCAAGTTGACACATGCAAAGGTTGTACCTTGGGAAAGTATACCAAGTCTTCCTTTCATGATCGAGACATTCGAGCAGAGGCTATCTTAGAGCGATTTCATATTGATTTGTGTGGACCATTCTCAACGGCATCCACAGTGAAGCAAAGGTATTATGTGATTTTCATTGATGACTATTCTCGTAAATGCTTGATTTATTTCATGCAGAAGAAGGACCAAACCTTCACAAAGTTTTGTGAGTTCAAAGCGTTGGTCGAGAAAGAGTCAGGGAAGAAGATCAAGGCCTTGAGAAGCGACAACAGTGGAGAATATGTCTCTCAAGAGTTTAAGAACTTCTGTGCAACGGAAAGAATTAAACGATAGTTGACGGCACCTCATAACCCACAACAGAATGGGGTGCCCGAGAGGAAGAACAGAACTATTGTAGGGACAGCACGGGAAATGCTGCATGACCATGGCCTACCACTTCACTTTTGGGCTGAGGCATGCAACACAGTGTATATTTTCATAATAGAATCCCGCATCGCATACTTGGGATGAAGACACCAAAGGAAGCTTGCTCTGGTAAGAGACCAAATGTGGGTCACTTCAGGATCTTTGGCTCATTGGTATATTGCCATGTGACAAAAGATGCACAAAAGAAGCTTGAGTCGATAGCAGAGTTGGGGATATTTGTGGGGTACATTGATACACCTCATAACTATCGGGAGTACTTGCCTACTAGTCGGAGGACAGTGGTTCACAAAGATCTCAAGTTTGTTGAGTAGAAGGCCATGCAAGTTTCCCTTGAGAGGGAGCTCCAACTACAGGCTGTGGAGGAACTGTTGGTTCCTAAGGAGGAAGAGCCTCAGACTGATGCGGAGTAGCTGCATGTAGAGGTTCCAGGAGTGGAGACATCCACTCAAGCAGAGTCTTCCAGAGATGGACGGAAGCGCACAAGAGAAGCTGACAGATTGTTGGAGGATGCGAGAGAGAACGTGGGAGCACCATCTTCTCAGCGCAGACAGAAGAGGTCACCTGAGAGGTACACTGGATACATGGCCCTTGCTAGGGAATGTGTTGAGACCGAGCCATCTTCCTTTGAGGAAGCAGTGCAGCAGCTGATTTGGTTTGATGCTATGGTGGAGGAGTATGACTCCATAGTTCGTAACAGTGTTTGGGACGTGGTTCCGAGATCGGAGAACAAGTCAGTTGTGAGTTCTCGTTGGCTTTACAAGGTAAAGCAAGCTGCTGATGGTAGTGTGGAGAAGCATAAGGCAAGATTTGTTGCCCGTGGCTTTTCACAGGTCAAGAGGATCATGTTGCTACAATATATTTTGACAGAGGAGTAAGATGCTGACATTTTGACAAAGGCATTGTCAAAGTGTAAATTCGAGTTCCATAGAGACAGGATCGGGGTGGCAGATAATCCCTTTCTTGTTGAGAGGGAGTGTTGAAATATGGCAACAAGAATATTCCAATTTAATTTGTCCTTGAATTAAATTGTGAATTAAAATCAAATTTAGTCTTTTTTTTTTTTTTTTTTTTTTTTTTTTTTTTTTTTTCAAAAGGTGGAAAAACCTATCAAACTCAGTTTGTCAAACCAACATTGAGGACAACCATCTCTGGCTGCTATCCGCGAATGTCAGTTGACACATCACTGTTATCAAGGAAAACCACGCCACCTGAAATAACCCGCTGGTGGTCCGTAAGGGAGCAGACTTTCACTCCTGCCAGATGCCTCTGGGTCTTGGGCCGTTAACCTGTTTCCTTACGTCCGAGGAAGACGAGCTCTTAGCCAAGCAGAAGCAGTTTTAGGGCATACTCCAGGCCCGAAATCAAATTTAGTCTTAACAGCTACTTGGAAATAATTAATTAATTTATTTTAAATTAATTAGTTGGAGAAATTCAAGTTAGAAGTCTTTCGAAGTCATGCAAGAGTTATCCCTTAAATTAAGGAGATAAGATTGAGTTATATTTGAGTTGTAATTAGTTAACTCAGTTCACTTAGTTAAGTCTAGTTAAATTAGTTCCAAATTGTTTGAGGAACTAATAGTGAGTTAACAGTCAGTTGATGCATTAACGCACTCAACTAATGCTACACCAGTTAACTGAAGATTCCCTCATCAGAAAATCATGCATGTCTATTTTGAGAAAGACCCATTTGAGATTAATGTTCAAGGACAATGTACTATCAGTTGCATGTGTTTTCTCATGGAGAAAACTCATGCATGCAGTCAAGGATTTATCCTTGAGGATTTCGCAGTTTTGAAGATTGGTTTTCCACTTGGTAAAGGAAAATCATCCACAAGGAACAACGCAAGGAAATAGGAGCTTGGAGGGCAAAGAGGAAGGCTGGAGAGAAGCCAAGATTGCCTGTGAGCATCTGTGAGGATTGTACTGAAAGCTGGCTAGTTGTGTGAGTTAAGGCTTTGTATAATTCCTATGTATTTCCACCATGTATTGTGCCATTGATTCTTCTTATTATGGTTATATTGTTCAGCTTGATCTTTAAGCTTCCACAAATTGATAGTAGAAGTAGGGTATAGTATTCTGCTTTGACTTATATTGCATTATCGGGTTAACCTATAGTAGATTTTCTACAGTAAGTTGACAAATAATTAGATATAGGATGCAAGAGAACTCCTCTTTGAAACTCTTGCCACTTCTATTATTTTATATTGATGTGACATTCAGGGTTGTGGTATCTCCAAAGAACCATAAAGAAGGATAGAGTAGCCTCGAAAGTAGTCTATAACACACAATCTTGAGATTAAAGGAAATACACCCTATCTATCCCATTGATCGAAGCATGTCTTTCCCCCATTGAAAACATAGTTATGAATACGTATTTTATGTATAAGAAGAATTTTAACAACTTGGAAAACAATAGGTTTCCTAAAATTACTTCTAACTCTAGTCAAAACCACCACATTTGACTCAGGTAAGGATGACATAAGAATGCTCAATCTTGGCTAAACCAATGGGGGATAAAGGAGGAGATCATTTTCTAAATAAGGATAAAGTATAGTCTAACTAATAGACAAAATCAACCTTTCCGGGCATTTTTTTTCCAGTCAATTTTGCCAAAATCTAGTAGATATATATATATATATATATATAAGTGTAGGTAGTGCCTTCATTTTCTATTTATAGTAACCAATGAGACCAGATACATCGTTTTGGTGGCCTCAACCTGCCCCAAAGGGAAACCAGGTCTATTGGCCACCTAAGTTTTCTATAAGCATTCCAAAAACAAAATTTGACAAGTCTTTCCATCCTGGCAATGTGCATTAAACAATTAAAAATACTTAGTAAGCTACGAGCAAGCATAAGACAACAAAAGCAAGGAAGTTCACTAAAAATCTAAGAGACAAAGAAGGATCATTCCTTTCGATCTCCAGTATTCGGATCTGTATCAATAGGGGTATCCATGGGTTTTGCCTGGTTTGGAGTCGTCTGAGGCATCTTGGTTAGCTTTTGTTGCATCTCCTCTAGCTTATTATTTTGCATTATCATGATTGCCTGAAAATTTTTCATTTCTTTTTGCAGGTTTGGTATACTTTGTGTGATTTCAGCCATTTCCCCCACTACCTGCTCCAGAGCCTTCGCAAGAAGGCGTTTTAACACCCAGTATATGTGAAGAGTTTGCCGATATAGTGTCAACCTTCGTCGAGTATTTCCCGGATCTCTGATAACTTCTACTCATTCTTCTATCTCGAAATCAGACTATTCCTCCCTCACATTAGCTTCCATTTCTTGAATAACCTGACGAATATCCTCATCCGTGCCTTCCCTATAAGATCTGGTAGCCTCCTCGACTGCTGTCAAAGTAGAGCTTCTCCCTCTGTGTTAGCTATCCGGAGCAACTGTTGGCCGAACCTCTAGATTCCTTTGTCTCGGACGACTTCTGCCTCCACATCCCCTGCCACGACCCGGGCGCGCCATCCTTCTTTTTACCTTTTCCTATTGACAATTTTCATTCACAGGGGTCAGATTTTGAAGTTTAACATAACTGTCTTCCTCCTCAATTTTCTTGTTGTTTATCTCTCCTCCCCTGCTACAGCCACCTCCATTTGGTTGGGTTTTACAATGCTTGTTGTTATCGGGATGCAGGAAATTAAGAAGGTCTTCAGTCATACGAATCAATTGCTGGGCTAGGTGCATGGTTTTCATGTCACTCCCCTTAGCCTCCCTCTTATCCTTCGTTGTGGGTTGGGTGATTCGGCCCTCCCTGTTTATTCCCAGACTATCAGCTTGGTAATATTTTCTCCACTCGTTTAGAACCCTTCCCTGGTTCTGTCCCATTTCACCCTCACAATGCATTACTAAGTAAAGGGCTGCTTCAGGCCTGCTCTTTACTTCCTCAGAGGCTTCAAATATTTTGGTTTCATCCATTATACCATTCATGACAAAGAATGAGACTGAGGGGGACCAGAATTAACATACCCGTAATCGCTAGTTTCCTTGGATGCTCCTTCTGTTTGCGTTACGCTCTGCTCCTCTCCCTCCCAGCGTAGCTTGCCCTTCCTTCTACCCTTCACCACCTTCATATGATATAATACCTCTGTCCCACTCCCTCTTCCACTACCGCCACCACTACTGCTTACTGCCTTCACTCCACCTCCTACACTCCAATTTTTTGAGATGTGCGCTGACATGCAGTACACTGCCCTAGCTGAAAGGGCGGCGTCACATATAGGAATTAGTTCCTCTATCCTGCCATAATTATAATTCTTCTTGCCACCCTCACCTGCTTTTCTCCACACCCCGATCGGGGAAAATCTAGTAGATATTTTTAAGAATAATAAGTTTTAAGTTGTTTAATTTGCAAATTTCAAGTGCCCTAGGGTTTTTCAAGGTGTTGAATCCATTTATGCATTCAAAAATGCATTTTAAACAACAAGAAATCACAATCTCGCCTGAAATTCTATTGTTGGATTCTAGAGGAAAAAACCATTTTGTATATTAATTAGACTGTGCCATAAGGATAATATTAAAAATGTTATTACATCAAAATTTAAGGAGAAAATGTGGGGTGTTAAAGAGTTAAAGAGGAAAAGGAAACTAAGATATTATAAGGAGGTGCTCCATTGAAATATCGAAATAAAAAATATCTAAAATATCTCTTTGTTTTGATTAAGCATAAAGAAGAAAATAAATATTTAAAAAATAAGAATAAATTCAAATGAGCTTCATAATGAAATTGGACATTGGCCAATTTACAAAACACCATGGGATGAAAGAGTATGTCACTTTTGCGACACCAAGAAGGTTGAAGATGAAAAACACTTTGTTAAATTGTCTAGCTTATACTCGTATTAGATATAAATTTCAAAATATTTGTCACACTAGCAACCTTATTTACCTTTTAAGACAAAAAAACCATGGTGATCTTGGAACACTTCTCTTCATTCCTTTTTAACATAGAAATAAAATGCTAAAGAACTATGAGTAATACTGATAGACCATTTTGGTCTTAGTGAGATTTTTTGAAAAGTTTTTTGGTTTATTTTCCAATCTAATTTGTCTAGAATCTTGCAGGGATTTATTGAAATCACAAGTTTGACGGGTGAACCCTTCACAATAGAAGTGCCCCAAGAGGTTTTGAGGGCGTTGAATCCGTATATGTAGTCAAAAAACAAGTTTAAACAACACAAATCAAGATTTAACCACAATTTTTTTCACCAGATTCCGTACAGAAATTTGTTGGAAACTCCAAAAGGTCTCACATATGGACAACTACGAACGTTAATCACCATCATTATCATCATTAAAAGGAAAATTGTGGAAAATAATAATAATTAAGGAAATTTTCCAACACATTGTTTATGAGGAACATCAATCGTAGTGGGTTTCATTAATTAGAAATCTTAATTACCAATATTGTCATCATCGTCGCCTATTATTGTCACAGTTTCACGTTATTGTCATATATTGTTGCCACATTTTATCATTATCACGCCTACTATTGACATTATTACACTTTTTCTTCCTCTCAAGTTATACCATGTGATAATGTTTATTAAAACTAACAATAATATAATAAGTAGTTTAATTCTTCTATGATTTAATCATTTTTCTTATCAATTTTGCTCAAATTTTGGTAGGGATTTGTTGGAAACACAAATTTGAGCTTTGTAGTCTAAAAAACATTGAATCCATTTATACATTTAATAATACATTTTAAACAATTAACATTTATAATCTCACTAAAAGTTTATATTAACAAATTCTCAAATAGCCCCATGGGGTAGGCGAGTTGGTAATCGCGCTACGGTGTAGTTCGTCTGTAAAGCGGACTCTATATTTGAGGTCACGAGTTCAAATCCCCAGACTTACCTAGAGCTATGTTATAGCGGGCAGGGGCAGTTCCTAGGGGTTATAGTGGTGGCGGCCCGAATCGACCTCGTGTTATGCGAGTTGCGACGCTGTCCCAGTGGCTGATTCCCTTGTCAAAAAAAAAAAAAACAAAAACAAAAACAAAAACAAAAAAACAAATTCCCAAACAAACAAAAAAAGATAAAACAATTAAAATTAAATTGAACCTTCATTTAAATTGTGTTAATTAAATTCTATATTCTATATGTTCTTTGTTTGATATTATATTTTTAACTATGAGATGTATTTAAATCATATGAAGGTATTTGTCGTTTTTGTTTGATATTATATTTTTAACTATGAGAGATATTTAAATCGCATGAAAATATTCGTCATCAGTCAATTTGATAACAGTCAATTTGATAACAGTCTAAGGGTAAACAATCTCATCAAACTTTTTGAAAAGACAAAACTTAACAAAATAGCGAATTTCTTACTCGAGATCCATAAAAACAAAATCAACATGATTTTTTTTTAAAATATGATTTAAATTGATAGTTGACAATCCCTTACACCATAAAATGATAAAATCATATAAACGTAATTAAAAACCATTCAATTTAATTCAATTCAAATCCCCATTAAACGCTTTATCAAAAGTTCTTGGCGATAATAACTTTGTTTTATCAAAAGTTGTTGGTGATAATAACTTTTTGACGTAACAATTTAATTTAATTCCATTCAAATCCCCATTAAACGTTTTATCAGAAGTTGTTGGCGATAACAACTTTTTTGATGTAACAATGCAACGCTACGTGAGAGAGCCCTCGATGAGAAAATTAATCCCAAGGGTAGGATCCAAATGTTGATATGAATCTCAAAGTTAAAAGAAATTAAGAAACGGCTTATTATATTGAACATTAAAAATAAATTTAAATTATTATATATATTAGCTAATAAGATTAAAAGTTGATTAATATATTTTCGCATTTCCAAATATCAAGGTTTTTTCTTAATCCCTACGTACTTAGTACTTATACAATGTTTATATACATTAAATTTCATATCAATTTTTCAAATATCTATAAAATAATTTATTTTATGTTAATATTTATAGCATGAATGACTAGGAAAAAATATTATGGTAAATTTATAATTATTTATAATAAAGTTACAAAGTAAAAGGATGGATTAGGCAATATATTTATACATTTTTTATTTAATATGATATTGATAGCAAGGTATATTTTGAGAATGATAAAAGTGAATTTCAAGGTGATGATGGAAATATACTTTGATGAAACTAGAGAGTGGATATGTTTCAATTAGATTAATGATTTTATTTTAAATTGTTGGCATGTTTATATAAGTTGGAAACTTCAGTTCTAGGGCTTGTGGACAATAATAAGCACCCCTACTTGATCAACTAACATTGATGTAACAGATTGCAGTAGCAAGCAACAAGTCTAGACAATGTGTGTCATACATTGGATAGAGTGGTGAACTATTCAAGAGTTTCTTTTGTACAAGATTGAGATGCCTTTGGCAAGAATCCTCGATCTGGTTAAACATGTGGACCTAGTTCAAAGTTTTGCCAAATGGATGGAGTATATTACACATTTGGGTCCACTTTGGTGCAGAGCATGGTGTAAGGCACATTGGAAAAAGGAAACAATAAGGAACCTTCCACTTATAAAAAGAGACGTGGCCATTATGCAAAATAATTCATTATGGACCATTCATTCAAAAGTGGGTAAGGAGTTATATAATGTGCTAAGTTTAGGTTTGGCATGGAGAACAATTTGGACATTTGTTGTGTGATCTATTTATTGAAGAAGTGGGACACTTATTCCCACGACACTTGTTGTGTTGGATGTTTTTGTGGATTAGATGCTTGAGTCTTTGCCAAAATTGCTTTCACTAAAGCATGTTGTTAATCATTGTTTTGAACTTGAATCAAGGTTACAACATTTGGCTAGGGCTCCCTGTCAACTTTTTGGACTAGAAATGGAAGAATTGAGGTAGCAATTAATGAGGCTCATCAATATGGCTTCATCAAGCCTTCCATGTCATCATATGACACACCAATTCTCTTCAAAAATACAAAGAACGCACTAGAGTTGAGATTATGTTTAGAATGTCATGAACTGAACAAGCAAATCATAAAGAACTAGTACTTCTTACCTTTGGAAGTGGATTGTCTTGACAATTTGGCTAAGGGAAAAGTTTTCTCAAAGTTGGACTTAAGGCAAAGATACTACCAAGTACAGATTGTAGAAGGAGATGAGGCAACGCATGCATAAATAATACATATAAACACTGACATGCATTCATAATGAACACATCCTGACAACAACACCATCAACCTCTGCATGGCATCACAATGGAAACCATGACCACCACCATGCATACACAACAAGCACATAGACCATAAGCATAAGGACACACATGCAACCAACATGTACACATGACAACACATTCATCTAAGGAGAATGAAAACCAAACATCACCTAAGGAGAATGGAACCATGCTATGATACCACTCTTAAACCCCCCTCCTCCCACATTTACCCAAGCTAACCGGCCCACTGGGGTAAACATGTGACAAAGAGTTACTGTGATATGATTCAAGTCCCCAAGTACAATTAAGGAAGTGGAATTGACAAGACAAGACCAACATGACCTTCCTTAGGAGCTACAGAGCGCTTAGGAGACAGCCAACCCTTCCAAGTGCCAAACCCCTGTGACAACTTGACGTTTTGTTGATCTAGACCCCTAGCCGCTCCCATGAAAAGCCATGTATGTGACTGAGACCCTCCAGTCACTCCCACAACAATGCATGCATGCAACTATGGCCTTTTTCAGACATTTTTGTGTGAGCGACCCCAAATTTTGTGCCACTTTTTTAGGGCCAGGACTCATGCCAACGCCCAGAACGTCATGAAACTTCCAGAAAAGATAATTAACACGGAAATAAGGTTACTAATGCAACAATTGACCAATGAATTGATCTGAACTCTACTATCCATGACAGGCATTTCATCAAACATATCGTAAACATGAAATCTATAGGTCATAACAACAGATCTGAACCTGAGGGATCTCATACTTATATGAGAATCGTCAAGGAGGATTGATATCTCCTCCAAATAACTGTATTTTTATCTATTAGGTCATTAATTCATTATTAATTTATCTACCAACCAAAACATGATGATAGCCATACACCAATATTATCATAAAACATGATCATAACCAACAAATAACCAAAGATATATGAATGATAAAAAGACTATTAAAGCCGCATACTGATAAGCACATTTTCTCATGAAAATACCAAAGGAAAAATGAGCTCTTATTAACATATGCAAATCCAACCAAGTCAGGGACTTCCACGCACCACCTGACCATAGATTGGGCTAAACCAAATCTCTCTTTCATCCAACCACCTCGACGCCATATTCCAAGTATGAATGTGGGATCTCATGAAACAAATCAAATGAAACCAAACCAGGGCTTTTAGAGGCCAAACCACCTCAACCTTCAACCAGTGATTCCACCTCACAGCCAAACATCAATAACCATCACTATATTGGTCTCTACCCAAGATGTCTAGGGTTCCAGAGCGTTTTTTCCAACCAAGGCTTCCAAGACTAGTAACTCAACCGACAACTATAGCCGGGATCCTGAGCGTTTGTCCAACCAGGGCTTCGAGGACTAGTAACTCAACCCACAAAGGTATCTAGAGAATTTGTCCAACCAAGGCTTCTAGGACTAGTAACTCAACCCAAGTTGTTACAAGGTTTCCAGAGAGTTTGTCCAACCAAGGCTCTAGGAACTAGTAACTCAATCCACAACCATAAAGAACATGAGAAACAACCAGAAGAAAAAAGGAAAGAAACCGACAACATTATGGCTATCCACGAAATGGCAAGGCTAGGAAAGAACATTGTCAATCTAGGCAATCCTCCATGCCAACGATAGATCATAAACAAGAAACCACATGCATGTGCCATGCATGCCAAAACTAGTAAGGGAATCATACAACTCGATACCTGCAAACAAAACTTGTTGTTGCTACTGATCCAGATGCCCTCTTGTGATTTCCTACTCTTATTTTTCCTTCTTGCTCTAAATCCCAAGTATGCCACACTTCTCCAAGAGTGCTCCAAGAAAAATCTAAGTATCCAAGAGTATGAGAGAGAGAGAGATAAAAGAGAGAGCTCCAAGCTAAAACTGACAAAAATTTATGAATTGATCCTCAGAAGCCTTTTTATCATTGAGGCCTCTATTTTCTTCATTTTCCATTATTTTCCTCCATTTTCCTCCTCACATGCCACCTGTGACCTTTCACCTTCCTTTTCTCCTATTTTCCATTATTTTCATAAATAAAAGGCCAATAAATGCCTCATGCCTTTCCAAAACCTTTTCCATTGCCTTTGCCGATTACCATAGCCATTAGTTAATCACATGTGATCCCTATCACTATTTTTTTTTCCCAACATTCAACTTGGAATATGCGTCCCATGACCTTAGTTATTATTTTTCCTTTATTAACTTTATTACATGGATCTTTAACCAGGGCTATTACTGCCTCGATCTACTATTTCCAGACTTCACAAAGTATTTCCTCTTGCCCAAAAGATGCCCATTTTCTTACTTCCCCCTTTATTATATAGAGTCCTTCCATCATAAAGGACTCGATCCCAAGAATCCATTTGTCCTAATTATCTTTTATTTATTTTTGTCATTCCCTGTATCTTTTTTTTGTCTGTGATTATCCAGGCTTGACCTGTGGCTTGAGGAGCCGTGACCTAGGGGCACCTAAGCCGTTAAAGTCACTTGGGGATCACACTCATCTAGGGCCAAACCAACCCAGCATTTATCCTCCCCCTAGCACAGGGCACAACCACCCCCTGTGAGGTTTGATCCCGAGTCACCTTGCTAACGAGGCCCATCCTCAACCAATTGTATTAGTGAGACTTGACGTCATTCCCTATGTCTTATTTGCCTTTCCCCATGTCTTTCTTTTTTGTGCAAATTGTTAATTTAATTGATTTGGGGCATGAAAACTTCATATACTCTAGATGAATACATGATTATAGTTATATTAAATTTTATTTGGATTTGAAACTTGGACTTGACATCCACTTCTTGCAAACCCATAAAAATTCAAAATACACCCCATCATGTCACATCTCTAATAATTTGGAGGTGTGAGAATTCCAAACGTAAAATGACAATAGAACATAAAATTAAACACTTGGATTCTATTTATTATGTATTACTATGACATGGGATACTTAATTGTCCCACCTAAAGGTAGGGAACCATTCTCATGTAATGCCCTCCACATGAACCTAACAGTCAATTCAATTTTCTTAGTCGTGATCTCATAAGACCTAGAGATTCATATATCAAGTTCATCATTTTACCACATGCTTTTTATAAAGCTATTTTGGCTTAACTTTATGAATAATATCATCCTTCACTAAACCCTAAATAAACTCATTGCATTAACAAAAAGTGTATTCCAAGCTCAATAATATTGTCACATGAAATATATGAATATGAGAACTTATGTCGCAAGGGCATTTTGTTTATCTAAGTGGCCCATCCTTCCTTTTTTCAAACCTTTCAAAAACACATATACGATATTAATTTTTGGGTAATTTAATTGTTGGTTAAATTACTTGAATTAAATTATAAATACAAGTTTTGTATTCTTATGAAGCACACTTGCACAGTATATGCTAGGCAACTAACTTTTTGATGAAAATCAATCTTACCTATCAAAGATGAAATTACAAGACTTAAAATGAAATCCTATTCTTCAGAGATCCAAATGAGCACACACACTTTCTTTCTCAAGGAGCGATATCAATAAATTTTGAACAAGAGAGAAATGGAACCTTTCATCTATCGAATTGGAATGACAGTTCTATTCTAGGAAAAATAACACAATTCTATGCTAAGTTCTTAATCTAATGAATTATGTTGTGGAAATTGTAGAGTCTATTATAAGAGCGTTGATAAATCTAGTCTAGAAGCAATGAATTCTAACTTTAGAAAGAAATAAATCTTATCTTACTTCTAGGAAGGCAATAATTCTAGTTCTATGAAAGCGATAAATTCTAACTCTAGGAAAGCAATAAATTTTTATACTAGGAAAACAAAGGCATTCTATTCTAAAGCAATAAGCAAATGAATGGAATGAAATTTTGTTTGTCAAAACAATTTTAGTTTACCGATGTGTGCGTTTCATATTAGAATCATTCATGACTAATGAATATCTATAAATTTGAGACTATGCAAAATAAGAAACAATTGAAATATTTTTTATTATTTTTCAATTTACTCAAGCGCTTGACTTGTGCAAAGGAAACAAAACTAGTAAGAAAAGGATAAAAACTAAAGCTACAAATGAAAACTATATTGCTTAAATGGAACATAGGATTTATCTAAAGCTATGAATGAAAACAAAGCGTAATGAAATTAAATAAATTATGAATAGAAACTAAATTACGGTATCTCGTGCTTCTGCAGGGGACCCTCCTAAGATGCAAGAGTGTCTTTAAAATTTAGAACATGAACTTAAATAGACCACAAAGGATTATGAAAGCACCATAAAAGAGTTTTTTATTATCGAAGTGCGTAAACCAAATTTTCAATACAATAGCCTGTGCAATGATAAATCAACTTTATAGTTATCTATTCGCTTCCAGGTGAAGCATTTTATATAGTTTACAACATAACTAGATTAAGAGTCTTATGGTTGGAAATTAGAATAAAAATTGGATATCTCAGTTTCTTAATTAAAATAGGAATCTTCCTTCTCACGATTCACTATTGGAGAATCAAATCGCAAGAAGGCACATTATTAGATTCTTCAAATCTTCATTCTTGAACCTTGCTTGATGTTAGATGTTGTAATCTAGGGATAATTATGCATAGTTACCAGTAGTAAGGACATAGATCATTCACATAGCAAAGCACATAAGTAAATAGAGAAAGAAGAAACACAAGTAGTGGAGAACCAACAAAAGAAAACTTTGTATTATATCTTTTAAAACCCAAATGGGACTAATACATTCATACATTGACAAATATTTATACTATGTCGATACATTTACAACAATTGACTGTTTGAACATAATTAAATTAATCTGACTTAGTCGTCTACTTAACAAGTTTGTTAACCAACTTACAACATGATTTTTAGAACTTGACTGGGCTAGTCAACTATGTCGACGAGAACTTGACTGGGCTAGTCGACATAGTCGACTAGCCCCTCCAACATCTCCCCCATTCTTAAAGCCTTCTTCCATAGTCGACTAGCCGCTCCAACATCTCCCCCACTCTTAAAGCCTTCTTCGTCTCAAAGAAGGGGAGATTTGGAGAACCAAAAAAAAAACATTTATACAAAAATTTACAATATAAATCATTTGAATTTTACATTTTTCTTGTTCGCCTTGCTGGCTCTCAAAGAGCTTTTGAAAATATCACAAAATTTGATACAAAATGATGAGAACATGAGAAAAAATAACAAAATATAAAACTTGTATGGAATTTCAATTTCTTCGACAGGTGCTTATGGATGCTTGGTGGGTGCTTCATGGATTGTCTCTATCGACTGATGTGCTACTTGATCCACATCGACATCATGAGGTTGCTATTCTGAAGCAGAAACATATGTTGAAACATTGGGTTCAAAGAATTGATGGGTGTGATGTGACGGTTTAGGCGGTGAAGAATCAATTGGCGGTGGTGTTGGCATGTTCGGGAAAGTCTTTGATAAATAATTGGTGCGAGCAGTCGAAGGTGTTCATCACATATTGACCATTCACGGAATACCAACCTCACTTGTGCATCCATTTCTTTAAGGTCTGTAAGAAGTTCAACTCTCTCTTCCAATGGAATTTCTTCTGATAATATTTGGTCAAGAGGCTTTACCTATTCTAACTGTTGTACCTGAATGAGAATTCCTTGTAAGAACTTTGAAGCATTACTTGCTTCCATATGTGCTTTCTTCCCTTCTCTAAGACATTGGCACTCATTCTACATCAACTATGCATAAGTTTCCATTTCCTACTCCAACTTTTTATCTAATGCCTACTTTATGTAATGAATTCTCGATTTGAGCTCTGTTTTTCTTGCAAGGTCAAACCTTGCTTTTTTTCGTGACTCGACTATGATTTCCTCATCTTCAAAATGAACTTTCCTCTTCAGCATCGTTAAATCCCCTTGAAACTCCCATGTTCTAAGACAATCTAACAAGTCAGAGTCAGAAATTATAGGGCTCGAGAGGTTTGGTATATCATCAAGATTGCAATTGACACTTAATGATATTTTTGGAAGAATGGAAGGTGTCCCCAAAATTTCATCCATTTTTATGGAATTTGAATTGAATGCTCCATCATTCTCGCTTACTTCCTCTTCCGCCAATTGTCTCATCGAATTGTGAATTGATTTTCCAACTTCACGAAGCACGTGCAAGCCACCTGATCACCACCTCCTTTGCATATAATTAAATGATTTCATAATTATTTGAGTTGATGGATGACGTGCTTTTAATGGTGATGAAACTCGTTGAGTATGTGGTGTATTAGGAGTTGATTAATGCATTCGAGTACCTTGATTTTTAAACTCTATTTTTTTCCTTTTATAAGTTGTCTTGTCAAACTTGTGTGAATGATATTTACCACAAACTTCTTTTCTGATATTGCTTTATGATGTGTGGTCGATGCTCGTCTCCCTATCACCTATCTTTTCAAAGTGTTCATTATGGCCTCGTTTAGTTGAGTGTATTTTTCTTTCTTCAAAGCGACTTTTGCCTTGTTCGTTGAGTCTGTCTGTTATGTCAGTCCTTTTATAAAAATATCTAAATATTTCAATGTGTTCTTGTCTTCTTTCATCCTTAAAATGATGTTGATCCATGTTATTTTGAGCTCTGTTATTTAAGAGATTACACAAATCTACTTCTTGCTCCATAATTATATCATATTTCTTTGCTTGATTTATGTTTCCCCTTTTTAATAAATCTCTAATTGATATTTCAGTTACTTTATTTCTAATATATAACTACTTTTTTGTAATAAACTTGCTAAATTCTAATTAGAGAATAAAATTGCTAATTTCACAAATAGTTTGATCAGATAACCCACCACAGGGTGGTTTTCAAGCTAACCCATGTCCCTGGCACCTCGAAAATATTTTCACTAGGAACATGCCATTGTTAATAAGAGATGTACTTCTTGAGTCGAACACCATTGACAACTGACTTGAGCAAGTGCTCTTGCAATGTATTCAAATATACAACTCCAGAAGCACACATGTCTTCCATAATGAAGGTCCTAGCCATGTAATTTAAAGTTTTCTTGGTTTTCCCTTCACTCAACTGTCATATAATAGAACCAAATCACCAAATTTCAAATTCTTTGTTCGTGTATTTTGGTCATGCCATGCCTTTTGTTGGTATTTACTAGCTTGTTGATGATGGAGTGTGTGTAGTCAGTCTTCTTCTAAATGTTTTAATTGATAGAGTTGTTCATTCTGCAGTTTTCTGTTGTATTTTAATATAGTCTACACATTTAATGCATTTGTTAGACATTGAAGTGTGATGATTGTTTCCTGCCCGTAGACCAACTCAAAAGGTGTCAATTTAGTCAATTGTTTATACATTGTGCGATAGGCCCAAAGGATGGTTGGTACTTTATCATCCCAGTCGTCTCTTTGGAGATTACAAATATTTGTTAGTCCTTTAGGTAGTGTTTTATTAAATGATTCAATAATTCCATTTGCTTGTGGAAGATAGGAAGTGGTCTTCCTATGCTCAATCATGAAATTATTCATTAGTGTTTGAATTATGGCATTTACAAAATGAGTTCCTCTATCACTGATGATGACCACAAGACAATCAAATCATGTTACTATGTTTTCATACATGAACTTTGTTGCTAATTCTTTTGTACATTAATTCTTTTGTACATGATTTGACCCATTCTGCTTTCGCCCACTTCGTCAGATATTCCACTGTTGTTGTGATGTATTTCGCTTCTGTATGTTTAGATCTCTTTAGAAAGGGACCGACAAAGTTGATTGCAAAAATATCAAAAGGAAATGACGAAACAATGGAATGTAATGGCATGTGGTGTTTAGGTAATGGTTGCCTAAGCCTTTGGCATATATCATATTTGTGTACTTGTAATCAAAAGTCTCAAAATATTGTCGGCCACAATAATCCAGCTTGTGGAATCTTCCTTGGGGTCGTGTCATTGTGATAATGTCCTTCAAATCCCCCTTATGTGCCTCATCGATAATATCTTCACTTTCATGCGCTAAAACACATCGTCGAAGTACCTCATCAATGCCAAGTTTGTACAATTGTCCATTTATTAATGTGAATGAAGTTGCTTTGTTAGTGAGAATATTTTTCTTCTTTTCAGATAATCCCTCAGGTGCTTTTCCCATGTGTAAACTTTTTTCTATTTCAACAAGCTCTATAGGGATTACTTCGACTCTGAACAAGTGTGCATGTGGAAGGCTATCTTCAAAATATGTCAGTTCTTCTCTAGATTCCAATTAGGACAGATGGTCAGGATCGATATTCTTCTTGCCAAAGTAGACTATAACTTCAAATTTTAATTCTTGAAATAACAATAACCATCGATAGATGCATCCTTGATGAATCGGTTTATTAACGAGGTAATTCAATGATTGATGATCAATGTAGAATACGAATGGATTTTCTAGAAGATAATGTCATATTTTCTGCAATGCAAAGATCATGGCTATAACTTCTCTTTTAGTTGTCGAATAATTCCTTTTAGCTTTATGAAGCTTTCGAGTGATGTATGCATTAAGATGACCTATTGACTCATTCTCAGGTTGCACTAGAACTACACTGTTTGCCACATTTTATGTGTCAAATGTACATGGAACTACTACGACCAATCGGGAAACTTAAGTATGGGTGCATCGACTAATTTCCTTTTTAGCAGCTGGAACAACTCGTCGCACTCCTTTAACCGGATAAATGGTACATATTTATTTAGAAGTTCATCTATAGGAAATGTGATATTAGAGAAATGCCTTATGAACCTTCTATAGTATCTGATATGCCCCAAGAATATTTTTATTTGCTTCTAGTTAATAGGGGGTTTCAAATCTAAAATCACTTTGATCTTTGTCATATCAAATTTTATTCCATCCTTTGATACTACATGTCCCAATAGTATTCCTATAGGTGTTGCAAAGATACATGTTTTGATGTTCAGTGATAAATGAATATGAATACATATTTCCAACATTAGTTTGAGCCATTGTATATGATCTTTAAGCAACGTGTAAATCGTCCAATCGTCAAAATATACTGCCATTGTTTTGTAGATATATTTGTGAAAAGATTTGACACCAATCCTTGAAAATACTACTGGTGAATTTTTTAATCCAAGAGGAATTACTTGATATGTAAAAGATCCCATTTAGTGACAACGTTGTTTTCTCTCGACCTTCTTTTGTGACTGGTACCTAATTGTACCTTAAGAAACCATTTGTAAAGGAATAACATTTGCAGCTTGCAACTTCATAATTTCGTCAGTGAATGGAGTTGGAAATGGGTCGGGTCAATGTTAATTTATTCAGCTCGTAGTAATCCATGCATATGCACAATCTGGTCGGGTCGTGCTTTTTAGGTTGCATGACCATAGGGCTTACCCATTCTGATATTTCAATTGGGTAGATGATGGAAGTGACAAGAATCCCCTCTATTTATTTTTGGACAATAGGTTTGTATTGGTGAGAAAACTTGTAGGGTCTCTTTTTTATTGGCTTAGCTCCTAGAATGAGGTTGATTTTCATCTCCCCCATTTCTTGTACCATACATTTTAAGTATTTATAACTATAAGTGAATACATCTTGATATTCCTTAAGTAGGTTGATGACTCTGCTATTGTTTGTCCGACTAATAGTCACCAAGTTGGGTGATATTTGGTCTATCATCATTTGATATGTCGACTTGTCATGTCTTTACTTTCGCATCCATCTAGTTGGGTGATTTTGACTCATCGAGCCACTTGGTCCCCGAATTTTATTTCTTGATATGCAGATGAGAAATATGGTTTCTCACTTTTCTTAATTTCTTGCTTTTCAAGTTTGTACACTAATTTTAATCTTTTGTTATTTTTTGGATGATCCTTCTTCCAAGAAAAGCCTTGGCCAAGAATAAGAGCTTCTTGCATTTCTAACTGGCTGGAGATTTTATGTTCTAATGTGCACGACACATGATTACAATTTGATGAAACATCCACTGTTGATTTGTGATTGTCTGCTAGTTTTTCCTTTATACAATCCTTTATTTCTTGAACTGCATCTAGAAATTCTTGTTCCTTCGGCCATAACTCAAATTCCTTAATAATTTTTTCTTTTAACTCTTTCCATTACAAAGAATTCCCTCGAGCTTCTTCTAGTTTATACCATTTGTTTGACAAGTTGTCTAAAGAATTCAGAAACATGTGAGGTTATACTCTTTAATCTCTATATCCAATCTTGCACCATTATGACTCACAATTTTTTATATGGAGGATAAGATCATGTCCGGTACTAAAGATAGGTATATTTCTTGTGCTAAAAGAATTCAATAAAGTATGTTGTCACTATCGTCCATGTTTGGAGTCGAGATGAGTTGGTGTCCCACCATCTTGCTGCTTCACCTATAAACGTTTGCACTAGAAATTGCATTCTTCCCTATTTGCCAATGGACTTGGTTATTTGTTCGACATGGTTGATAGGGGAAGCCCATTCATTGAATTGAATCATGCTACTAGAGTATTGTTTCAAATTGGTCGGTCGCAGTGATAGTGTTTCCCTACAATTTCTTTCTTTGATTATAGGCACTACTTTAATATTATAACATGGTTGGAATTTTTTTGTTGGGATTGCTTCAATTGTTCAACACTCTTTTGCTTTTGATTCATAATTTTTGACTTGGCACTCGTACAACTTTGTATCCGCATTTTGACCAATAGAGAGAGGTCATATTTTTCCCAAGAAAAAAATTTCAATTTTCATTAATAATAAGAAAATTACATATTGTGGCGGGGAGGACGAAGAGCTAGGGTTTCAAGCTTCTGCAAGTGTTGAACTCCATGGAGGGGCACAAAGGGGGGAGCTCCACTCCCTCCTACAGTCAGGCCGTAGCCAGTCGAGGTAAGAAACCGATAGAAACTTCCAGAGGTCCTTCAGGAGAAGGGAAAAGGATCATTGAAGAGGAACATGATTTAACCAAAACAAGGGAGGACAATAGAACAAAAGAAAATGAGGAAGAAGACAAGAAATAGGAAGCAGATAACAAAACGCAAAAGGGGTCATGTAAACCCAAGGCTGAGGTCACACCCAGAGTAGTTTTAAATGATTTTCTCTGCAGGCGCACAGGGACCACATGCGGACCTATGCTATCATTTGTAAATTCACGGGATTATGACCCACAGAAAAGGCACTACAAGTGTGGATTAAATACCACTAGAAACCAAAAGGAGGCATAGACCTACATCTTGGGTCAAAGGGTTTCTTCACTGTGGTCTTTACAAATATTGAGGACAAAGACAGGGTGTTTGAAGGAGGGCCCTACTTCTATGCAGCTGCATGCCTCTACATGCGGCCTTGGATGATGAATTTTGTTCTGGAGTAAGAGACTTTCACTTTGGTCCCAGTCTGGGTAAGACTCTATTCCCTACCTCTAGATTACTGGCAAACTGAATCGTTATTTGCCATAGGAAACAGATTAGGGCGTTTTGTCAAAGCATCTGAGGCCACCAGAAGGGGAAAATATACTTCCTTCACACGAATATGTGTGGAGATGGATCTCTCTGGAGCTCTACCGGATGAGGTCATCTTGGAAGTTTTTGATGAAGAATGGGTGAAAATAGTAGATTATGAACATATTCCTTTCAGATGTCGCAGGTGCCATGAGTATGGGCACCTATTTAGAGACTGCCCTCTCAGTGAAATAGAGAACAAAAGTAAATCTACCACAGGGAAAGACTGAAAACTTTCACAAAGTGGGATATAGAGAAAAAGGGGGCAAAAGGGGGCCAAAGAAACATCAAATAGAAGGGCAACATGCCAGTCTGAACAGGTTCCAAGTACTAGAAGAAGAGGAAGAGACAACAAAGGTAGATCAGGTAATGGAAGGCAACCTAGGGGAGAAGGAGAAAGAAGAAAATAGTGGGCAAACACAGGATATTAATAAACAGAAAGAGACTACGCTGAGTGATGGAGAACTGGAAATGGACCAAGAAATGACCCAGAGTGAGATGGAAATGGAGGATCATGAACTGCAGGATATTCTTGATAGAGAACACCTAGATCTGGAAGGGTTCTTGAAACAGGGGACCATGGGAGGGGTAGACTCACTACCTCAAGAAGAGTTCAATAGAGTACAGTAGCTATTCCTATGGAAAACTCAGGCTAAAGGGATGGAAAGGCAAAGAAACAATGAAAGGCAGGGCAACGAAGGTGTGAAAACTATGAAAACGTGGGATAAGAATATGCAAACCTAAAAACCATGGAGGAAAGAAAAGAGGCAGAAAAAAGCAGAATGAGTTATTGATGGAATGTGGAAAGCTAATGATAGATTCAGGTAAGATGAAAGACCTAACCAACTACTCCTTTACAAATCTTTCATAATGAAGTTCACATCTTGGAATATTAGAGGTCTAGGTAGTAAAAGAAAACAAAGAATACTTAGCAATAGAATGAAACAAGAAGCTCGGATATGATCTTTATCCAGGAAACTAAATGTTCCATTCAAAAAATAAAAGAAATACACAGCAAATGGCTCGATAAATACAAGTTTCTAGAAGTCAAAGCAGATAAAACAACAGGAGGCATACTTACTCTTTGGAACCCCCAAAAGATTGGCATAATAGATGTTGAGGCATCTAGTAATTATTTATCAGTGGTTATTCAGCTTGTGGGAGATAGGAAGACTTATCTGGTTACAAATGTTTATGGCCCCCAAAGATTGGATGATAAACTCAAGTTTCTAGATTCTCTTGTAGAACTAAGAGATAGACATGCAGGAGTACCATGGATCATGGGTGGGGACTTCAACATGATCAAATCACTTTCGGAGAAAAAAGGGGGAACCAGAACTTTAAGCAAAGACTCTATAGCATTTCAAACTTTTATAGACAATATGAAGCTAGTTGACACTGATATGAGTAATGACCTCTTTACATGGAACAATAAGAGAGGAGGAGAGTCTCAAGTAGCCTCAGATTCATAATCTCAGAGGACCTTATGCTCACCAACAAGGAAATGATAGTGAGAATTCTCCCCTTTGGAGGCTTGGACCATTGGCCTGTACAACTTGAGGTTCAGGGCATTGGCACCCCCAAGAACAGACCTTTTAGATTTGAGAATATCTGGCTCACCCACCCAGATTTTATCAGCAACATTGCAAAATGGTGGACAAAAGATCTGCATATTCAGGGTACAAGAATGTTTCTGCTACACAAAAGACTAAAACACATCAAGCTCAGACTCAAAGATTGGAACAAGAATGAATTTGGTAATATTTTTGAAGCGAAAAAAGCTATTGAAGATAAAATGCAGGAACTCAATCAAGCCCTTATCACGGATGGCTTTGATAGAGTCAGAAATGATCAAGTCACCAAACATCATCAAGACTGGGAGAACTTATGTAAACAAGAGGAAATATTTTGGAGACAAAAATCTAGAGTTCAATGGCTAAAAGAAGGGGAGCGAAAATCTAGATTTTTCCACAGATCCACCATGGCGAACAGATCTCATAATAGGATCTCTTCGATCAAGGACGTCGGAGGTCAACTACTTAATACCCATGAAGATATAGAAACTATGTTAGTTCAACACTTTCGAGGTATAGCAGAGGAGACCATTTCAGACATAGCTCATTTTATCAGGGACTTAACAAGGCATATACCTAGGCTAGTAACAAGAGAGGATAATTTCAATCTCAATAGGCCAGTGACTGAAGAGGAGGTTAGTGAGGTCATCAAAGAAATGTAGAGTGGTAAAGCGCCAAGGCCTGATGGTTTCAATGTGGATTTCTTTAAAGCTTGATGGAACATTGTTAAACAAGATATTCTGAATGTAGTGGAGGATTCCAGGATGAATAGAACCATTTTGAAGGTGCTCAATATGTCCTTCATCTCTTTGATCCCCAAACAGGACAATGCTCAGACTCCAGACAGGTTTAAACCCATAGCTTTGTGCAATGTGGTGTACAAGATAATATCCAAAGTTATTGCCAATAGACTCAAACCCCTTCTTCCTACTCTAGTTTCTGTGGAGCAATCAGGTTATGTGGAGGGTAGACAAATTCTCAATAACATCATTCAAGCGCATGAGGTGGTTCATTCTTTGTTAAGCAATACGAAGGTGGGAATGATTATGCAATTGGACCTAGCCAAAGCTTATGACAAGTTGAATTAGACCTATATCAGGAAGGTCCTTCTAGCCTTTGGATTTGACCATAACTGGGTAAGATGGGTTATGGCCCTAGTAACTTCTTCTAGCTTTTCAATTCTAGTTAATGGTTCTCCTTCTAAGACTTTTACTCCTTCAACAGGCCTCAGGCAGGGAGATCCGCTCTCTCCCTTTCTCTTTATCCTCATGATGGAAGGACTTGGTCGGTCTATCAAGCATGCGAAAGAAGTGGGTAACATCAAGGGTCTCCAACTCTCTAAGACTAGACAGGCTTTGACCCATCAACAATTTGTTGATGACACTATGCTGTAGGGTATCCCCACGGTCAAAGAATCACTAGCTTATAAACAAATCCTGTGTGACTTTGCCATGGCTACAGGTATGGAGGTAAATCTCTCCAAATCTAAGATTTTTTTCTTTAATACGAATATCGCTATCCAGAGGAATATCTCTAGAATTCTGGGCTTTCAAAGGGATGTCCTTCCTTCCAAATACTTGGGAGTTCCTCTAACTGATAAACCTTTGCACAAGACCATTTCGGAGCTGGTGATTAATAAGATGCAGGATAAAACTCGGAAATGGACTATTAGAACTTTAAACTTGGCAGGTCGGTTAGTGCTTACAAAAGCTGTACTTCAATCAATCCTTGTCTTCATGCTTTTAGCCCTTTCGGCTCCGAAAGGAGTTTTGCAACAATTTAGAACCATTCAAAGAGACTTGCTTTGGGGTAAGGGGGAGGAGAGAAAGAAATGGGCCTTGGTAGCCTGGGATAAGATTTGCAAACCTAAAAACCATGGAGGTCTTGGATTGGATGATCCGGAAGTAGTAAGCAAAGTCTTAGGGGCAAAATTATGGTGGCGTTGGGTAAAAGATCCAAAGGCTCAGTGGGTTCATATTTGGAAAAAAAACACGCCAGCACTTGGCAAGATAATGATCATTTAAGGATGATTGGCATCATAAAAGGCTCCTACATCTGGAATAAAGCCTGGGAGAATAGAGGCTTAGTGCAAAAAAATAGCTTTTGGGAAATCAAAGAGGGAGATCTTGCTTTGTTTTGGGAGGATAAATGGCAACAAGAACCTACACTGTTAAGAGAGGAATTTTTGGACCTCAAGAAAGAAACTGATACCAAAGGGTTACTTAGGGTAAAAGATTTTTGGGATCAAACCAATAGTGAAGGAAAATGGAGAACCTGGAAGAATATAGAATACAGGGATGATAGCCCCTTGAAAGCAAAATCTGATGCACTTCTAACAATGTTGGACCAAAGGAAAATTCTAGTTTCAGAGGGGCATGACCAACTTAGATGGGGCAACAATAATGAAGGTACCTTCAATCGTAAGGAGGCAAAGCGCATAAGCCTAGAGATGGATTCCAATGAACCAGACAGGGTTTGGCAGAACCTATGGAGGCATCAAGGATGGATGAAAATCAAACTCTTCATGTGGCTGGTGCATCATAAGAAAATTCTGACTTGGGAAAACATTCGGAAGAGGAGTGTTCTGGGACCTTCCAGATGCCAGCTCTATGAAGCCCAAGAGGAAACAATGGATCACCTTCTCAATAATTGCATTTTCACCTCCAGGTTGTGGATTACTTTTTCCACAATTTTCCAACAAATAGACAGGGACAAAGGAAGCATTATCAATACCCTTAATAATTGGAGATGAAACTTCTCTAATTATGAATTTCTTCGCTCAGCTTGGGCTTTAACTCCAAGCTTCATAATATGGAATGTCTGAAAAGAAAGGAACAACATAATCTTCAAAAATGAAAAAAGTTCCTCCCAACGCATTATTGAGCAGATCTTAAGACAGCTTAAGGAGATGGTAGGTACTTTAGTGCAAACTTCCCCAAAGAATCCACCTTCAGAAGCTGAAATGCAGATACTTCTTTAGTTGGGTATGTAGGGGCTTATACCACAGGGCATGGACAGGAAGGTGAAGAAACTGGACAATAAGCCAGATTATTGGCATCCTCCCCCTCAGGGTTTTTTGAAATGCAACATTGATGGGGCCTCAAAAGGCAACCCGGGTATTGTTGGTTTTGGAGGGGTGTTAAGGGATGAAAATGGCTGCATCCTTTTTATTTTTCATTGCCATTTGGGAAGAGCTACAAAAAATATGGTGGAATTAATGACACTTGAGCAATGTTTAGAAATCCTAAATCAGGATAATCTCCAGAATATAATAGTTGAAGCTGATTCTGAGTTAATCATTAACTTGGTCAAGAGAATTTGCTATGGCACAGAGCTGGAAAAAGTCTCAAGACACTGGAGGCTGCTTCAGGTCTTTCAAAGGATTCAATTTCACCTTCTATGCTTACGAACCATGAGTTTTAATCATGTGCAAAGGATGCAAATAAATTGGCAGACATTCTAGCCAATCAAGGGGTGCTCTGTACCGAAAGCAGGGTAAAGTTGAGTTGGCAAGAGATGCCTGTGAATAGATTGAGGGAGCATTGTCTCGATCAGGCGGAGGAGAACAGAACGTTATTTCGAAACAGAGCCACAAAGACGGGGTCTAGTTGATTTGGATTCATTATGAAGAGTTATTTTAGAAGTGATGTCACATTTGGGATGCAAGTCTCTGTATGCCTCCTCAACCCAGGTAAGCGCAAACCCATAAGTCTCAGGTGGAAGTTGCTTGGTAGATGGTGTTTCTCAGATGGACGGATGGAGAACAGCAAGAATGGTGAAAAGATTTTCATCTTCCTTTGGTTCATGTGCCTGAGGAGATGGGATGGTGCGAGGGGCCGGAGTTCAGGCTTTCTCACCAGACTCAAAACCCTCGCATTACTTCTTGTGGTGTTAATACCGCCCTCGGGGTGGTTTTTGGTTTATCGCATGCCCTTAAAGCTAGGAGCGGTTTTTCGGAGTTGGGAGCGATTCCACTCACCATGCAACACGTGGCCAAGGTTGGGGAGAGAATACCGCCCTCATCACGCGGTAATTCTCTATGCTTTTGGCTCATGCGATATGATCCTCTGTCGTTGGATCAGGCGAGGAGAATCAACGGTCAAGGAAAAGCGTGCATGTTGGTGGGTCCAGGGCATTTATTGCGCG
Source organism: Pinus tabuliformis (assembly GCA_031772625.1). Classification (NCBI taxonomy): domain Eukaryota; kingdom Viridiplantae; phylum Streptophyta; class Pinopsida; order Pinales; family Pinaceae; genus Pinus; species Pinus tabuliformis. The sequence continues at coordinate 724,406,200 of CM062808.1, read as the reverse complement.
GTAATTCTCCATGCTTTTAGTTCATGTGATATTATCCTCCATCGTTGGATCAGGCGAGGAGAATCAAAGGTCAGGGAAAAGCGTGTTTGTTGGTGGATCCGGATCTTTTGACCTTTTACGAACTATTTATTTAAGATTTGAGTTACTACGAGTCTGTTGTTTGGGTCTTTAGGGCCTAGTTTGTGGATTTGTATTTTGGTGAGGCTTTTACCTAGGGCTAAAAGGTTTAGCCTGTGCTTGGTTGTATTTTATGTAATTTTACCCTTTGAACATTTTGAATAGAAGGCACAACTCTTGCATTAGCAAAAAAGCAAAAATAAATAAATTACATATTGTATCTTCAACATGTGTAAGATACAACAATTAGCATTAAAGGGATGAACCATTTAGATCAGAACATAATCATAGTTCAATATGTACAATAAAGATCATAATATTTACTTAAAATATTAAAAGGCATAACTGTCCAGTAAGCATAGAGATGATCAAAACGCAAAAAAAAATCGAATGATCTTAAGAAGATCATTCTGATATATTCCCATCCATCTCAATGAATGGTCAATGGAAAAATTGATAGAACACCTGATCTCTGAATTCCTATATCAACCATTGCCCCTTGATCTGCTGCGCAACCTCCTTGGAAAGAAAATTAGCAACCACATTCCTTTCCCTATATATATGAGAGCATATAATAAAATAAAATTGTGATTTTAGAGTGATGAATTCATCCAGTAAGCCCCTCAGTGTATGCAAGTGACAATGATATGCAGAGTTGATACAGTTTATAAAAAGCTTTGAGTTCCCAAAGATTTGTATCCTGTGGCAATTTTGTTCCAAAGTAAATATGAGAAGGTATCTAAGACAATTAAGTTCAGCATAGTTTTTGGTGCCTCTCCCTAAGCCCAATTTGATCTTGAAGAAATGTGATTTGTTTATGTGAAGTACAACCCCCCCCCCCCAACATCCAGCGGTCTGTGCCGACCCATCGAAATAAGCCCAGGGGATATTATTGTCTATTACTTCCAGATTGATGACTTGGGCAGGGTGGTGATCAGAGTCCTTAGGATCAAATTATAGATAGTAGCAATATAATTGCATGTGGCCAGCTAATGGGATGATGCATCCTAAAATATAATGCAATTCCTAGTCATCCAGATACCCTAGTAGACAATCAGAGGGAGGTTTCTGATTTTTTGTGAAGCTGCAACATTCCACCAACTTTTCCAGGCATTAGATAAATGTGGTCCATCCCATATGAGCACAATGTTGAGGGAGGCAGTGATCTGAACCCACACCTGGACAACAATCGGGCAATGAAGGAATAGGTGGTTGATATCCTCTGCATTTTCCTTACTGAGGCAACATCTAGATGAACCATGAAAATCCTGACGCATAAGATTGACCTCCGTGGGCACTTTATTCAATAATATACACCACATAAACAAACGGGTTTTGTGAGGTGCCTTAAGCTTCCATAGTGGGCTCCACCACTAGCACACTTCCATTAGATCCAGAGTATTCATAAGTGTTGCGTATCCTTCCCTGGGGTTATATTGACCATGTGGTGCAGTCGCCCATATGATTTCATCTTCTTGTAGAGTAATCCTGATATTAGCTTCCTCCAATGCTCTAATAAACCGATGCCAAACCCTACTCCATCTGCCTGAAATCTCGAGATCCAGAGCATTAAACCATTTCTCGGAGATCCAGTTTGGGTTTCTAACATCAACAATATGAGAGAGTTGGGTGATGCCAGCCGTTGCAAGGATTTGTCGTAGCTCCAATGGTAGTATGTGTGCATTACCGCATCCAGACCAGGCATCTATACCTAGTCGCACCTGCTCACCATTCCCGATTCACCAAGCTAGTCCTTCCTTGATGACATTAATAGACTGTGAGATAGCCTTCCAGATGATAGATGCACCTGTTATGCCCTACTTTGGCTTGCGAATCCAGTCCATGACAGATAGAGGGTGAATGTATTTAAAGTAGACCACCTCTTTCCATAGGCTATCTAATGTGATAATCTGCAATCCCATCTTCGTTGCAGTGTCTCTGCAAATAAATGCATATCCTTTATACCCCATCCACCCCAGTTTTTTGGTTTCCCAATTCAGTCCCAATAAACCCAGGCAAATGTCCTCCCCACATTTTCCCCCCGCCATAGGAAGCAACAACAAATTTGTTGTATTTTGTTGATTATGCCTTTTGGTATCCAGGCAAGAGTCATCCAATATACCGGGATGGCCTCCAATACAGATTTGATCAGGGTGAGCCTGCCAGCTCTGGAAAGCCATTTCTGTTGCCATATGTTAATACGACCATCAATTTTTGCAATGAGCCATGTCCAATCTGCAATACGACAACCATTTGGTTTGAGCCTAAAACCAAGGTATTTGAGACCTGTCTCCAGATACTCCCTAACAAATTGAAATTGTTGTATAAGAATTTGCAAACCTAAAAACCATGGAGGGGTAGACTCACTACCTCAAGAAGAGTTCAACAGAGTACAACAGCTGTTCCTTTGGGAAACTCAGGCTAAAGGGATGGAAAGGCAAAGAAACAATGAAAGGCAGGGCAACAAAGGTGTGAAAACTATGAAAACCACACCAGGATTAGCTTGGGATAAGATTTTCAAACCTAAAAACCATGGAGGTCTTTGATTGGATGATTCAGAAGTAGTAAGCAAAGTCTTAGGGGAAAAATTATGGTGGCATTGGGTAAAAGATCTAAAGGCTCAGTGGGCTCGTATTTTGAAAGAAAAATACGCTAGCACTTGGCAAGATAATGATCATTTAAGGATGACTGGCATCATAAAAGGCTCCTACATCTGGAATAAAGCCTGGGAGAATAGAGGCTTAGTGCAAAAAAATAGCTTTTGGGAAATCAAAGAGGGAGATCTGGCTTTGTTTTGGGAGGATAAATGGCAACAAGAACCTACATTGTTAATAGAGGACTTTTTGGACCTCAAGAAAGAAACTGATACGAAAGGGTTACTTATGGTAAAAGATTTTTGGGATCAAACCAATAGTGAAGGAAAATGGAGAACCTGGAAGAATATAGAATACAGGGATGATAGCCCCTTGAAAGCAAAAGCTGATGCACTTCTGATAATGTTGGACCAAAGGAAAATTCTAGTTTCAGAGGGGCATGACCAACTTAGATGGGGCAACAATAATGAAGGTACCTTCAATCTTAAGGAGGCAAAGCGCATAAGCCTAGAGTTGGATTCCAATGAATTGGATAGGGTTTGGCAGAACCTATGGAGGCATCAAGGATGGATGAAAATCAAACTCTTCATGTGGTTGGTGCATCATAAGAAAATTATGACTTCGGAAAACATTCGGAAGAGGGGTGTTTTGGGACCTTCCAGATGCCAGCTCTGTGAAGCCAAAGAGGAAACAATGGAGCACCTTCTCAATAATTTCATTTTCACCTCCAGGTTGTGGAATAATTTTTCCACAATTTTCCAACAGATAGACAGGGACAAAGGAAGCATTATCAATACCCTTAATAACTGGAGACGAAACTTCTCTGATTATGAATTTCTTCGCTTAGCTTGGGCTTTAACTCCAAGCTTCATAATATGGAATGTCTGGAAAGAAAGGAACAACAAAATCTTCAAAAATGAAAAAGTTCCTCCCAACGCATTATTGAGCAGATCTTAAGACGGCTTAAGGAGATGGTAGGTACTTTAGTGCAAACTTCCCCAAAGAATCCACCTTCAGAAGCTGAAATGCAGATACTTCTTCAGTTGGGTATGCAGGGGCTTATACCACAGGGCATGGACAGGAAGGTGATGAAACTGGACAATAAGCTAGATTACTAGCATCCTCCCCCTCAGGGTTTTTTGAAATGCAACATTGATGGGGCCTCAAAAGGCAACCCGGGTATTGTTGGTTTTGGAGGGGTGTTAAGGGATGAAAATGACTGCATCCTTTCTATTTTTCATTTCCATTTGGGAAGAGCTACAAACAATATGGCGGAATTAATGACACTTGAACAATGTTTAGAAATCCTAAATCAGGATAACCTCCAGAATATAATAGTTGAAGCTGATTCTGAGTTAAGCATTAACTCAGTCAAGAGAATCTGCTATGGCACAGAGCCAGAAAAAGTCTCAAGACACTGGAGGCTGCTTCAGGTCTTTCAAAGGATTCAATTTCACCTTTTGTGCTTATGAACCGTGAGTTTTACTCATGTGCAAAGGATGGCAAATAAATTGGCAGACATTCTAGCCAATCAAGGGGTGCTCTGTACCAAAAGCAGGGTAAAGTTGAGTTGGCAAGAGATGTTGGTGAATAGATTGAGGGAGCATTGTCTCGATCAGGTGGAGGAGAATAGAACGTTATTTCGAAACAGAGCCACAAAGTTGGGGTCTAGTTGATTTGGATTCATTATGAAGAGTTATTTTAGAAGTGATGTCACATTTGGGATTCAAGTCTCTGTATGCCTCCTCAACCCAAGTAAGCGCAAACCCATAAGTCTCAGGTGGAAGTTTCTCGGTAGATGGTGTTTCTCGGATGGACGGATGGAGAA